>JAPDOI010000491.1:0-477523 GCA_029168955.1 Aplectana chamaeleonis | reverse complement strand
ATCATGAGAGATTTAATTTGTTCAGAGAAGCCGTAAAGTTTCTGGACGAAACGCCGCCAAACACAAACCAACCGGTTTATGGTTCCCGGACAAAGCTCCGCGAAGCGTCAGCACAGGCCAGGACCTGATCATGAGAGGAATTTAATTTGTTCAGAAAAACTACAAAGTTTCCGAGACAGAGCGCCGCGAAGCGAAGCGCTGAACCCCAAACCCTATGGTTCCCGGACAAAGCGCCGCCAAGCGGCACTTTGGCCAGCAATTTCAAATCATGAGAGATTTAATTTGTTCAGAAAAGCCACAAAGTTTCCAGACAGAGCGCCGCCCGGCTGCACCTGAACTGACTTATGGTTCCCGGACAAAGCTCACGAAGCCTTTAGCTTTGGCCAGGAGTTTTCCTGATTGTGAGAGATTTGAATTTGTTCAGAGAGAAGCCACAAAGTTTCCAAACAGAGCGCCGCGAAACGCTACGCGAACCCAACTTATGGTTCCGGACAAAGCGCCGCAGCTTGCACGCTTGAGTTTCTGATCGTAGGAGATTTAATTTGTTCAGAAAAGCCACAAAGTTTTCGGAGTCAGACAAAGCGCCGCGAAGCGGCACTTTGGCCAGGGTTTTCCTGATCGCCCAGGGATTTAATTTTGTTCAGAAAAGCCACAAAGTTTCCGGACAGAGCGCCGCGAAGCGCTACGAACCAGCTTATGGTTCCCGGACAAAGCGCCGCGAAGCACGCGCGCAGCCAGGGTTTTCCTGATCGTAAGAGATTTAATTTGTTCCAGAAAAGCCACAAAGTTTCCGGACAGAGCGCCGCGAAGCGGCGCTACCGAACCAACCGGCTTATGGTTCCCGGACAAAGCGCCGCAAAGCGTGTGCTTTGTGCCAGGTTTTCCTGATCGCGAGAGATTTAATTTTGTTCAGAAAAGCCACAAAGTTTCGGACAGAGCGCCGCCGAAGCGGCGCTCACCCCCCGACTTATGGTTCCCCGGACAAAAGCGCCGCAATAAACTTTGGTCGGAGTTTTCCTGATCGTGAGAGATTTAATTTGTTCAGAAAAGCCACAAAGTTTCCGGACAGAGCGCCGCGAAGCGGCGCGAACCCCGGCTTATGGTTCCCGGACAAAAGCGCCGCGAAGCGGCGCTTTGGCAACCGAGTCCTGATCGTGAGAGATTTAATTTGTTCAGAAAAAGCCACAAAGTTTAGAGACAGAGCGCCGCGAAGCGGCAGCGAACTCCCCGGTTTATGGTTCCCGAAGACAAAGCGTCGCGAAGCGGCCCCCGGGTTATGCGAGCTCCCGATCATACGTGAAGCGGCGCTTTGGCCGGGGTTTTTCCTGATCATGAGAGATTTAATTTGTTCCGGTGAAAGCCACAAGTTTCCGGACAGAGCGCCGCGAAGCGGCGCGAACCCCCGGCTTATGGTTCCCGGCAACAAAGCGCCGCGAAGCGCCCCCGGTCGAGATGCGTCCTGGGACAGCGCTGTGCCGCTCGGTCGTTTTTCCTGATCGTGAGATTTTAATTTGTTCAGAAGAAGCCAATAAAGTTTCTGGACAGAGCGCCGCGAAGCCTTGCGCTTTTGGCCGAGGTTTTTCCTGATCGTGAGAAGATTTAATTTTGTTCAGAAAAGCCCCAAAGTTTCCGGACAGAGCGCCGCGAAGCGCCTGAACCAACATGGTTCCCGGACGCGAACCCCTGGTTAGTAGCTCTATCGCGCGCTACGAAGCGCGCGCTGGCCGGGGCTTTCCTGATCGTAGAGATTTAATTTGTTCAGAAAAAGCCACAAAGTTTCCGGACAGAGCGCCGCGAAGCGCTGACCAGCCTATGGTTCCCGGACAAGCTCATGAAACGTTTAGCTTTGGCCGGTTTTCAATTGTGAGTTAATTGTTCAGAAGCCACAAAGTTTCAAACAGAGCGCCGCGGCTTACCGAACCGGCTTATGGTTCCCCGGACAAAGCGCCGCGAAGCAACGCTTGCACAGCCAGGTTTTCCTGATCGTTGAGATTTAATTTGTTCAGAAAAGCCACAAAGTTTCCGAGACAGAGGCGCCGCGAAGCGGCGCGAACCCCTCCAACTTATGGTTCCCGGACAAAAGCGCCGCGAAGCGGCGCTTTGGCCGGGGTTTTCCTGATCGTGAGAGATTTAATTTGTTCAGAAAAGCCACAAAGTTTTCGGACAGAGCGCCGCGAAGCGGCGCGAACCCCCCGGCTTATGGTTCCCGGACAAAGCGCCGCGAAGCGGCGCTTTGGCCGGGGTTTTCCTGATCGTGAGAGATTTAATTTGTTCAGAAAAGCCACAAAGTTTCCGGACAGAGCGCCGCGAAGCGGCGCGAAACGTTCCCGGCTTATGGTTCCCGGACAAAGCCCCGCAAAGCGGCGCTTTGGCCTGGGTTTTCCTGATCGTGAGAGATTTAATTTGTTCAGAAAAGCCACAAAGTTTCCGGACAGAGCGCCGCGAAGCGGCGCGAACCCCCTTATGAGTTCCCGGACAAAGCGCCGCGAAGCGGCGCTTGGCCGGGGTTTTCCTGATCGTGAGAGATTTAATTTGTTCAGAAAAGCCACAAAGTTTCCGGACAGAGCGCCGCGAAGCGGCGCGAACCCCGGCTTATGGTTCCGGACAAAGCGCCGTGAAGCGGCGCTTTTGGCCCGGGTTTTCCTTATCGTAAGAGATTTAATTTGTTCAGAAAAGCCACAAAGTTTCCGGACAGAGCGCCGCGAAGCGCCACTAACCCCACGGCCTATGGTTCCCGGACAAAGAGCCGTGAAGCGGCGCTTTGGCATCGGGGTTTTCTGATCATGAGAGATTTAATTTGTTCAGAAAAAGCCACAAAGTTTCCTGGACAGAGCGCCGCGAAGCGGCGCGAACCCCCGGTTTATGGTTCCTGGACAAAGCGCCGCGAAGCGGCGCTTTGGCCGGGCTTTCTGATCATGAGAGATTTAATTTGTTCAGAAAAGCCACAAAGTTTCGGACAGAGCGCCGCGAAGCGGCGCAACCCCATGGTTTATGAGTTCCTGGACAAAGCGCCGCGAAGCGGCGCTTTGGCCGGGGTTTTCCTGATCATGAGAGATTTAATTTGTTCAGAAAGCCACAAAGTTTGGACAGAGCGCCGCGAAGCGGCGCGAACCCCGGAGCTTATGGTTCCCGGACAAAGCGCCGCGAAGCGGCGCTTTGGCCAGGGTTTTCCTGATCATGAGAGATTTAATTTGTTCAGAAAAGCCACAAAGTTTTCCGGACAGAGCGCCGCGAAGCGGCGCGAACCCTGGAGCTTATGGTTCCCAGACAAAGCGCCGCGAAGCGGCGCTTTGGCCGGAATTTTCCTGATCGTAAGAGATTTAGTTTGTTCAGAAAAGCCACAAAGTTCCCGGACAGAGCGCCGCGAAGCGGCGCGAACCCCCGGCTTATGGTTCCCGGACAAAGCGCCGCGAAGCGGCGCCTCGGTCGCCGGGGGCTTTTCTGATCGTGAGAGATTTAATTTGTTCAGAAAAGCCACAAAGCTTCGGACAGAGCGCCGCGAAGCGGCGCGAACCAACGGCTTTATGGTTCCCGGACAAAGCGCCGCGAAGCGGCGCTTTGGCCGGGGTTTTCCTGATCATGAGAGATTTAATTTGTCCAGAAAAGCCACAAAGGTTCCGGACAGAGCGCCGCGAAGCGGCTCGAACCCCCGGCTTATGGGTCCCGGACAGAGCGCCGCGAGGTGGCGCTGGGCCGCGGTTTTTCTGATCGTAAGAGATTTAATTTGTTCAGAAAGAAGCCACAAAGTTTCCGGACAGAGCGCCGCGAAGCGGCGCGAACCCCGGTTTATGGTTCCCGGACACAGCGCCGCCAAGCGGCGCTTTGGCCGGGCTTTTCTTGATCGTGAGAGATTTAATTTGTTCACAAAAGCCACAAAGTTTCCGGACAGAGCGCCGCAAAGCGGCGCGAACCCCCAGCCTTATGGTTCCCGGACAGAGCGCCGCGAAGCGCTGCGCTTTGGTCGGGGATTTTCTGATCGTAAGAGAGATTTAATTTGTTCAGAAAAGCCACAAAGTTTCCGGACAGAGCGCCGCGAAGCGGCGCGAACCCCTGCTTTATGGTTCCCGGACAGCGCCGCGAAGCGGCGCAAGCGGCGCTTTGGCCGGGTTTTCCTGATCGTGAGAGATTTAATTTGTTCAGAAAAGCCACAAAGTTTCCGGACAGAGCGCCGCGAAGCGGCGCGAACCCTCCGGCTTATGGTTCCTGGACGCGCCGCGAAGCGGCGCTTTGGTCAGGGTTTTCCTGATCATGAGAGATTTAATTTGTTCAGAAAAGCCACAAAGTTTCCGGACAGAGCGCCGCGGAGCGGCGCGAATCCCGGCTTATGGTTCCCGGACAAAGCGCCGCGAAGCGGCGCTTTGGCCGGGGTTTTCCTGATCGTGAGAGATTTAATTTGTTCAGAAAAGCCACAAAGTTTCCGGACAGAGCGCCGCGAAGCGGCGCGAACCCCCCGGCTTATGGTCCCCGGACAAAGCGCCGCGGAACGGCAAGAGATTCAATTTGTTCAGAAAAGCCACAAAGTTTCCGGACAGAGCGCCGCGAAGCGGCGCGAACCAACGGCTATGTTCCCGGACAAAGCGCCGCGAAGCGCGCGGCCGGGTTTTCCTGATCGTAAGAGATTTAATTTGTTCAGAAAAGCCACAAAGTTTCCGGACAGAGCGCCGCGAAGCGGCGCGAACCCCCCGGCTTATGGTTCCCGGACAAAGCGCCGCGAAGCGGCGCTTTGGCCGGGGTTTTCCTGATCGTGAGAGATTTAATTTGTTCAGAAAAGCCACAAAGTTTCCGGACAGAGCGCCGCGAAGCGGCGCGAACCCCCCGGCTTATGGTTCCCGGACAAAGCGCCGCGAAGCGGCGCTGTGGCCGGGGTTTTTATGATCATGAGAGATTTAATTTGTTCAGAAAAGCCACAAAGTTTCCGGACAGGCGCCGCGAAGCGGCGCGAACCTCCCGGCTTATGCGGTTCGACGCGCCGCGAAGCGCTTCGGCCTATGGTTCCCGGACAAAGCGCAACGAAGCGGCGCTTTGGCCTGGGTTTTCCTGATCGTAAGAGATTCAATTTGTTCAGAAAAGCCACAAAGTTTCCGGACAGAGCGCCGCGAAACGGCGCGAACCCCCCGGCTTATGGTCCCCGGACAAAGCGCCGCGAAGCGCCGCTTTGGCCGGGGTTTTCCTGATCGTGAGAGATTTAATTTGTTCAGAAAAGCCACAAAGTTTCCGGACAGAGCGCCGCGAAGCGGCGCGAACCCCCCGGCTTATGGTTCCCGGACAAAGCGCCGCGAAGCGGCGCTTTGGCCGGGGTTTTCCTGATCGTGAGAGATTTAATTTGTTCAGAAAGCCACAAAGTTTCCGGACAGAGCGCCGCGAAGCGGCGCGAATGACCTATGGTTCCCGGAGCGCCGCGGCAGCGCTTTGGCCTGATCATGAGAGATTTAATTTGTTCAGAAAAGCCACAAAGTTTCCGGACAGAGCGCCGCGAAGCAGCAAAGCGAACCCCCGGCTTATGGTTCCCGGACAAAGCGCCGCGAAGCGGCGCTTTGGCCGGAATTTCTAATCGTGAGCGATTTAATTTGTTCAGAAAAGTCACAAAGTTTCCGGACAGAGCGCCGCGAAGCGGCGCAAACCCCCGGCTTATGATTCCCGAACTAAGCGCCGCGAAGCGGCGCTTTAGCCGGGGTTTCCCTGATCGTGAGAGATTTAATTTGTTCCAGAAAAGCCACAAAGTTTCCCGGACAGAGTGCCGCGAAGCGGCGCGAACCCCGGCTTATGGTTCCCGGACAAAGCGCCGCGAAGCGGCGCTTTGGCCGGGATTTTCCTGATCATGAGAGATTTAATTTGTTCAGAAAAGCCACAAAGTTTCGGACAGAGCGCCGCGAAGCGGCGCGAACTCCCGGCTTATGGTTCCCGGACAAAGCGCCGCGAAGCGGCGCTTTGGCCAGCTTTCTGATCGTGAGGAGATTTAATTTGTTCAGAAAAGCCACAAAGTTTCCGGACAGAGCGCCGCGAAGCGGCGCGAACCCCGGCTTATGGTTCCCGGACAAAGCGCCGCGAAGCAGCGCTTTGGCCGGGGTTTTCTGATCATGAGAGATTTAATTTGTTCAGAAAAAGCCACAAAGTTTCCGGACAGAGCGCCGCGAAGCGGCGCGAACCCCGGTTTATGGTTCCCGGACAAAGCGCCGCGAAGCGGCGCTTTGGCCGGGGTTTTCCTGATCATGAGATTTAATTTGTTCAGAAAAGCCACAAAGTTTCCGGACAGAGCGCCGCGAAGCGGCGAACCAACCTTATGGTTCCCGGACAAAGCGCCGCGAAGCGGCGCTTTGGCCGAAGGTTTTCCTGATCATGAGAGATTTAATTTGTTCAGAAAAGCCACAAAGTTTCCGGACAGAGCGCCGCGAAGCGGCGCGAACCCCCGGCTTATGGTTCCGGACAGCGCGCCGCGAAGCGGCGCTTTGGCCGGGGTTTTCCTGATCGTGAGAGATTTAATTTGTTCAGAAAAGCCACAAAGTTTCTGGACAGAGCGCCGCGAAGCCGTGAACCCCCGGTTTATGGTCCCCGGACAAAGCGCCGCGAAGCCCCGCTTTGGCCGTGGTTTCCCTGATCGTGAGAGATTTAATTTGTTCAGAAAAGCCACGAAGTTTCCGGACAGAGCGCCGCGAAGCGGAGCGAACCCTCGGCTTATGGTTCCCGGAGAAAGCGCCGCGAAGCGGCGCTTTGGCCGGGATTTTCCTGATCGTAAGAGATTTAATTTGTTCAGAAAAGCCACAAAGTTCCCGGACAGAGCGCCGCGAAGCGGCGCGAACCCCCGGCTTATGGTTCCCGGACAAAGCGCCGCGAAGCGGGCTGTCAGGTTTTCTGATCGTGAGAGATTTAATTTGTTCAGAAAAGCCACAAAGTTTCCGGACAGAGCGCCGCGGCCCCGGTTTATGGTTCCCGCGGACAAAGCGCCGCTTTGGCCGGGTTTTCCTGATCGTGAGAGATTTAATTTGTTCAGAAAAGCCACAAAGTTTCCGGACAGAGCGCCGCGAAGCGCCTGAACCCCCGGCATGGTTCCCGGACAAAGCGCCGCGAAGCGCTTCTGGCCAGGGTTTTTCTGATCGTAAGAGATTTAATTTGTTCAGAAAAGCCGTACAAAGTTTCCGGACAGAGCGCCGCGAAGCGGCGCGAACCCCGGCTTATGGTTCCCGGACAAAGCGCCGCGAAGCGGCGCTGGCCAGGGTTTTCCTGATCGTAAGAGATTTAATTTGTTCAGAGAAGCCACAAAGTTTCCGGACAGAGCGCCGCGAAGCGGCGCGAACCCCTCGGCTTATGGTTCCCGGAAAAAGCGCCGCGAAGCGGCGCTTTGGCCGGGATTTTCCTGATCGTAAGAGATTTAATTTGTTCAGAAAAGCCACAATGTTTTCGGACAGAGCGCCGCGAAGCGGCGCGAACCCCCCCGCTTATGGTTTCCGGAAAAAGCGCCGCGAAGCGGCGCTTTGACCGGGGTTCTCCTGATCGTAAGAGATTTAATTTGTTCAGAAAAGCCACAAAGTTTCCAGACAGAGCGCCGCGAAGCGGCGAGAACCCCAGCTTTATGGTTCCCGGACAAAGCGCCGCGAAGCGGCGCTTTGGCCGGGGTTTTCCTGATCGTGAGAGATTTAATTTGTTCAGAAAAGCCACAAAGTTTCCGGACAAAGCGCCGCGAAGCGGCGCCGTGGCCGGGGTTTTTATGATCATGAGAGATTTAATTTGTTCAGAAAAGCCACAAAGTTTCCGGACAGAGCGCCGCGAAACGGCGCGAACCACCCGGCTTATGGTCCCCGGACAAAGCGCCGCGGAACGGCAAGAGATTCAATTTGTTCAGAAAAGCCACAAAGTTTCCGGACAGAGCGCCGCGAAGCGGCGCGAACCCCCCGGCCTATGGTTCCCGGACAAAGCGCCGCGAAGCGGCGCTTTGGCCAGAGTTTTCCTGATCATGAGAGATTTAATTTGTTCAGAAAAGCCACAAAGTTTCCGGACAGAGCGCCGCGAAGCGGCGCGAACCCCAACTTATGGTTCCCGGACAAAGCGCCGCGAAGCCCCTCTTTGGCCTTGGTTTTCCTGATCGTGAGAGATTTAATTTGTTCAGAAAAGCCACAAAGTTTCCGGACAGAGCGCCGCGAAGCGGCGCGAACCCCAACTTATGGTTCCCGGACAAAGCGCCGCGAAGCGGCGCTTTGGCCGGGTTTTCCTGATCGAAAGAGATTTAATTTGTTCAGAAGAGCCGCAAAGTTTCCGGACAGAGCGCCGCGAAGCGGCGCGACCCTCCTGGCTTATGGTTCCCGGACAAAGCGCCGCGAAGCGGCGCTTTGGCCGGGGTTTTCCTGATCGTAAGAGATTTAATTTGTTCAGAAAAGCCACAAAGTTTCCGGACAGAGCGCCGCGAAGCGGCGCGAACCCCCCGGTTTATGGTTCCCGGACAAAGCGCCGCGAAGCGGCGCTTTGGCCGGGGTTTTCCTGATCGTAAGAGATTTAATTTGTTCAGAAAAGCCACAAAGTTTCCGGACAGAGCGCCGCGAAGCAACCAACCTTTATGGTTCCCGGACAAAGCGCCGCGAAGCGGCGCTGATCGAAGAGATTTAATTTGTTCAGAGAAGCCACGTAAAGTTTCCGGACAGAGCGCCGCGAAGCGCTGAACCCAGTTTATGGTTCCCGGACAAAGCGCCGCGAAGCGGCGCTTCGGCCGGGGTTTTCCTGATTGTAGGAAATTTAATTTGTTCAGAAAAGCCACAAAGTTTCCGGACAGAGCGCCGCGAAGCGGCGCAAACCCCCCGGCTTATGGTTCCCGGACAAAGCGCCGCGAAGCGGCGCTTTGGCCGGGGTTTTCCTGATCGTAAGAGATTTAATTTGTTCAGAAAAGCCACAAAGTTTCCGGACAGAGCGCCGCGAAGCGGCGCGAACCCCTCGGCTTATGGTTCCCGGACAAAGCGCCGCGAAGCGGCGCTTTGGCCGGGGTTTTCCTGATCGTGAGAGATTTAATTTGTTCAGAAAAGCCACAAAGTTTCCGGACAGAGCGCCGCGAAGCGGCGCGAACCCCCCGGCTTATGGTTCCCGGACAAAGCGCCGCGAAGCGGCGCTTTGGCCGGGGTTTTCCTGATCGTAAGAGATTTAATTTGTTCAGAAAAGCCACAAAGTTTCCGGACAGAGCGCCGCGAAGCGGCGCGAACCCCCCGGCTTATGGTTCCCGGACAAAGCGCCGCGAAGCGGCGCTTTGGCTGGGGTTTTCCTGATCGTAAGAGATTTAATTTGTTCAGAAAAGCCACAAAGTTTCCGGACAGAGCGCCGCGAAGCGGCGCGAACCCCCCGGCTTATGGTTCCCTGACAAAGCGCCGCGAAGCGGAGCTTTGTCCGGGGTTTTCCTGATCGTGAGAGGTTTAATTTGTTCAGAGAAGCCACAAAGTTTCCGGACAGAGCGCCGCGAAGTGGCGCGAACCCCCCAACTTATGGTTCCCGGACAAAGCGCCGCGAAGCGGTGCTTTGGCCGGGGTTTTCCTGATCGTAAGAGATTTAATTTGTTCAGAAAAGCCACAAAGTTTCCGGACAGAGCGCCGCGAAGCGGCGCGAACCCCCCGGCTTATAGTTCCCTGACAAAGCGCCGCGAAGCGGAGCTTTGTCCGGGGTTTTCCTGATCGTGAGAGGTTTAATTTGTTCAGAAAAGCTACAAAGTTTCCGGACAGAGCGCCGCGAAGCGGCGCGAACCCCCCGGCTTATGGTTCCCGAACAAAGCGCCGCGATGCGGCGCTTTGGCTGGGGTTTTCCTGATCGTAAGAGATTTAATTTGTTCAGAAAAGCCACAAAGTTTCCGGACAGAGCGCCGCGAAGCGGCGCGAACCCACCGGGTTATGATTCCTGGAAAATGCACGGCGAAGCGCCGCTTTGGCCGATTTTCCTGATCGTGAGAGATTTAATTTGTTCAGAAAAGCCACAAAGTTTCGGATTAGAGTGCCGCGAAGCGGCGCTGAACCCCTGGCTTCCTGAATGTGTTGGCCAGGCGGCCCTCGGTTATGGTTCCCGGACAAAGGGCCGCGAAGCGGCGCTTTGGCCGGGGTTTCCCTGATCGTGAGAGATTTAATTTGTTCAGAAAAGCCACAAAGTTTCCGGACAGAGCGCCGCGAAGCGGCGCGAACCCCGGCTTATGGTTCCCGGACAAAGCGCCGCGAAGCGGCGCTTGGGTCGAATTTTCCTGATCGTGAGAGATTTAATTTGTTCAGAAAAGCCACAAAGTTTCCGGACAGAGCGCCGCGAAGCGCTACGAACCAACCTATGGTTCCCGGACAAAGCGCCGCCCGAAGCGCCTTTGCGCAGCCGAGTTTTCCTGATCATGAGAGATTTAATTTGTTCAGAAAAGCCACAAAGTTTCCGGACAGAGCGCCGCGAGGCGGCGCGAACCCCCCGGCTTATGGTTCTCGGACAAAGCGCCGCGAAGCGGCGCTTTGGTCGGGGTTTTCCTGATCATGAGAGATTTAATTTGTTCAGAAAAGCCACAAAGTTTCCGGACAGAGCGCCGCGAAGCGGCGCGAATCCCCCGGCTTCTGGTTCCCGGACAAAGCGCCGCGAAGCGGCGCTTTGGTCGGGGTTCTCCTTATCGTGAGAGATTTAATTAGTTCAGAAAAGCCACAAAGTTTCCGGACAGAGCGCCGCGAGGCGGCGCGA
Source organism: Aplectana chamaeleonis (assembly GCA_029168955.1). NCBI lineage: Eukaryota > Metazoa > Nematoda > Chromadorea > Rhabditida > Cosmocercidae > Aplectana > Aplectana chamaeleonis. The sequence continues at coordinate 466,858 of JAPDOI010000491.1, read as the reverse complement.
ACCCCCCGGCTTATGGTTCTCGGACAAAGCGCCGCGAAGCGGCGCTTTGGCCGGGTTTTCCCTGATCATGAGAGATTTAATTTGTTCAGAAAGCCACAAAGTTTCCGGACAGAGCGCCGCGAAGCGGCGCGAACCCCGGCTTATGGTTCCCGGACAAAAGCGCCGCGAAGCGGCGCTGGCCGGATTTTCCTGATCGTAAGAGATTTAATTTGTTCAGAAAAGCCACAAAGTTTCCGGACAGAGCGCCGCGAAGCGGCGCGAACCCCCCGGCTTATGGTTCCCGGACAAAGCGCCGCGAAGCGGCGCTTTGGCCCGGGTTTTCCTGATCGTGAGAGATTTAATTTGTTCAGAAAAGCCACAAAGTTTCCGGACAGAGCGCCGCGAAGCGGCGCGAACCCCCCGGCTTATGGTTCCCAGACAAAGCGCCGCGAAGCGGCGCTTTGGCTGGGGTTTTTCTGATCGTAAGAGATTTAATTTGTTCAGAGAAGCCGTAAAGTTTCCGGACAGAGCGCCGCGAAGCGGCGCGAACCCCCCGGTTTATGGTTCCCGGACAAAGCTCCGCGAAGCGGCGCTTTGGCCGGGGTTTTCCTGATCATGAGAGGTTTAGTTTGTTCAGAAAAGCCACAAAGTTCCCGGACAGAGCGCCGCGAAGCGGCGCTTTGGCCGAGTTTTTTTTCTGATCATGAGAGATTTAATTTGTTCAGAAAAGCCACAAAGTTCCCGGACAGAGCCCCGCGAAGCCGCGCCTGAACCCCCGGCTTATGGTTCCCGGACAAGCGCCGCGAAGCGGCGCTTTGGCCGGGGTTTCTGATCGTAAGAGATTTAATTTGTTCAGAAAAGCCACAAAGTTTCCGGACAGAGCGCCGCGAAGCGGCGCTTCCCGGACAATTTGGCCGGGGTTTTCCTGATCATGAGAGATTTAATTTGTTCAGAAAAAGCCACAAAGTTTCCGGACAGAGCGCCGCGAAGCGGCGCGAACCAACCTATGGTTCCCGGACAAAGCGCCGCGAAGCGGCGCTTTGCCGGGTTTTCCTGATCGTGAGAGATTTAATTTGTTCAGAAGAAAGCCACAAAGTTTCCGGACAGAGCGCCGCGAAGCGGCGCGAACTCCCCAACTTATGGTTCCCGGACAAAGCGCCGCGAAGCGGCGCTTTGGCCGGGGTTTTCCTGATCGTGAGAGATTTAATTTGTTCAGAAAAGCCACAAAGTTTCTGGACAGAGCGCCGCGAAGCGGCTGAATTTTCCTCCCGGACAAAGCGCCTTGGACAAAAGAAGCGCGGCTTTCGGGGTTTTCCTGATCGTGAAATTTAATTTGTTCAGAAAAGCCACAAAGTTTCCGGACAAAGCGCCATTTTCCTGAAGCGATTTAATTTGTTCAGAAAAGCCCCAAAGTTTCTGACAGAGCGCCGCGGAAGCGGCGCGAACTCCCGGCTTATGGTTTCTGGACAAAGCGCGCGAAGCGGCGCTTTATTGGCCGGGGTTTTTCTGATCGTAACGAGATTTAATTTGTTCAGAAAAGCCATTAAAGCCAAAGCGCCGCTGACGCTGAACCCAACCTGGTTCCCGGACAAAGCGCCGCGAAGCGGCGCCTTTATCAGGGTTTTTCCTGATCATGAGAGATTTAATTTGTTCAGAAAAAGCCCCAAAGTTTCCGGACAGAGCGCCGCGAAGCGCCTGAACCCCCGACTTATGGTTTCCGGACAAAGCGCCGCGAAGCGGCGCTTTGGCCAGGTTTCTGATCGTAAGAGATTTAATTTGTTCAGAAAAGCCACAAAGTTTCCGGACAGAGCGCCGCGAAGCGGCGCGAACCCCGGTTTATGGTTCCGGGACAAAGCGCCGCGAAGCGGCGCTTTGGCCGGGTTTTCCTGATCGTGAGAGATTTAGTTTGTTCAGAAAAGCCACAAAGTTCCCGGACAGAGCGCCGCGAAGCGGCGCGATCCCCCCGGCTTATGGTTCCCAGACAAAGCGCCGCGAAGCGGCGCTTTGGCCGGGATTTTCCTGATCGTAAGAGATTTAATTTGTTCAGAAGAGCCGCAAAGCTACCGGACAGAGCGCCGCGAAGCGGCGCGAACCTCCCGGCTTATGGTTCCCGGACAAAGCGCCGCGAAGCGGCGCTTTGGCCGGGGTTCTCCTGATCGCGAGAGATTTAATTTGTTCAGAAAAGCCACAATGTTTCCGGACAGAGCGCCTCGAAGCGGCGCGAACCCCCCGGCTTATGGTTCCCAGACAAAGCGCCGCGAAGCGGCGCTTTGGCCGGGATTTTCCTGATCATAAGAGATTTAATTTGTTCAGAAAAGCCACAAAGTTCCCGGACAGAGCGCCGCGAAGCGGCGCTAACTCCCCGGCTTATGGTTCCCAGACAAAGCGCCGCGAAGCGGCGCTTGGGCCGGGGTTCTTCTGATCGTGAGAGATTTAATTTGTTCAGAAAAGCCACAAAGTTTCCGGACAGAGCGCCGCGAAGCGGCGCGAACCCCTCGGCTTATGGTTCCCGGACAAAGCGCCGCGAAGCGGCGCTTGGGCCGGGGTTCTCTTGATCGCGAGAGATTTAATTTGTTCAGAAAAGCCACAAAGTTTCCGGACAGAGCGCCGCGAAGCGGTGCGAACCCCTCGGCTTATGGTTCCCGGACAGAGCGCCGCGAAGCGGCGCTTTGGCCGGGGTTTTCCTGATCGTGAGAGATTTAATTTGTTCAGAAAAGCCACAAAGTTTCGGACAGAGCGCCGCGAAGCGGCGCGAACTCCCCGGTTTATGGTTCCCGGACAAAGCGCCGCGAAGCGGCGCTTTGGCCAGGGTTTTCCTGATCATGAGAGATTTAATTTGTTCAGAAAAGCCGTAAAGTTTCCGGACAGAGCGCCGCGAAGCGGCGCGAACCCCCCGGCTTATGGTTCCCAGACAAAGCGCCGCGAAGCGGCGCTTTGGCCGGGATTTTTCTGATCGTAAGAGATTTAATTTGTTCAGAAAAGCCACAAAGTTCCCGGACAGAGCGCCGCGAAGTGGCGCGAACCCCTCGTCTTATGGTTCCCGGACAAAGCGCCGCGAAGCGGCGCTTGGGCCGGGTTTTCCTGATCGTGAGAGATTTAATTTGTTCAGAAAAGCCACAAAGTTTCCGGACAGAGCGCCGCGAAGCGGCGCGAACCCAACGGTTTATGGTTCCCGGACAAAGCGCCGCGAAGCGGCGCTTTGGCCGGTTTTCCTGATCGTGAGAGATTTAATTTGTTCAGAAAAGCCACAAAGTTTCCGGACAGAGCGCCGCGAAGCGGCGCTGAACCCTTATGGTTCCCGGACAAAGCGCCGCGAAGCGGCGCTTGGGCCGGGGTTCTCTTGATCGTAAGAGATTTAATTTGTTCAGAAAAGCCACAAGGTTTCCGGACACAGCGCCGCGAAGCGGCGCTTGGGCCGGGGTTCTCCTGATCGTGAGAGATTTAATTTGTTCAGAAAAGCCACAAAGTTTCCGGACAGAGCGCCGCGAAGCGGCGCGAACCCCTCGGCTTATGGTTCCCGGACAAAGCGCCGCGAAGCGGCGCTTTGGCCGGGTTTTCTGATCGTGAGAGATTTAATTTGTTCAGAAAAGCCACAAAGTTTCCGGACAGAGCGCCGCGAAGCGGCGCAACCCCTGGTTTATGGTTCCCGGACAGCGCCGCGAAGCGCGCTTTGGCCGGGGTGCAAGAGTTTGTTCGATCATGAGAGATTTAATTTGTTCAGAAAAGCCACAAAGTTTCCGGACAGAGCGCCGCGAAGCGGCGCGAACCCCGGCCTATGGTTCCCGGACAAAGCGCCGCGAAGCGGCGCTTTGGCCGGGATTTTCCTGATTGTAAGAGATTTAATTTGTTCAGAAAAGCCACAAAGTTTTCGGACAGAGCGCCGCGAAGCGGCGCGAACCCCTCCGGCTCATGGTTCCCGGGGCCGGGATTTTCCTGATCGTAAGAGATTTAATTTGTTCAGAAGAGCCGCAAAGCTTCCGGACAGAGCGCCGCGAAGCGGCGCGAACCTCCCGGCTTATGGTTCCCGGACAAAGCGCCGCGAAGCGGCGCTTTGGCCGGGGTTTTCCTGATCGTGAGAGATTTAATTTGTTCAGAAAAGCCACAAAGTTTCCGGACAAAGCGCCGCGAAGCGGCGCGAAGCCCCCGGCTTGTGGTTCGGGGACAAAGCGCCGCGAAGCGGGCTTTGGTCGGGGTTTTCCCTGATCATGAGAGATTTAATTTGTTCAGAGAAAGCCACAAAGTTTCCGGACAGAGCGCCGCGAAGCGGCGCGAACCCCGGCTTATGGTTCCCGGACAAAGCGCCGCGAAGCGGCGCTTTGGCCGGGTTTTCCTGATCGTAAGAGATTTAATTTGTTCAGAAAAGCCACAAAGTTTCCGGACAGAGCGCCGCGAAGCGGCGCGAACCCCCGGCTTGTGGCTCCCGGACAAAGCGCCGCGAGGCCGCGCTTTGGCCGGGGTTTTCCTGATCGCAAGAGATTTAATTTGTGCAGAAAAACCACAAAGTTTCGGACAGAGCGCCGCGAAGCGGCGCGAACCCCCGGTTTATGGTTCCCGGACAAAGCGCCGCGAAGCGGCGCTTTGGCTGGGTTTTCCTGATCGTAAGAGATTTAATTTGTTCAGAAAAGCCACAAAGTTTCCGGACAGAGCGCCGCGAAGCGGCGCGAATCCCTCGGCTTATGGTTCCCTGACAAAGCGCCGCGAAGCGGCGCTTTGGCCGGGGTTTTCCTGATCGTGAGAGATTTAATTTGTTCAGAGAAGCCACAAAGTTTCCGGACAGAGCGCCGCGAAGCGGCGCGAACCCCCCGGCTTATGGTTCCCGGACAGAGCGCCGCGAAGCGGCGCTTTGGCCGGGGTTTTCCTGATCGTGAGAGATTTAATTTGTTCAGAAAAGCCACAAAGTTTCCGGACAGAGCGCCGCGAAGCGGCGCTAACCCCGGTTTATGGTTCCCGGACAGAGCGCCGCGAAGCGCTTTGGCCGGGGTTTTCCTGATCGTGAGAGATTTAATTTGTTCAGAAAAGCCACAAAGTTTCCGGACAGAGCGCCCAGAACGGCGCTAACTCCCCCACTTATGGTGCCCGGACAAAGCGCCGCGAAGCGCCGCTCTAGCCGGGGTTTTCCTGATCGTGAGAGATTTTATTTGTTCAGAAAAGTCACAAAGTTTCCGGACAGAGCGCCGCGAAGCGGCGCGACCCCCCGGCTTATGGTTCCCGGACTAAGCGCCGCGAAGCGGCGCTTTGACCGGGGTTTTCCTGATCGTGAGAGATTTATTTTGTTCAGAAAGGCCACAAAGTTTCCGGACAGAGCGCCGCGGAGCGGCGCGAATCCCCCGACTTCTGGTTCCCGGACAGAGCGCCGCGAAGCGGCGCTTTGGTCGGGGTTTTCCTGATCGTGAGAGATTTAATTTGTTCAGAAAGGCCACAAAGTTTCCGGACAGAGCGCCGCGAAGCGGCGTGAATTCCCCGGCTTATGGTTCCCGTACAAAGCGCCGCGAAGCGGCGCTTTGGTCGGGGTTTTTCTGATCGTGAGAGATTTAATTTGTTCAGAAAAGCCACAAAGTGTCCGGACAGAGCGCCGCGAAGCGGCGCGAACTCCCGGTTTATGGTTCCCGGACAAAGCGGCGCGAAGCCTCGCTTTGCCCGGGATTTTCCTGATCGTTAGAGATTTAATTTGTTCAGAGAAGCCACAAAGTTTCCGGACAAAGCGCCGCGAAGCGGCGCGAACCCCTGATTTATGGTTCCCGGACAAAGCGCCGCGAAGCGGCGCTTTGGCCGGGGTTTTCCTGATCGTAAGAGATATAATTTGTTCAGAAAAGCCACAAAGTTTCCGGAGAGAGCGCCGCGAAGCGGCGCGAACCCCCGGCTTATGGTTCCCGGACAAAGCGCCGCGAAGCGGCGCTCTGGCCGGGGTTTTCCTGATCGTGAGAGATTTAATTTGTTCAGAAAAGCCACAAAGTTTCCGGACAGAGCGCCGCGAAGCGGCGATAAATCCCCCGGCTTATGGTTCCCGGACAAAGCGCCGCGAAGCGGCGCTTTGGCCGCGGTTTTTCTGATCGTGAGAGATTTAATTTGTTTAGAAAAGCCACAAAGTTTCCGGACAGAGCGCCGCCAAGCGGCGCGAACCCCCCGGCTTATGGTTCCCGGACAAAGCGCCGCGAAGCGGCGCTTTGGCCGGGGTTTTCCTGATCGTGAGAGATTTAATTTGTTCAGAAAAGCCACAAAGTTTCCGGACAGAGCGCCGCGAAGCGGCGCGAACCCCTCGGTTTATGGTTCCCGGACAAAGCGCCGCGAAGCGGCGCTTTGGCCGGGGTTTTCCTGATCGTGAGAGATTTAATTTGTTCAGAAAAGCCACAAAGTTTCCGGACAGAGCGCCGCGAAGCGGCGCGAATTCCCCGGCTTATGGTTCCCGGACAAAGCGCCGCGAAGCGGCGCTTTGGCCGGGGTTTTCCTGATCGTGAGAGATTTAATTTGTTCAGAAAAGCCACAAAGTTTCCGGACAGAGCGCCGCGAAGCGGCGCGAACCCCCCGGCTTATGGTTCCCGGACAAAGCGCCGCGAAGTTTCCTGATCGTGAGAGTTTTAATTTGTTCAGAAAAGCCACAAAGTTTCCGTACAGAGCGCCGCGAAGCAGCTCGACCCCCCCCCGGCTTATGGTTCCCGGACAAAGCGCCGCGAAGCGAGGCTTGGCACGATCGAGGTTTTCCCTGATCGTGAGAGATTTATTTTGACCAGAAAAGAAACAAGGTGTCCGGACAGAGCGCCGCGAGGCGGCCCGACCCCCCCGGCTTAAAGTTCCCGGACAAAGCGCCGCGAAGCGCCGCTTTGGCCAGGGTTTTCATGATCGTGAGAGATTTAATTTGTTCAGAAAAGCCACAAAGTTTCCGGACAGAGCGCCGCGAAGCGGCGCGACCACCCGGCTTATGGTTCCCGGACAAAGCGCCGCGAAGCGGCGCATTGGCCGGGGTTTCTGATCGTGAGAGATTTAATTTGTTCCAGAAAAGCCACAAAGTTTCCGGACAGAGCGCCGCGAAGCGGCGCGAACCCCCGGTTTATGGTTTCCCTGGACAAAGCGCCGCGAAGCGGCGCTTGGGCCGGGGTTCTCCTGATCGTGAGAGATTTACTTTGTTCAGAAAAGCCACAACGTTTCCGGACAGAGCGCCGCGAAGCGGCATCACCCCCCTGGCTTATGGTTCCCGGACGAAGCGCCGCGAAGCGGCGCTTTGGCCGGGGTTTTCCTGATCGTAAGAGATTTAATTTGTTCAGAAAAGCCACAACGTTTCCGGACAGAGGGCCGCGAAGCGGCGCGGACCCCACGGCTTGAGGTCCCCGGACAAAGCGCCGCGAAGCGCCGCTTTGGCCGGGGTTTTCCTGATAGTGAGAGATTTAATTTGTTCAGAAAAGCTACAGTTTCCGGACAGAGCGCCGCAAAGCGGCGGCACCCCCTCGGCTTATGGTTCCCGGACAGAGCGCCGCGAAGCGGCGCTTTGACCGGGGTTTTTCTGATCGTGGGAGATTTAATTTGTTCAGAGAAGCCACAAAGTTTCTGGACAGAGCGACGCGAAGCGGCGCAAACTCCCCGGCTTATGGTTCCCGGACTAAGCGCCGCGAAGCGGCGCTTTGGACGGGGTTTTCCTGATCGTAAGAGATTTAATTTGCTCAGAAAAGCCACAAAGTTTCCGGACAGAGCGCCGCGAAGCGGCGCGAGCCCATCGGCTTATGGTTCCCGGACAAAGCGCCGCGAAGCGGCGCTTTGGCCGGGGTTTTCCTGATCGTGAGAGATTTAATTTGTTCAGAAAAGCCACAAAGTTTCCGGACAGAGCGCCGCGAAGCGGCGCGAACTCCCTGGCTTATGGTTCCCGGACAAAGCGCCGCGAAGCGGCGCTTTGGCCGGGGTTTTCCTGATCGTGAGAGATTTAATTTGTTCAGAAAAGCCACAAAGTTTCCGGACAGAGCGCCGCGAAGCGGCGCGAACCCCCCGGCTTATGGTTCCCGGACAAAGCGCCGCGAAGCGGCGCTTTGGCCGGGGTTTTCCTGATCGTGAGAGATTTATTTTGTTCAGAAAAGCCACAAAGTTTCCGGACAGAGCGCCGCGAAGCGGCGCGAACCCCCCGGCTTATGGTTCCCGGACAAAGCGCCGCGAAGCGGCGCTTTGGCCGGGGTTTTCCTGATCATGAGAGATTTAATTTGTTCAGAAAAGCCACAAAGTTTCCGGACAGAGCGCCGCGAAGCGGCGCGAACCCCGGCTTATGGTTCCTGACATGAAGCGGCGCTTGGCCGTGGGGTTTTCCTGATCGTGAGATTTAATTTGTTCAAGCCAAAAGTTTCACAAAGTTTCGAAGCGGACAAAGCGCCGCGAAGCGCCGCCGAAGCTTTGCTGACCAGGGTTTTTCTGATCGTGAGAGATTTAATTTGTTCAGAAAAGCCACAAAGTTTCCGGACAGAGCGCCGCGAAGCGGCGCGAACCCCCCGGCCTATGGTTCCCGGACAAAGCGCCGCGAAGCGGCGCTTTGGCCGGGGTTTTTCTGATCGTGAGAGATTTAATTTGTTCAGAAAAGCCACAAAGTTTCCGGACAGAGCGCCGCGAAGCGGCGCGAACCTCCTGGCTTATGGTTCCCAGACAAAGCGCCGCGAAGCGGCGCTTTGGCCGGGGTTTTCCTGATCGTGAGAGATTTAATTTGTTCAGAAAAGCCACAAAGTTTCCGGACAGGCGCCGCGAAGCAGCGCGAACCCCAGGCCTATGGTTCCCGGTCAAAGCGCCGCGAAGCGGCGCTTTGGCCGGGTTTTCCTGATCGTGAGAGATTTAAATTGTTCAGAAAAGCCACAAAGTTTCCGGACAGGGCGCCGCGAAGCGGCGAGAACCCCAACTTATGGTTCCCGGACAAGCGCCGCGAAGCGGCGCTTTGGTCGAGGTTTTCCTGATCGTGAGAGATTTAATTTGTTCAGAAAAGCCACAAAGTTTCCGGACAGAGCGCCGCGAAGCGGCGCGAACCCCCCGGCTTATGGTCCCCGGAGAAAGCGCCGCGAAGCGGCGCTTTGGCCGGGATTTTCCTGATCGTAAGAGATTTAATTTGTTCAGAAAAGCCACAATGTTTCCGGACACAGCGCCGCGAAGCGGCGCTTGGGCCGGGGTTCTCCTGATCGTGAGAGATTTAATTTGTTCAGAAAAGCCACAAAGTTTCCGGACAGAGCGCCGCGAAGCGGCGCGAACCCCTCGGCTTATGGTTCCCGGACAAAGCGCCGCGAAGCGGCGCTTGGGCCGGGGTCCTCCTGATCGTGAGAGATTTAATTTGTTCAGAAAAGCCACAAAGTTTCCGGACAGAGCGCCGCGAAGCGGCGCGAACCCCTCGTCTTATGGTTCCCGGACAAAGCGCCGCGAAGCGGCGCTTGGGCCGGGGTTCTCTTGATCGTAAGAGATTTAATTTGTTCAGAAAAGCCACAATGTTTCCGGACACAGCGCCGCGAAGCGGCGCTAGTCCCCCGGACTATGGTTTTCGGACAAGGAGCCGCGAAGCGGCGCTTTGGCCGGGTTTTCCTGATCATGAGAGATTTAATTTGTTCAGAAAAGCCACAAAGTTTCCGGAAAGAGCGCCGCGAAGCGGCGCGAACCCAACCTTATGGTTCCCGGACAAAGCGCCGCGAAGCGGCGCTTTGGCCGGGGTTTTTCTGATCGTGAGATTTAATTTGTTCAGAAAAAGCCACAAAGTTTCCGGACAGAGCGCCGCGAAGCGGCGCGAACCCCCGGACAAAGCGCCGCGAAGCGGCGCTTTGGCCGGGGTTTTCCTGATCGTGAGAGATTTAATTTGTTCAGAAAAGCCACAAAGTTTCCGGACAGAGCGCCGCGAAGCGGCCCGAACCCCTCGGCTTATGGTTCCCGGACAAAGCGCCGCGAAGCGGCGCTTTAGCCGGGGTTTTCCTGATCGTGAGAGATTTAATTTGTTCAGAAAAGCCACAAAGTTTCCGGACAGAGCGCCGCGAAGCGGCGCGAACCAATCGGCCTATGGTTCCCGGACAAAGCGCCGCGAAGCGCCGCCTTGGCCGGGGTTTTCCTGATCGTGAGAGATTTAATTTGTTCAGAAAAGCCACAATGTTTCCGGACAGAGCGCCGCGAAGCGGCGCGAACCCCACGGCTTATGATTCCCAGACAAAGCGCCGCGAAGCGGCACTTTGGCCGGGGTTTTCCGGATCGTGAGAGATTTAATTTGTTCAGAAAAGCCGCAAAGTTTACGGACAGAGCGCCGCGAAGCGGCGCGAACCCCCCGGCTTATGGTTCCGGGACAAAGCGCCGCAAAGCGGCGCTTTGGCCGGGGTTTTCCTGATCGTGAGAGATTTAATTTGTTCAGAAAAGCCACAAAGTTCACGGACAGAGCGCCGCGAAGCGGCGCGAACCCCGGCTTATGGTTCCGGGACAAAGCGCCGCGAAGCGGCGCCTTGGCCGGGGTTTTCCTGATCGTGAGAGATTTAATTTGTTCAGAAAAGCCACAAAGTTTCCGGACAGAGCGCCGCGAAGCGGCGCGAACCCCTCGGCTTATGGTTCCCGGACAAAGCGCCGCGAAGCGGCGCTTTAGCCGGGGTTTTCCTGATCGTAAGAGATTTAATTTGTTCAGAGAAGCCGTAAAGTTTCCGGACAGAGCGCCGCGAAGCGGCCGAACCCCGGCCTATGGTTCCCGGACAAAGCGCCGCGAAGCGGCGCTTCGGCCGAGGTTTTGCTGATCGTGAGAGATTTTATTTGTTCAGAAAAGCCAAAAATTTTTCGGACCGAGCGCCGCGAAGCGGCGCTCACCCCTCGGTTTATGGTTCAAGGACAAAGCGCCGCGAAGCGGCGCTTTGGCTGGGGTTTTCCTGATTGTGAGAGATTTAGTTTGTTCAGAAAAGCCACGAAGTTTCCGAATAGAGCACCGCGAAGCGGCGCGAACCCCTGGCGATGGTTCCCGGACAAAGCGCCGCGAAGCGGCGCTTTGGTCGGGGTTTTCCTGATCATGAGAGATTTAATTTGTTCAGAAAAGCCACAAAGTTTCCGGACAGAGCGCCGCGAAGCGGCGCGAACCCCCCGGCTTATGGTTCCCGGACAAAGCGCCGCGAAGCGGCGCTTTGGCCGGGGTTTTCCTGATCGTGAGAGATTTAATTTGTTCAGAAAAGCCACAAAGTTTCTGGACAGAGCGCCGCGAAGCGGCGCGAACCCCCCGGCTTATGGTTCCCGGACAAAGCGCCGCGAAGCGGCGCTTTGGTCGGGGTTTTCCTGATCGTGAGAGATTTAATTTGTTCAGAAAAGCCACAAAGTTTCCGGACAGAGCGCCGCGAAGCGGCGCGAACCCCCCGGCTTATGGTTCCCGGACAAAGCGCCGCGAAGCGGCGCTTTGGCCGGGGTTTTCCTGATCGTGAGAGATTTAATTTGTTCAGAAAAGCCACAAAGTTTCCGGACAAAGCGCCGCGAAGCGGCGCTTTGGCCGGGGTTTTCCTGATCATGAGAGATTTAATTTGTTCAGAAAAGCCCCAAAGTTTCCGGACAGAGCGCCGCGAAGCGGCGCGAACCCCCCGGCTTATGGTTCCCGGACAAAGCGCCGCGAAGCGGCGCTTTGGCCGGGGTTTTTCTGATCGTAAGAGATTTAATTTGTTCAGAGAAGCCGTAAAGTTTCCGGACAGAGCGCCGCGAAGCGGCGCAAACCCCCCGGCCTATGGTTCCCGGACAAAGCGCCGCGAAGCGGCGCTTTGGCCGGGGTTTTCCTGATCGTAAGAGATTTAATTTGTTCAGAAAAGCCACAAAGTTTCCGGACAGAGCGCCGCGAAGCGGCGCGAACCCCCCGGCTTATGGTTCCCGGACAAAGCGCCGCGAAGCGGCGCTTTGGCCGGGGTTTTCCTGATCGTAAGAGATTTAATTTGTTCAGAAAAGCCACAAAGTTTCCGGACAGAGCGCCGCGAAGCGGCGCGAACCCCCCGGCTTATGGTTCCCGGACAAAGCGCCGCGAAGCGGCGCTTTGGCCTGGGTTTTCCTGATCATGAGAGATTTAATTTGTTCAGAAAAGCCAGAGTTTCCGGACAGAGCGCCGCGAAGCGGCCCCACCCCCCCCGGCTTATGGTTCCCGGACAAAGCGCCGCGAAGCGGCGCTTTGGCCGGGGTTTTCCTGATCGTGAGAGATTTAATTTGTTCAGAAAAGCCACAAAGTTTCCGGACAGAGCGCCGCGAAGCGGCGCGAACCCCCCGGCTTATGGTTCCCGAACAAAGCGCCGCGAAGCGGCGCTTTGGCCGGGGTTTTCCTGATCGTGAGAGATTTAATTTGTTCAGAAAAGCCACAAAGTTTCCGGACAGAGCGCCGCGAGGCGGCGCGAACCCCCCGGCTTATGGTTCTCGGACAAAGCGCCGCGAAGCGGCGCTTTGGTCGGGGTTTTCCTGATCGTGAGAGATTTAATTTGTTCAGAAAAGCCACAAAGTTTCCGGACAGAGCGCCGCGATGCGGCGCGAACCCCCAGGTTTATGGTTCCCGGACAAAGCGCCGCGAAGCGGCGCTTTGGTCGGGGTTTTTTCTGATTGTGAGAGATTTAATTTGTTCAGAAAAGCCACAAAGTTTCCGGACAGAGCGCCGCGAAGCGGCGCGAACCCCTCGGCTTATGGTTCCCGGACAAAGCGCCGCGAAGCGGCGCTTGGGCCGGGGTTCTCCTGATCGCGAGAGATTTAATTTGTTCAGAAAAGCCACAAAGTTTCCGGACAGAGCGCCGCGAAGCGGCGCGAACCCCCCGGCTTATGGTTCCCAGACAAAGCGCCGCGAAGCGGCGCTTGGGCCGGGGTTCTCCTGATCGCGAGAGATTTAATTTGTTCAGAAAAGCCACAAAGTTTCCGGACAGAGCGCCGCGAAGCGGCGCGAACCCCCCGGCTTATGGTTCACAGACAAAGCGCCGCGAAGCGGCGCTTTGGCCGGGATTTTTCTGATCGTAAGAGATTTAATTTGTTCAGAAAAGCCACAAAGTTCCCGGACAGAGCGCCGCGAAGTGGCGCGAACCCCTCGTCTTATGGTTCCCGGACAAAGCGCCGCGAAGCGGCGCTTTGGCCGGGGTTTTCCTGATCGTAAGAGATTTAATTTGTTCAGAAAAGCCACAAAGTTTCCGGACAAAGCGCCGCGAAGCGGCGCTTTGGCCGGGGTTTTCCTGATCGTAAGAGATTTAATTTGTTCAGAAAAGCCACAAAGTTTCCGGACAGAGCGCCGCGAAGCGGCGCGAACCCCTCGGCTTATGGTTCCCGGACAAAGCGCCGCGAAGCGGCGCTTGGGCCGGGGTTCTCTTGATCGTAAGAGATTTAATTTGTTCAGAAAAGCCACAAAGTTTCCGGACAGAGCGCCGCGAAGCGGCGCAAACCATCCGGCCTATGGTTCCCGGACAAAGCGCCGCGAAGCGGCGCTTTGGCCGGGGTTTTCCTGATCGTGAGAGATTTAATTTGTTCAGAAAAGCCACAAAGTTTCCGGACAGAGCGCCGCGAAGCGGCGCGAACCCCCCGGCTTATGGTTCCCGGACAAAGCGCCGCGAAGCGGCGCTTTGGTCGGGGTTTTCCTGATCGTGAGAGATTTAATTTGTTCAGAAAAGCCACAAAGTTTCCAGACAGAGCGCCGCGAAGCGGCGCGAACCCCCCGGCTTATGGTTCCCGGACAAAGCGCCGCGAAGCGGCGCTTTGGCCGGGGTTTTCCTGATCATGAGAGATTTAATTTGTTCAGAAAAGCCACAAAGTTTCCGGACAGAGCGCCGCGAAGCGGCGCAAACCCCCCGGCTTATGGTTCCCGGACAAAGCGCCGCGAAGCGGCGCTTTGGCCGGGGTTTTCCTGATCGTGAGAGATTTAATTTGTTCAGAAAAGCCACAAAGTTTCCGGACAGAGCGCCGCGAAGCGGCGCGAACCCCCCGGCTTATGGTTCCCGGACAAAGCGCCGCGAAGCGGCGCTTTGGCCGGGGTTTTTCTGATCGTAAGAGATTTAATTTGTTCAGAGAAGCCGTAAAGTTTCCGGACAGAGCGCCGCGAAGCGGCGCTTTGGCCGGGGTTTTCCTGATCATGAGAGATTTAATTTGTTCAGAAAAGCCCCAAAGTTTCCGGACAGAGCGCCGCGAAGCGGCGCGAACCCCCCGGCTTATGGTTCCCGGACAAAGCGCCGCGAAGCGGCGCTTTGGCCGGGGTTTTTCTGATCGTAAGAGATTTAATTTGTTCAGAGAAGCCGTAAAGTTTCCGGACAGAGCGCCGCGAAGCGGCGCAAACCCCCCGGCCTATGGTTCCCGGACAAAGCTCCGCGAAGCGTCGCTTTGGCCGGGGTTTTCCTGATCGTAAGAGATTTAATTTGTTCAGAAAAGCCACAAAGTTTCCGGACAGAGCGCCGCGAAGCGGCGCGAACCCCCCGGCCTATGGTTCCCGGACAAAGCGCCGCGAAGCGGCGCTTTGGCCGGGGTTTTCCTGATCATGAGAGATTTAATTTGTTCAGAAAAGCCACAAAGTTTCCGGACAGAGCGCCGCGAAGCGGCGCGAACCCCTCGGCTTATGGTTCCCGGACAAAGCGCCGCGAAGCGGCGCTTTGGCCGGGGTTTTCCTGATTGTGAGAGATTTAATTTGTTCAGAGAAGCCACAAAGTTTCCAAACAGAGCGCCGCGAAGCGGCCCGAACCCCCCGGCTTATGGTTCCCGGACAAAGCGCCGCGAAGCGGCGCTTTGGCCGGGCTTTCCTGATCGTAAGAGATTTAATTTGTTCAGAAAAGCCACAAAGTTTCCGGACAGAGCGCCGCGAAGCGGCGCGAACCCCGGCTTATGGTTCCCGGACAAAGCGCCGCGAAGCCACGCTTTGGCCGGGGTTTTCCTGATCATGAGAGATTCAATTTGTCCAGAAAAGTCACAAAGTTCCCGGACAGAGCGCCGCGAAGCGGAGCGAACCCTCGGCTTATGGTTCCGGACACAGCGCCGCGAAGCGGCGCTTGGGCCGGGGTTCTCCTGATCGCGAGAGATTTAATTTGTTCAGAGAAGCCACAAAGTTTCCGGACAGAGCGCCGCGAAGCGGCGCGAACCCCCCGGCTTATGGTTCCCGGACAAAGCGCCGCGAAGCGGCGCTTTGGCCGGGGTTTTCCTGATCATGAGAGATTTAATTTGTTCAGAAAAGCCACAAAGTTTCCGGACAGAGCGCCGCGAAGCGGCGCGAACCCCCCGGCTTATGGTTCCCGGACAAAGCGCCGCGAAGCGGCGCTTTGGCCGGGGTTTTCCTGATCGTAAGAGATTTAATTTGTTCAGAAAAGCCACAAAGTTTCCGGACAGAGCGCCGCGAAGCGGCGCGAACCCCTCGGCTTATGGTTCCCGGACAAAGCGCCGCGAAGCGGCGCTTTGGCCGGGGTTTTCCTGATCGTAAGAGATTTAATTTGTTCAGAAAAGCCACAAAGTTTCCGGACAGAGCGCCGCGAAGCGGCGCAAACCCCCCGGCCTATGGTTCCCGGACAAAGCGCCGCGAAGCGGCGCTTTGGCCGGGGTTTTCCTGATCGTAAGAGATTTAATTTGTTCAGAAAAGCCACACAGTTCCCGGACAGAGCGCCGCGAAGCGGCGCGAACCCCCCGGCCTATGGTTCCCGGACAAAGCGCCGCGAAGCGGCGCTTTGGCCGGGGTTTTCCTGATCGTAAGAGATTTAATTTGTTCAGAAAAGCCACAAAGTTTCCGGACAGAGCGCCGCGAAGCGGCGCTTTGGCCGGGGTTTTCCTGATCGTAAGAGATTTAATTTGTTCAGAAAAGCCACAAAGTTTCCGGACAGAGCGCCGCGAAGCGGCGCGAACCCCCCGGCTTATGGTTCGCGGACAAAGCGCCGCGAAGCGGCGCTTTGGCCGGGGTTTTCCTGATCATGAGAGATTTAATTTGTTTAGAAAAGCCACAAAGTTTCCGGACAGAGCGCCGCGAAGCGGCGCGAACCCTCGGCTTATGGTCCCCGGACAAAGCGCCGCGAAGCTCCGCTTTGGCCGGGGTTTTCCTGATTGTGAGAGATTTAATTTGTTCAGAGAAGCCACAAAGTTTCCAAACAGAGCGCCGCGAAGCGGCGCGAACCCCCCGGCTTATGGTTCCCGGACAAAGCGCCGCGAAGCGGCGCTTTGGCCGGGGTTTTCCTGATCATGAGAGATTTAATTTGTTCAGAGAAGCCGTAAAGTTTCCGGACAGAGCGCCGCGAAGCGGCGCGAACCCCCCGGCTTATGGTTCCCGGACAAAGCGCCGCGAAGCGGCGCTTCGGCCGCGGTTTTTCTGATCGTAAGAGATTTAATTTGATCAGAAAAGCCACAAAGTTTCCGGACAGAGCGCCGCGAAGCGGCGCGAACCCCCCGGCTTATGGTTCCCGGACAAAGCTCCGCGAAGCGGCGCTTTGGCCGGGGTTTTCCTGATCGTAAGAGATTTAATTTGTTCAGAAAAGCCACAAAGTTTCCAGACAAAGCGCCGCGAAGCGGCGCTTTGGCTGGGGTTTTTCTGATCGTAAGAGATTTAATTTGTTCAGAGAAGCCGTAAAGTTTCCGGACAGAGCGCCGCGAAGCGGCGCAAACCCCCCGGCCTATGGTTCCCGGACAAAGCGCCGCGAAGCGGCGCTTTGGCCGGGGTTTTCCTGATCATGAGAGATTTAATTTGTTCAGAAAAGCCACAAAGTTTCCGAACAGAGCGCCGCGAAGCGGCGCAAACTCCCCGGCTTATGGTTCCCGGACAAAGCGCCGCGAAGCGGCGCTTTGAGCGGGATTTTCCTGATCGTGAGAGGTTTAGTTTGTTCAGAAAAGCCACAAAGTTTCCGGACAGTGCGCCGCGAAGCGGCGCTTTGGCTGGGGTTTTCCGTATCGTGAGAGATTTAATTTGTTCAGAAAAGCCACAAAGTTTTTGGACAGAGCGCCGCGAGGCGGCGCGAACCCCCTGGCTTATGGTTCCCGGACAAAGCGCCGCGAAGCGGCGCTTTGGCCGGGGTTTTCCTGATCATGAGAGATTTAATTTGTTCAGAAAAGCCACAAAGTTTCCGGACAGAGCGCCGCGAAGCGGCGCGAACCCCTCGGCTTATGGTTCCCGGACAAAGCGCCGCGAAGCGGCGCTTTGGCCGGGGTTTTCCTGATTGTGAGAGATTTAATTTGTTCAGAGAAGCCACAAAGTTTCCAAACAGAGCGCCGCGAAGCGGCGCGAACCCCCCGGCTTATGGTTCCCGGACAAAGCGCCGCGAAGCGGCGCTTTGGCCGGGGTTTTCCTGATCGTGAGAGATTTAATTTGTTCAGAAAAGCCACAAAGTTTCCGGACAGAGCGCCGCGAAGCGGCGCGAACCCCCCGGCTTATGGTTCCCGGACAAAGCGCCGCGAAGCGGCGCTTTGGCCGGGGTTTTCCTGATCGTGAGAGATTTAATTTGTTCAGAAAAGCCACAAAGTTTCCGGACAGAGCGCCGCGAAGCGGCGCGAACCCCCCGGCTTATGGTTCCCGGACAAAGCGCCGCGAAGCGGCGCTTTGGCCGGGGTTTTCCTGATCATGAGAGATTTAATTTGTTCAGAGAAGCCGTAAAGTTTCCATACAGAGCGCCGCGAAGCGGCGCGAACCCCCCGGCTTATGGTTCCCGGACAAAGCGCCGCGAAGCGGCGCTTCGGCCGCGGTTTTTCTGATCGTAAGAGATTTAATTTGATCAGAAAAGCCACAAAGTTTCCGGACAGAGCGCCGCGAAGCGGCGCGAACCCCCCGGCTTATGGTTCCCGGACAAAGCTCCGCGAAGCGGCGCTTTGGCCGGGGTTTTCCTGATCGTAAGAGATTTAATTTGTTCAGAAAAGCCACAAAGTTTCCAGACAAAGCGCCGCGAAGCGGCGCGAACCCCCCGGCTTATGGTTCCCGGACAAAGCGCCGCGAAGCGGCGCTTTGGCCGGGGTTTTTCTGATCGTAAGAGATTTAATTTGTTCAGAGAAGCCGTAAAGTTTCCGGACAGAGCGCCGCGAAGCGGCGCAAACCCCCCGGCCTATGGTTCCCGGACAAAGCGCCGCGAAGCGGCGCTTCGGCCGCGGTTTTTCTGATCGTAAGAGATTTAATTTGATCAGAAAAGCCACAAAGTTTCCGGACAGAGCGCCGCGAAGCGGCGCGAACCCCCCGGTTTATGGTTCCCGGACAAAGCTCCGCGAAGCGGCGCTTTGGCCGGGGTTTTCCTGATCGTAAGAGATTTAATTTGTTCAGAAAAGCCACAAAGTTTCCAGACAAAGCGCCGCGAAGCGGCGCTTTGGCTGGGGTTTTCCTGATCATGAGAGATTTAATTTGTTCAGAAAAGCCACAAAGTTTCCGGACAGAGCGCCGCAAAGCAGCGCGAACCCCCCGGCTTATGGTTCCCGGACAAAGCGCCGCGAAGCGGCGCTTTGGCCGGGGTTTTCCTGATCGTGAGAGATTTAATTTGTTCAGAAAAGCCTCAAAGTTTCCGGACAGAGCGCCGCGAAGCGGCGCGAACCCCCCGGCTTATGGTTCCCGGACAAAGCGCCGCGAAGCGGGGCTTTGGTCGGGGTTTTCCTGATCGTGAGAGATTTAATTTGTTCAGAAAAGCCACAAAGTTTCCGGACAGAGCGCCGCGAAGCAGCGCGAACCCCCCGGCTTATGGTTCCCGGACAAAGCGCCGCGAAGCGGCGCTTTGGCCGGGGTTTTCCTGATCGTGAGAGATTTAATTTGTTCAGAAAAGCCACAAAGTTTTTGGACAGAGCGCCGCGAGGCGGCGCGAACCCCTGGCTTATGGTTCCCGGACAAAGCGCCGCGAAGCGGCGCTTTGGCCGGGGTTTTCCTGATCATGAGAGATTTAATTTGTTCAGAAAAGCCCCAAAGTTTCCGGACAGAGCGCCGCGAAGCGGCGCGAACCCCCCGGCTTATGGTTCCCGGACAAAGCGCCGCGAAGCGGCGCTTTGGCCGGGGTTTTTCTGATCGTAAGAGATTTAATTTGTTCAGAGAAGCCGTAAAGTTTCCGGACAGAGCGCCGCGAAGCGGCGCAAACCCCCCGGCCTATGGTTCCCGGACAAAGCTCCGCGAAGCGGCGCTTTGGCCGGGGTTTTCCTGATCGTAAGAGATTTAATTTGTTCAGAAAAGCCACAAAGTTTCCGGACAGAGCGCCGCGAAGCGCCCCGAACCCCCCGGCTTATGGTTCCCGGACAAAGCGCCGCGAAGCGGCGCTTTGGCCGGGGTTTTCCTGATCGTAAGAGATTTAATTTGTTCAGAAAAGCCACAAAGTTTCCGGACAGAGCGCCGCGAAGCGGCGCGAACCCCCCGGCCTATGGTTCCCGGACAAAGCGCCGCGAAGCGGCGCTTTGGCCGGGGTTTTCCTGATCATGAGAGATTTAATTTGTTCAGAAAAGCTACAGTTTCCGGACAGAGCGCCGCGAAGCGGCGCGAACCCCTCGGCTTATGGTTCCCGGACAAAGCGCCGCGAAGCGGCGCTTTGGCCGGGGTTTTCCTGATTGTGAGAGATTTAATTTGTTCAGAGAAGCCACAAAGTTTCCAAACAGAGCGCCGCGAAGCGGCGCGAACCCCCCGGCTTATGGTTCGCGGACAAAGCGCCGCGAAGCGGCGCTTTGGTCGGGGTTTTCCTGATCGTGAGAGATTTAATTTGTTCAGAAAAGCCACAAAGTTTCCGGACAGAGCGCCGCGAAGCGGCGCGAACCCCCCGGCTTATGGTTCCCGGACAAAGCGCCGCGAAGCGGGGCTTTGGTCGGGGTTTTCCTGATCGTGAGAGATTTAATTTGTTCAGAAAAGCCACAAAGTTTCCGGACAGAGCGCCGCGAAGCGGCGCGAACCCCTGGTTTATGGTTCCCAGACAAAGCGCCGCGAAGCGGCGCTTTGGCCGGGGTTTTCCTGATCGTGAGAGATTTAATTTGTTCAGAAAAGCCACAAAGTTTCCAGACAGAGCGCCGCGAAGCGGCGCGAACCCCCCGGCTTATGGTTCCCGGACAAAGCGCCGCGAAGCGGCGCTTTGGCCGGGGTTTTCCTGATCATGAGAGATTTAATTTGTTCAGAAAAGCCACAAAGTTTCCGGACAGAGCGCCGCGAAGCGGCGCGAACCCCCCGGCTTATGGTTCCCGGACAAAGCGCCGCGAAGCGGCGCTTTGGCCGGGTTTTCCTGATCATGAGAGATTTAATTTGTTCAGAAAAGCCACAAAGTTTCCGGACAGAGCGCCGCGAAGCGGCGCGAACCCCCCGGCTTATGGTTCCCGGACAAAGCGCCGCGAAGCGGCGCTTTGGCCGGGGTTTTTCTGATCGTAAGAGATTTAATTTGTTCAGAGAAGCCGTAAAGTTTCCGGACAGAGCGCCGCGAAGCGGCGCAAACCCCCCGGCCTATGGTTCCCGGACAAAGCGCCGCGAAGCGGCGCTTCGGCCGCGGTTTTTCTGATCGTAAGAGATTTAATTTGATCAGAAAAGCCACAAAGTTTCCGCACAGAGCGCCGCGAAGCGGCGCGAACCCCCTAGCTTATGGTTCCCGGACAAAGCTCCGCGAAGCGGCGCTTTGGCCGGGGTTTTCCTGATCGTGAGAGATTTAATTTGTTCAGAAAAGCCACAAAGTTTCCAGACAAGGGGCCGCGAAGCGCCCAAAACCCCCCGGCTTATGGTTCCCGGACAAAGCGCCGCGAAGCGGCGCTTTGGCCGGGGTTTTCCTGATCGTGAGAGATTTAATTTGTTCAGAAAAGCCACAAAGCTTGCGGACAGAGCGCCGCGAAGCGGGGCGAACCCCCGGCTTATGGTCCCCGGACAAAGCGCCGCGAAGCGGGGCTTTGGTCGGGGTTTTCCTGATCGTGAGAGATTTAGATTGTTCAGAAAAGCCACAAAGTTTCCGGACAGAGCGCCGCGAAGCAGCGCGAACCCCCCGGCTTATGGTTCCCGGACAAAGCGCCGCGAAGCGGCGCTTTGGCCGGGGTTTTCCTGATCGTGAGAGATTTAATTTGTTCAGAAAAGCCACAAAGTTTCCGGACAGAGCGCCGCGAAGCGGCCCGAACCCCCCGGCTTATGGTTCCCGGACAAAGCGCCGCGAAGCGGCGCTTTGGCCGGGGTTTTCCTGATCATGAGAGATTTAATTTGTTCAGAAAAGCCACAAAGTTTCCGGACAGAGCGCCGCGAAGCGGCGCGAACCCCCCGGCTTATGGTTCCCGGACAAAGCGCCGCGAAGCGGGGCTTTGGTCGGGGTTTTCCTGATCGTGAGAGATTTAATTTGTTCAGAAAAGCCACAAAGTTTCCGGACAGAGCGCCGCGAAGCGGCGCGAACCCCCCGGCTTATGGTTCCCGGACAAAGCGCCGCGAAGCGGCCCTATGGCCGGGGTTTTCCTGATCGTGAGAGATTTAATTTGTTCAGAAAAGCCACAAAGTTTCCGGACAAAGCGCCGCGAAGCGGCGCTTTGGCCGGGGTTTTCCTGATCATGAGAGATTTAATTTGTTCAGAAAAGCCACAAAGTTTCCGGACAGAGCGCCGCGAAGCGGCGCAAACCCCCCGGCCTATGGTTCCCGGACAAAGCGCCGCGAAGCGGCGCTTCGGCCGCGGTTTTTCTGATCGTAAGAGATTTAATTTGATCAGAAAAGCCACAAAGTTTCCGGACAGAGCGCCGCGAAGCGGCGCGAACCCCCCGGCTTATGGTTCCCGGACAAAGCTCCGCGAAGCGGCGCTTTGGCCGGGGTTTTCCTGATCGTAAGAGATTTAATTTGTTCAGAAAAGCCACAAAGTTTCCGGACAGAGCGCCGCGAAGCGGCGCGAACCCCCCGGCTTATGGTTCCCGGACAAAGCGCCGCGAAGCGGCGCTTTGGCCGGGGTTTTCCTGATCGTAAGAGATTTAATTTGTTCAGAAAAGCCACAAAGTTTCCGGACAGAGCGCCGCGAAGCGGCGCGAACCCCCCGGCCTATGGTTCCCGGACAAAGCGCCGCGAAGCGGCGCTTTGGCCGGGGTTTTCCTGATCATGAGAGATTTAATTTGTTCAGAAAAGCCACAAAGTTTCCGGACAGAGCGCCGCGAAGCGGCGCGAACCCCTCGGCTTATGGTTCCCGGACAAAGCGCCGCGAAGCGGCGCTTTGGCCGGGGTTTTCCTGATTGTGAGAGATTTAATTTGTTCAGAAAAGCCACAAAGTTTCGGACAGAGCGCCGCGAAGCGGCGCGAACCCCCGGTTTATGGTTCTGGACAAAAAGCGCCGCGAAGCGGCGCTTTGGCCGGGTTTTCCTGATCATGAGATTTAATTTGTTCAGAGAACCCACAAAGTTGCCAAACAGAGCGCCGCGAAGCGCTTACCACCCCCCGGCTTATGGTTCCCGGACAACGCGCGGCGAAGCACCTCTTTGGCCGGGGTTTTCCCGATCGTAAGAGATTTAATTTGTTCAGAAAAGCCACAAAGTTTCTGACAGAGCGCCGCGAAGCGGCGCGAACCCCCGGTTTATGATTCTGGGACAGCCGCGAAGCGGCGCTTTGGCTGGGGTTTTCCTGATCATGAGATTTAATTTGCTCAGAAAAGCCAAAAAGTCTCCGGCCAGAGCGCCGCGGAGCTGCGCGAACCCCCCGGCCTATGGTTCCCGGACAAAGCGCCGCGAAGCGGCGCTTTGGCCGGGGTTTTCCTGATCGTGAGAGATTTAATTTGTTCAGAAAAGCCACAAAGTTTCCGGACAGAGCGCCGCGAAGCGGCGCAAACTCCCCGGCTTATGGTTCCCGCACAAAGCGCCGCGAAGCCGCGCTTTGGCCGGGGTTTTCCTGATCGTGAGAGATTTAATTTGTTCAGAAAAGTCACAAAGTTTCCGGACTGAGCGCCGCGAAGCGGCGCGAAGCCCCCGGCCTATGGTTCCCGGACAAAGCGCCGCGAAGCGGCGCTTTGGCTGGGGTTTTCCTGATCATGAGAGATTTAATTTGTTCAGAAAAGCCACAAAGTTTCCGGACAGAGCGCCGCAAAGCAGCGCGAACCCCCCGGCTTATGGTTCCCGGACAAAGCGCCGCGAAGCGGCGCTTTGGCCGGGGTTTTCCTGATCGTGAGAGATTTAATTTGTTCAGAAAAGCCACAAAGTTTCCGGACAGAGCGCCGCGAAGCGGCGCTTTGGCCGGGGTTTTCCTGATCGTGAGAGATTTAATTTGTTCAGAAAAGCCACGAAGTTTCCGGACAGAGCGCCGCGAAGCGGCGCGAACCCCCCGGCCTATGGTTCCCGGACAAAGCGCCGCGAAGCGGCGCTTTGGCCGGGTAGAACAAATAATTTATTCCCCAGGATGAACCGAAGGCCAGAGGAAATCAAGAATTCTGATTCATGGACGAATCGAATTGAAAATAACTTGAATTTGAGGTTCTTGAATAAATCGAATATTTCAATAGTTCATATATTTTCCGAATAACTTTTCGATTCTTTTCGTTAACTGTTCCTTGTTAAAAACTAATATTATATTGCTTTTTCATGTGAAACTGTGGACAGGGCTCAAACCGCAGTGAAATTAAATCTTCCTTCAACGTTGCCAATCTGAATATTTCTATCAGCTAATTCGATATTTAGATGTCAGGTGCGTAGCTCTGTTCGTAGTTTGCAAAAGCGCGTCGCCGCTCCAGTTTGCCGCGGCCCGATCATAGCATTTGGAGATCGGCTGCGGCTCGAAATCTTGTGCGGCGCGGCACGCCGCCCCGCCCCTACCTCCGCCGCTCCTTTCAGCGGCGGGACTCTATTCGACCCCTTAAACATAAATGTGAGCTCACTAATCGAAAAGGGCCTTATGTGACTTGTCGCGATTGATCAGTAGATAGTGAGGAGGGCTCTGGAAGTTATGAGGCGGGTGCGGACCGACGTTAAAACGACATTGAAAAATAGTCATTATCGCGATAGATCGCGATAATGACTATTTTTCAATGTCGTTTTAACGTCGGTCCGCACCCGCCCCATAACTTACAGAGCCCCAGATTTGAAAAAAATCGAAAACCGCTTTCGCAGGGACTTATCCGAACTGCCACTCTTTTCAACTTACCAAAATCACCATGAAAACCACTTTCTCTTCTGCAGCGGTTAAAGCTCATACACATGCATTCAATTCTCTTAAAATTTTGTGTTCCAGCCTTCAACGATAAGTGATTTCTTTCTGTCCGAGTTTGGGGTGGGGTATATACTTGTTCCGAATCGAATAATCGGATGAGTATCCGACTGTTTCAGTCGGATAAAAAAGTCGACTTTTTATTCGAAAAGTCGAATATTCGAAAAAGTGCGATATCCGACTACAGTCGAAAAGTCGAATATTCGAAAAAGTGCGATATCCGACTATAGTCGAAAAATCGGTATATTCGAAAAAGTGCGATATCCGACCACAGTCGAAAAGTCGAATATTCGAAAAAGCGATATCCGACTACAGTCGAAAAGTCGAATATTCGAAAAAGTGCGATATCCGACTACAGTCGAAAAGTCGAATATTCGAAAAAGTGCGATATCCGACTACAGTCGAAAAGTCGAATATTCGAAAAGTGCGATATCCGACTATAGTCGAAAATTCGGTATATTCGAAAAGTGCGATATCCGACTATAGTCGAAAAGTCGAATATTCGAAAAGTGCTATATCCGACTACAGTGGGAACCTCGAATATTCGAAAAAGCGATATCCGACTATAATCGAAAATTCGAATATCGAAAAAGTGCGATATCCGATTATAGTCGAAAAGTCGAGTATTCGAAAAAGTGCGATATCCGACTATAGTCGAAAATTCGGTATATTCGAAAAAGTGCGATATCCGACTATAATCGAAAATTCGAATATCGAAAAAGTGCGATATCCGATTATAGTCGAAAAGTCGAGTATTCGAAAAAGTGCGATATCCGACTATAGTCGAAAATTCGGTATATTCGAAAAAGTGCGATATCCGACTACAGTCGAAAAGTCGAATATTCGAAAAAGTGCGATATCCGACTATAGTCGAAAATCCGGTATATTCGAAAAAGTGCGATATCCGACTACAGTCGAAAAGTCAAATATTCGAAAAAGTGCGATATCCGACTATAGTCGAAAAATCGGTATATTCGAAAAAGTGCGATATCCGACCACAGTCGAAAAGTCGAATATTCGAAAAAGCGATATCCGACTACAGTCGAAAAGTCGAATATTCGAAAAAGTGCGATATCCGACTACAGTCGAAAAGTCGAATATTCGAAAAAGTGCGATATCCGACTACAGTCGAAAAGTCGAATATTCGAAAAAGTGCGATATCCGACTATAGTCGAAAATTCGGTATATTCGAAAAAGTGCGATATCCGACTATAGTCGAAAAGTCGAATATTCGAAAAAGTGCTATATCCGACTACAGTCGAAAACTCGAATATTCGAAAAAGCGATATCCGACTATAATCGAAAATTCGAATATCGAAAAAGTGCGATATCCGATTATAGTCGAAAAGTCGAGTATTCGAAAAAGTGCGATATCCGACTATAGTCGAAAATTCGGTATATTCGAAAAAGTGCGATATCCGACTATAATCGAAAATTCGAATATCGAAAAAGTGCGATATCCGATTATAGTCGAAAAGTCGAGTATTCGAAAAAGTGCGATATCCGACTATAGTCGAAAATTCGGTATATTCGAAAAAGTGCGATATCCGACTACAGTCGAAAAGTCGAATATTCGAAAAAGTGCGATATCCGACTATAGTCGAAAATCCGGTATATTCGAAAAAGTGCGATATCCGACTACAGTCGAAAAGTCAAATATTCGAAAAAGTGCGATATCCGACTATAGTCGAAAATTCGGTATATTCGAAAAACTGCGATATCCGACTATAGTCGAAAAGTCGAATATTCGAAAAAGTGCGATATCCGACTACAGTCGAAAAGTCGAATATTCGAAAAAGTGCGATATCCGACTATAGTCGAAAATTCGGTATATTCGAAAAAGTGCTATATCCGACTACAGTCGAAAAGTCGAATATTCGAAAAAGCGATATCCGACTATAATCGAAAATTCGAATATCGAAAAAGTGCGATATCCGACTATAGTCGAAAAGTCGAATATTCGAAAAAGTGCGATATCCGACTATAGTCGAAAATTCGGTATATTCGAAAAAGTGCGATATCCGACTACAGTCGAAAAGTCAAATATTCGAAAAAGTGCGATATCCGACTATAGTCGAAAAGTCGAATATTCGAATAGTTCAAAATCCGACAAGTCCTAATGTCGAATATTACAATCCCCCTTCAAAAAACTGCACGCCAATCACACTCCTGGAAAATAATTACGTTCGTCCGAGATGTATTATTCAATTTTAGTTATTCATTCAAACATATTTAATTATATTTTGGTTTTTGAAGAAACTTTGTGGTTGTAAGTCAGTTGGGAGCGATTTTCAAAGAAACATAATTGTTGCCGACAGACTTCTGCTATTGTTTGGTCGACTACAAGGCGTGCCCAAACTGTAGAGGCACCATATTTCCGTGGGATAAATAACCGAATCGTTGTGGGCACCCTTCTGTGCGTCTGTATAGTTGTTCCCACTCGTATTGACCAGTTCACAACTCTGCTGATGATTAGCAAGGTGCTTCCGAGGGAGCAGCCTGTCTTGCCCTCTCATTCCGGTAGGCGAGATTTTTTCGGGTTCGCTGATAGCCGCGTATTCTTGCGTCGAAGGTGCAAGGGTGCAGGGTTTACGGAATTTCTACCTAAAAACGAAGGATGAATTCGCTTCATCGATCTCACTGTCGCTAGGCCCGTAAATTCTCACCATAGTTGTAGCGAGAATTCACGGGTCTATGGCTGGTCGAGGAGGTTGACCTCAAACCGCTCTCTGGAAAATCGTGCCAAGAAAAATTTTGACCGCGGGGATGGTGCAGGCCGTGGGAAGAAACCGCAATGCAGTCGGTCGCAGCGGAGACCGCTCTGTAGTGCGGATCAGGACAGGGTGGATCGATCATGGCGAGAATCTTCCACTTTTTTTCGCATTCGCAGCAAGAATTTACGTAGTTTGTGCAGGCTATGTAGCGAGAATTTTCGTAGGTACTGAGGGTGACGTAGCTGAAATTCCACCAACTGGGACTAATACATATAGTTAGGCCCGTGGCTTGCTATCTCAAGAAAAATCATCTACATCTCACCCGCGGCTGGCGCGGTGGTCGCGTACGCCGGCCCGCTCATCGATTCAAGCCGAGAGAAGAGCGCAGCTGATCAGCTTACCGTACCGGCAGCCCCTGGTGAGATTAAAACTGCCCCGCGCCAGCCGCGGGTGAGATTCATATGTTTTTTCTTGAGGGAACCAGCCACGGACCTAACTATATGACCGTAGTTTACGTAAATGCTCGCGATAAAATTAGACTAGATGTCTCCGAAACCCTGGCGCGCATCTTGCGAATTTTTTTTTCGGTAAATACGGAAAAAACGGAAAATTCGGTGAAAATTCTGACTTCGACTTTGGTACATATCCCATACGATAGAACAAATGACCAATATTATTTATGTATCATTTCCAATAGTGCATGAGGATAGCGCAAACAATGCGTGTGTTTTACATACATATTCAACTAAGCCCAACGGCTGAACCCTATCAGTGGGACGTTGATTTTGAGAAAAAGTAACATTTCAGAATTTCTTGTGGTCAAGGCCTTTCTGTAGTCACTCAAAATTAGGCCAGCTGAGGAAAATTTTCTTCCCGCCTCAACTGTGCCAGGAGGCGCGCAAAAGTACTTATTGGTCAGTGAGGAAAGGTGCGGGTACGATAATTGTGGTGAGCGCGAAGCGCTCACCAGATTTGGCTTTGATCTCTTACCGCGCGCAAGTCCTATACCGAGATCACCTATTCATACTGTCACCAGAAAAATAAGCTGTACATCATTCGAAGAGACTATTCAATATACATATCTGAGCCAAGTTTCATTGCAATCGCTCACCGCTCTGAAAAGATATGGCGCCTCAACTTTCAATTTTCAACTTTTATTCTTTTAATCGCACCGGCACAAATTATAACGAGTCCTTCGTGCGAAGAGTTCAGCAGTTTTCCTTGCATCTCCACTAATCATAATCGTCCATTCTGACATTATATCTATCGTTCTTCTTCCTCGGAACTTCGCTGTCATTCAGCCATCGCATGCGAGGTCTTCCTTTGCATCTTTTTTCATCAGGTCTCCAATCTGTCGCTGTCCGTGCCCACGATTCACTATTACTGGCGGACAATTTCGACGCATAGATCCATTTGCGTTTGAGACCGGCATGGATCCAATCTTTCAGTCCGGTTCGACGTCGTATTACCACTGATCTCACTTTGTCAGTCAGGCGAAGACCAAGAATGGCGCGCTCTAATCGACGTTGAGCGGATCTGAGTGTTCTGGCCACCTCTTTCGTCCAGACCCATGCTTCGCACCCATAGAGGACTGCTGACATGATACAGATGTTGATGAGCTTTCTTTTCAACGCCGTCTCTACAGCAGGAGAGCGCAGGAATTTCCTATGCTTGAAGTAGATTTTCCTTCCAGCTAGTATCCGTCGACGGATTTCTCTTATCGGCTTTCGAGGATATGATATCAGTTGACCGAGGTAAACAAACTCGGAAACACGTTCTACCCGTTCTCCATTCATTTCGACGATTTCTTCCTCGTTGTCGGCTTCAGTAGTAGAAGTCTTCATCCACTTTGTCTTGTTTATGTTGATAGACAAGCCGACTCGTTCTGCTTTGTTGGCTAGGTCAACGGCCATCTCTTGAATTCCTTCGCAACTGTGGGCTAGCAGTACTACATCATCAGCGTACGCGAGGTAAGGAAACCGCCTTCCATTGATTTCGAGACCTCTATCATGTTTGCTCATGTCGTTTAACATGCATTGGAGAGTCATAATGAAAAGGAGAGGAGAGAGGGAATCCCCTTGACGCACACCTTTCTGAATGGCGCCTCAAATAACGCAAAAATTTTCTCCGCCACCGCCTCCCCCTCCGCCTCCGTCCGTCACATTTCATTTTTTTTTGGCGGCGTGGACCAAATTGTTTGCAACTTGGTGACCAGAGGTAATTGATCACGAGGATGCCAAAAATAATCCGCAGAACTCACCATGTTCACTCCTGGACCACTAACAGGCGGCTCAAACTTAGTTCATAAAAATGAAGGTTTTTTTGTTACCAGTCATTGTTTTTTGGAGACTCCATATAAATACCTTGCTCTCTAGTGTGGTGTACTCTAAACGTCCGGATCGCAAGAGGACGGTTGTGCGGGAGGGATGTTTTTGAGCCAGGCGCGTGTTCGTGCCATGCGCACCATCGATAAGAAGGTGTTGCAGGGTGCGCTGGAGTGTCAGTTAACTATGCGAGACCGCAATAGGAGTATGCAGGAAGTCATGGAACTATAGAAGGTAGGGGCGTGCAGGACGTCATAGAATGTAAGCAGGACCTCAGTACGAGTGTGCAGGACATAATGAAACGTGTGCAGGACTCCTATAGGGGTGGACAGGACATCATGGAATGTGTGCAGGACCTCAGTACCGGTGTGCAGGAAATCACGGGACCTGTGCAGGACCTCAGTAGGGGTGGGCAGGACGTCATGGAATGTGTGCAGGACCTCAGTAGGAGTGTGCAGGACATCATCGGACATCATTTCTTTTCGGTAAAAATTTCGGTAAAGTCTGAGAAAAAATCGGTAAATCAAAATTTACCGAAAAACACTTGTTATACGGTAGAAGAACTCTTAATATATGATATTTCATAGCAAATCAAAATGTAATAGGCTCTCTACCTTAGGAAACAACTTCAAAAACAAGGTTACATATGGAACTCACCTAATTTCTTTACAAGCAAATCAGAGCGATCTGACTGATCTGCGAACGTAAAGTGTGCCCGAATGAGAATGGCCGACCTTGCGGCCGTTGTAAGTGGCAGGCGGCCGTCGCATGAGCCGCTCTCGGACGAGAGTTCGAACGGTTGCCCCCTCGGTTGCGGAGAGGATTGATTGCTTGCTGACAGTCGCTGCCGGCCCCGCTCCTAGTGAATGGCTGTGGGGGAAGGCTCGCTGTCGTTTCGCATGCTCGTCCGGGAGCGGCGCACGCGACAGCCGCCTGCCACGTACGACGGCCGCATGGTCGGCCAGTCTCATTCGGACACAACTTATACATTGCGGACTATTTTTTCACATTTAAATTGGAAAATATGTCACGCTAGCAGCATATCTCATCGGAACCTTGGCAAATATAAGCCACGTATAAACATCCGCCAATCAGCCATAGCGGGCTGATTTGGTGGACAAAGTGATGTTTTAAGCTGCCACAAAGCCCGCGAGTGGATGAATAAAAAATCGATGTGTTTTCATGTAAAAAAAACAATCACTTGCACCTGAATGTTTTTCACAGTCTGGTGAAAAAGTCGAATATTCAAAAAAGTGCGATATCCGACTATAGTCGAAAAGTCGGGTATTTGAAGCAAATTTCATTTGGAACAAGTACATATAGTGGGGTATAAAGTCCGGGAGGTGGTTGTAAGTATACATTCCATCCGATGGCCAAAATGGCGTCGGATCGGATTTTCGGATATTGCCGATTTTGCAAAACCGACTCATCGGATAAGTCGGATACTCTCCCAAACGAGAATTTCGGATAACGGATCCCATCCGAAACCAGAATTTTTGATCGGATCGGATAACGGATATCCGATCGGATGAAATCGAATCCACCGGATAATTCGGATGAAAAAACGGATAAGAAAATTTTTTTAGTAGTACCGAGGATCCAACCTCGTGTATTCAAGCAAATACATTCTGCAGCCACGAGCATACGCGTCGCGGGCCGGTGTGTGTCGCGCTCGCGGCGCACACCAAAAAACCCCCCACCGTTTAGAGTAGTCTTCAGCGCTTTAAAGGAGTAAATGACTATAATTTGTTACGAGAAATGAACGCAGGAAAGCAAATTATGCCTCTGGACATGTCAGTATACTTGGTTTCACCCTAAAGCAGGGATGTCGCGTCGCCGCGCAACTCCTCGCGCGCGACGCTCGCCAACCGCGACGCGGCACGCACGGGTGAGAAACTTCGCCCTCCCCTGCAACCGGTGAGAGCTCATAACTGACCAAAAGGAAGACCTGCCACAGAATCATGGTTTAGCGGGGCGTTGCGACCAATCTCGGTAGGGCTACGACCCCTTACCTTGTTAAACGAAACCTTCGAAAAAATCCGAATTCGTTATTCTCTGTTTCCGCGTGTGATTTATTTCCGTTTGTCGCGTGCGTCTGCGTGCGTACGCTGCGTCTCCTTCTCCCCGCAATTTCTCGCTGTCTCTACCCTCGCTCCGCTCAAGCGCGCGAGGGAACAGAGTAAATGCGCGGACCCAGACGATACGAACTTCCCCTTCTGGGTAAAATTGAGCTTGAAAATTATATGATCCCTGCAGAATTAACGCTGTCGCAGCAAGGGGGGCCACCGTGCAATCGTACATAGCCACGCCCATTGTCCCGTGCCGCCGCATCATGAGTACACCGACCGAGGGTTTCCCTACCCTCTAGAATTCAAGTCGTTTGATTACGCACGGAAAAATGGGTAGGGACAAGTGCGAAACCGAAGCAAGGCTAGTTCTTTTTTGCACACTTCCTCTGTTATCTTCAACATAACTGAGGGACACAACATCAATTAATTTTAACACAAAACTACGTATTGCGGAAAGTGCCACATATTTGACGGTAGAGCGCGTCCCCGCCGTTGCACCGTCAACCCGTTTTCCACCGCCAAATAACCGTCTCCGTGTATTGAATTTCTCTCCATCTGCGGTACAACCAGCAATTCGACTCCTCCCCGTTTTTGCTCCCGCCGTCGCACCGACAAACCTTTTTACCCCGCTGAACAATCGTCAGCGTGTCTTAGTCCAACTGCAGAACGTCACCCAAGTTATGAACACAGATTCGCGTTGTAATAAAGCGTCCGAACAAAAGACATTCCTCCGAAACCAGTCCATAAAAATTGCAAATACAACACTTTTTTGTCTTCCTGAGAGCTCAAAATCATTTGAGTGCCATCATCAGGAGCGTGTTTTTGATTATTTCGAAGAATCATAAAATATGGAAGCGCTTACACTTCCTTTTTACACTTAGTGTGGATGGCTTTTGATGGCAATAATGTATCATGAGATTGAACAAATTGAATTAATACCGCACATTGCAAGTTTTTCCCGCATCTAAGGCCCCCGTCAGACTTGGTCGAAAAACCGAAAGTCCGACTGAGTCCGGGGCACAAAAACCGACCTCGGTGCAATGGATGTGCCCGTGTGCGAACGTGAAACACCCGTATCGACTGGGTGGATTGCGGTTGCAATGAGTCGGTCGCAGTCGGACTCAGTGGGTTGATTTTGCTGCACCCGACTGTCACTATTTCGGTGCGTATCGACCGGGTGGGACTCAGTTCATCGACCATCTCTGACGGCGGCCTAAGGACTTGCAAAACGAAATAAAGCCTCTCCACTTCACGAAATTGTGGTGCGCGCGAAGCGCGCACCAGATTTGGTTTTGAACTGGCCACGCGCGGAACCGCTTTTTCGAAATCTAAGTTCAGAGTGAACCTAGAAATTAGCTCCAAATTGCATTGAAAAGAGCGCAAAAAGTTGGTAATATCCCCCGAAAATGGTTCGGAATGGTTTGCTGGTTTTCGAGAAAATTTTAAAAAACCGCTCGATTTTGGTGTTAATCTCCTTTTTTTCAGTTGGCGTTCATCAACTTGTGGGTACACTTAAAATTGAGCTAGGAAGCTCATTTTTGGACAGGAGGCTAGAAATGGATGCAGGTCGTTCCTATTTCAATTTGAACTTGATACATTAACTTTGAAGGGTACCTCAAAATCGTGGGTTTACATACAGTTGACCGCAATGTTAATAGGACATGGTGCGGTTGCGGACTCGCACTAAATTACGGTAGAATCTGGCCCTTTGCCAGATTTCGTCATCGATCGGCGCCAACCGTCGTCTCTCTGCTCACGAGTCCATCCGCTGTGGCGCCGATCGATGAAGAAATCTGGCAAAGTGCCAGATTCTACCGTAGTTTTAGTGCGAGTCCGCAACCACACCATGTCCTTTTAACATTGCGGTCAACTGTACTAAATTAGCCGTGGAGCGGTAAAACTGCTGGGACATGTTTCGGCTGTGGAGGTCAGGGTATATGGGTGGATCTGCAGCCAATTAACATAGGTCATTATGGGTAAGTTCTAAACTTGTCAAATTTTGTACTCATGACACGTCATCGATCGATAATCAACATTATCGATTTTCGCTCTTATTGCACGAAATGCGACGACGAGTGGTAATTGTTAATGGGTATGGATCTCTTGGTTTGGGAATTTTACTCATCAAACATTATCGATTAATACCAATCAATAATCGATTTTTTGCCTTTTGCACAAAGTGCCGCAATGAGTGTTGATTGTTGAGGGTTTAACTAGCGAACTCCGCATGGTGTACCCCCAGATCAGAAAGCCGATAGATGTTTTCTGGTTGACTCTGGCACGCCCTCTTCGAATCTGGACTCGGATTTCACTACAGATATCTGCGAAAAAAGTTATAGCCTGTCAAAGTTCGTATTTCCCGCCTTTTCTTCTATGAAAAACGCACATGAGGGGTTTGCGAAATCCGAAAACGGACCTAATGCTTGTGTTCAGCGCCCAAAACTACCCCACTGAGCAGATTTAGGGTGAGGGCACATTTTCCAAACTTTGCACAGACTGATAGCGTTTTGGACTTGTGCGGATTTCCGGTTGGGCGCTTATTTATACATCTGAAAGCGTTACAAAAAAGTGTTGCAGATTTCACTCAAAATCCTTCCAGGTGGGTTAATTGGGGCGCTGATCACGAATCTGGGGTTTATTTGACGATTTTCCGAGCTTTTCGACTTGATTCGTTCAAAGCTTCCCATTTAAGGTAGGTAAAGTCAGTTAAAAGGCATTATGTTTACGGTAACCTACAGTAACCATAATTCTAGCGACAAAGAGACAAACAGACCACAAACAGGCGCCCTGAATAACCCCCAGTTGAAAGTTTTGAGCCGAATCCGAATTTTTTTAAACACCCTGAAAATTGGCTGATGGGTACCCTTACCATTTCACGAAGCTTCAAAAACGCTTATAACTTCATTCAGCGGTGTCCGTAGCAAAATCCGATGTCAGATTCGGAGACCGCGGAGCAGAATTGACCAAAAAACATTCATCATCTTTTTAATGGTGGGGACGGCCATGCGAGATTCCCTAGTGAGTACCTTGCTTGGGAAAGTGTTCTCATCATAAAAATCGAATATCTATGATCAATAATATCGATTTTTCACCCGTTGCGCAAAATGCGGCGATGAGTGTTTTTTTTTATGGTTGTGCGCCACAAGTTTCAGAAGTTGCACTCATACGACGAAATCGCCTGTTAGATGTTTCACCTTTCCAAACTGACAATCGTTGGGCAAAATTCATGTCAGAAAGGGAACCTTTGGGAAAAATGTGTGAAATTTCTGGAAATTTAGCTTCCTGGCAAAAGTAACGATTTGGTAATGCTATTTATGAGTCGAAAAAGTTTCAAAAATATCTTGAAATATTGTAAATAATGATTTTGCGTAAAATAGCCTGAAGTAGTAAAAAAGCTAGGAAATGAAGTGAAGTAACTAAAAATACGATTTGGCGGTCAATAATAAACAAACTAGCGATAAGTAAAGACTTAGTGATCAGATTTTACAAGCATTCCGTTAAACTTATCAAAGCAAAATCAAGCGCGCAACGGAAACATTAAGCCATTTCTGAAATCTGTAATATGGGAACTAGCATAGGTGAAGCTAGGGTAACTCAACGCTCCATTCCATATCGCGCTTGATTTTGCTTTGATAAGTTTAACGGAGAAGCTTGTAAAATCTGATTACTAAGTCTTTACTTATCGCCAGTTTGTTTATTATTGACCGCCAAATCGTATTTTTAGTTATTTCACTTCATTTTCTAGCTTTTTTACTACTTCAGGCTATTTTACGCCAAATCATTTTTTACAATATTTCAAGATATTTTTGAAACTTTTTCGACTCATAAATAGCATTACCAAATCGTTACTTTGCCAGGAAGCTAAATTTCCAGATACCCCCTATCACAAATTATGCAGTTATTTGTGATATTATGACCCCTTCATCATAAAATATTTGTATTTGTTCAATATGCATGTAGTGAAGTGTCAAAATCCATTCCTCACACATGCTTAATCAGCGATTCCGCAACCGTCAATAGCGCGCTCTACTGCGAATTCGCGCGACCTCTACGCGACCGCGTTCGGAGCTGGCTGTTACGGCGGGCGCAATTCTATCCGTTTTTCATCCGAAATTATCCGATATTTATCCGAAATTATCCGATAATTATCCAATTTTTATCCGAAAATAACCGATTTTTATCCGATCGATTATCCGTTTTTTATCCGATTATCCGGTTTTCTGATCGGATCCTTCGATTTTCACTTTTCCGGATATCGGATAATTCGGATATCGTGTTTTTTCGTCTGATCGGATTTCGGATCAATCCGAAATCGCCATTTTGACGTCGGATCGGATTTCGGATAATTATCCGATCGGATTATCCGACTCGGATATGCGAAACCGACTCCGTCGGATGGAATGTATAGTTGTAAGTCACGTGAATGATCTTGAAAGTCACGTGAACCAACGCACGAAGGTCGAGACCTCAGGTGATGCAGGGAACTGAATCTCATCGACGTTGTGAGGAGGATGTCGTTTTGCTGGAGGAGGGAAAAGATCTCAAACTGCACGTTGATTTTTTGTTTGTCCCAGTGGTAGAATGTTGAGAACCGAAAAACGTAATCCCCCAACTCTCCCCCAAATGGTTGCACAATTGCATGAGCCTAACTAAACGTTGAAGGTTTTGGTGAACTGAAATCCACATACGGTTCAATACTGTTTTGGAGTGGTTAGAGATGTGACGAAAAAGTGCTATAGTGATGGAGGCCCAGGTGGTCGTGCTCTGTGCTGCTATTCAAATATTGTAAGAAAGGATCGCAACAAATCTCTTCCCCACTCGAGAACTATAAGTGCTATTCAGAGCATATGTGTCTGCACATTATAGTTAGTCCGAGATTATGGAACGTCAAATCGCTTTTGAACCTTTTACTTTTAATTCAGGAAATCAAATATTCAAAAAAAGTTGGAGTAACTAGCTTTGTACGCAGCGAACTTGTAGAGTGCGAGTATGGAACAGTATTCGGATAGCGCGTTTTCCAGGGATTCGGAAAAAAGTCACCCGAATCGAGGTGAATTGGTCGATTTTGCCCAAGCATAATGACGTTGGACCCACGGTAACTAAGTTTCCAGTTTACAGTTCAGTAAAAGCGACCTGCTATAGTTTCTCTTGAGAAAAGCATACTGGAGTGACGATATAAACCACATCTACGATAACCTTTTTACGGACAGCCTGGTGCTTAATACCATTATTACATTCAGGGTCAAGCAGATCGTTGTTCAGGACCTCGACGAAGCTACGCCCCCCCCACTTGAAGATCAAAATTTTCGAAAATATGCAGAACTTTTACGTCCCCCCAGGTTCCGAAAAAAATGTTAGTTTTTGCAGTGAATAGGTTTTTGAGTTAAATTTTCACTTAATAAATACTGCACTCTCTACCCTACTGGTCAGCCTCTGGGAGTGCAGTTTTGACTTGCTCTTTTTGAGAATTACGCGGCTTCCGCGCTCCAGAGCCACCGGCGTAGCTCGGCTTGGCTTTTTGCGCGTTATTTTTGGACGGCTCGCCGCAGTGCAAGTGTGAATACTGCTCTTAAACACCTTAAGCTGCGGTCAAGCTCAGGCGTATGGTGTGACGATCACAGAGGAAGGGGGGATGGGCTCAGCCTTAGGTTCCGGGTAGGGGGGGGGGGCGCAGGCCCTTCGATCCGTCATCATGCAAAAAAATTTCCCTCCTACCGTACCGAGCAGATTTATTTCGCAAAAACGGCGATTTGCGGCAACTTTGCGAAGCGCCGCATAGCCATAACTTGTTTCAGAGTCCTTCGAATTCAATTTTGATGTAAATTTTCAATGGCTTTCAACGAGTACCATACAATAGTGATACGAAATAGCTGAGTCAATACCCGAAATCAATCAAAAATTGTATATTTCCACATTAAAATCCCTCATTGTGAACTGATCAGACGGTCACCATAAGAGAAATCTGACACGTTTCGACCTGTGGTCATTGGGAATCACAGAAAGAAATACAAGTATTACGATGAAACACCGGAGTCAGAAAGACTTTTCACATACCATTGCATTCGCCTCACTAACAGGAACATGAAAATTTTGGCTTTGCAACTTCCCACAGGCTTTGAATGAATCCTTAGAAGCCCGTCAATTTCGTTTTTTCTCGAAAACAGGCTCCACTTCAGGGGCCCGTTTCACCTTTTTGTTGTCCGTAGCAAGGTAAAAAAGGTATGGTACGAAGATACACGCCATTAAATCGAACAATGAAATTATCGCACGAATTGCGTCTTTCCCAAACCATCGTATAACTGAGGTAGCAGGTCGAAAATTTTGAAACAGACGTCAGATTCGTCTCCAGCGCCCTAAATGGCACCCCTAGGCAAGATTCCAGCCAAATCCGAGATACTGGCCAAAGATCGGAAAATCACGATCAGGACCTGGACGTCGTCTGGACAGGTCGAAAAAATATTTTTTCTGGATTGGGCTGCTGTAGTGTTCATTTCGAAAAGTATCCTTAAGAAAAGCTGTTGGCCGAGTCCCATGTCGATCCGACCATTTTGAGCCGATTATGGCCAGTGTGATGCCTGTAAATGTGACGGTGTGATTTGAGCCTCAAAAATAGGCCTCACCACACCGTGTGGTTTTTGCGACGAAGGCCTCTAGATCAGTTTTTAAAGCTTTATCAGGTAGACAAATGAGGAAACTACTGGGTTAGTCTTTCCAGAAGCCAAGCAGTCGACTATGAGTGTGTCATTCGGGGCGCTGAAAAATAGGAAAACCGCTGTCTGGACTTCGACATCTGGAGAAGTCAAAAAAATATTTTTTCTGGATTGGGCTGCTGTAGTGTTCCTTTCGAAAAGTATCCTTAAGAAAAGCTGTTGGCCGAGTCCCATGTCGATCCGACCATTTTGAGCCGATTATGGCCAGTGTGATGCCTGTAAATGTGACGGTGTGATTTGAGCCTCAAAAATAGGCCTCACCACACCGTGTGGTTTTTGCGACGAAGGCCTCTAGATCAGTTTTTTAAAGCTTTATCAGGTAGACAAATGAGGAAACTACTGGGTTAGTCTTTCCAGAAGCCAAGCAGTCGACTATGAGTGTGTCATTCGGGGCGCTGAAAAATAGGAAAACCGCTGTCTGGACTTCGACATCTGGAGAAGTCGAAAAAATATTTTTTCTGGATTGGGCTGCTGTAGTGTTCATTTCGAAAAGTATCCTTAAGAAAAGCTGTTGGCCGAGTCCCATGGCGATCCGACCATTTTGAGCCGATTACGGCCGGTGTGACTTGACCTATAACGCCCGTTTTTGCTGAAAATTGTTTGAAAGCATCGTTCGGAAGAGGCCACTCAAATTGGTCCACACGAGGGGTTAAAATCACAATCTCGATGGGAGGGGGGCCGCACCGGATTCGAAACTGGAGGAGGTGAGCCGCACCTCTCACGGGCCCATCACACCGCTATGCCTTATCCTGGCTGCGGCGTATCCAGGCGATCTTACCGTGGTTTGTAGAGGGTAGGCCTAAGATGAAAATAGAACCTTTGAGACTTCAGGGGTGCGATTCATGAGCGCACATTTGCTGGTTTGGTTTGCTTAGGGTTTGGTTCGGTTTTTGCAAGTTCACCCGTAACCAAACCAATGGCCCGCGCTAACCAGCGATTCATGAATGTTTTCGCCGGTCTGGTTTGCTAACCGGTTGTTCAACACGATTTTAAACAGGTAAATCGGTGTATGCTGACCAATTCAGGTCAAATCGGATTTCATTTCTGTTCGTTGATTTTTTTGCTTTTGTTTGTTGACGGTTCTGAGGTATTCCGGAGATACTATTGTCATCAGTGCGCAATTTTCCAGTCCAAATTGCCCCTACCCTATAGTGTATCAGGCGAATAATATTGATTTTTCGAATAAATCAAGGTTTTGCTTGATTATGAAAATGATTTTAATTTTTGATGACTTTTTAATATAATTTTTTCTGGTTCCAATAATAACGTTAGGAGGAACGTAAACATAATTTATAAAAAGGCAAAGTTGCGTTGATTCCCAAGATTACAATCGTCACTTGTTCGGCGAATATTC
Organism: Aplectana chamaeleonis; assembly: GCA_029168955.1. Classification (NCBI taxonomy): domain Eukaryota; kingdom Metazoa; phylum Nematoda; class Chromadorea; order Rhabditida; family Cosmocercidae; genus Aplectana; species Aplectana chamaeleonis. The sequence continues at coordinate 427,731 of JAPDOI010000491.1, read as the reverse complement.
GGAAAATACTCAAATAACTCTAATTTGCGATCCAGCGACTGGACAGAATTCTACATTTTCGTCAGTCATGGGCACGCTCATCTCAGAGCAATTATTGGAACCAGAAACAATTAGAAAGAGTGAGGTAAAACATGGAATTTATTGGGGAAATCGATATTATTCATTTGTTATACCCTACTCTGCCCAAGCCAGTAGCATTCTGTACGAGTTTTCACTGGCTGCTTCTTTTCCAATCTACCTCAATTGAGTTCTACCTAATATCCACTACAATCTCTTTTTAAAGAATACAATCTGAAAAGAAAGCCAATGATGCACAGTGAAACGATTTGGTTTTCTTTTTTTTATGGGGTTTCGATTCGCGCGGGATGATCTACCGTCGCAGCCCCGTCCATTCGTCAGACTAAAATGATTGCGCGAACTCTACGTTGTATGGCTTTATGCTAAGAGTCCTGATTACCAATACAATGGGTATATCAACTCCTAACCTAAATGGTGAACTGCATCTGCGATCGAAGACACACTGAGTCCAAGTCCATAACGGGTCTCAGTATTTGGTAACTATTCACTGATCTTATGTAGCTCGAGGTCCTTGCAAACGGATACTATGTGCTGTAGAAGTCACGTAATAAATTTAGTCTGTCGAATGGACGGGGCTGCGACGGTAGATCGCCGCGCGCGGAAACCCCGTCGGCCAGTGATGCCGCCAACACCGCACGGCTAGCCGCCTGGTCCATGCGTCAGACTAAATCAGATACGCAAACCATATATGTCCTACCTTTTTACCCCTACGTATAGACGACGTGGGTCATTCATTCTCCTCAGAAAAATGAAAACATATTACATGTAATATAAAAGGCCTGAATCAATATACATGTAATATAAATTAGCCGATGTATATTACTTGCAAATTATCTTGACCGATGTATGTTACATGTAATATATCGGTCCCTCGCTCGCAGGCCAAATGTCGTACATAATATGTTTTTGATGGTGAAAACATGATACTTGTAACATAAGAGACGATTACAATATACTTGTAATACATCCCCGTCAATGTAAGTTACATGTGAAATATCTCTACTCAAGTAAATTACATGCAGTATAAGTGTAACACAATTCAAATACCCTCAGCAACTGAGGGCCCATGCTGAACAGCTTCTGCAAACCTGCACAGCATACGGGCCGCCTCATAACTTAGCCATTAGCGCAGGCTCGTTGGATTGACATTCGACAGGGTGATCAGTCGCCCTGGACGTGTCGGTGATCTCTCGCTCCTCATGATTCGTTTTAATCGTGGGGAGGACTAGAGGGAGCGACATACAATCTTTTTGAAGCAAGCTTAACCCCACTGCTTCTTGTATGCAGCTATGGGATCCAAGCTTGCTGCTTCAATCATGAAGCAGCGAGCTTAAGGTCCTGGGATGTCCAAGAGAACTTAAAGCTTGCTGATTCGTACCTGAAGCAGTAGCCTGGAACTTGCAGCTCCAACCCTTGAAGCATCGAGCTTCAACTTGCAGTTAACTTACATGAAATATAAGTGTATGTTACGTGTAATATAAGTGTAGGTTACATGCGATATAAGGGTAATATACTTGAATGTCCCAAGTATCTTACACTTTATATTACATGTAACATGTTTTCATTTTTCTGAGTCGATGTTTGTGGGGGTATATTCACTATAGCTTGTATTACGATTAAATAATCTCTGTGGATGTCAGAGATACATATTGATGAAGTAGGAGGGGCGGGCATGCTACATTCAAGTTCCTTGGCCATGTAGGGGTATTTTTGGTTCGTTTTTCGACATTAAAGCTGTAATGAGCCCCGCGGACCATTCCATTTCCGGTAGAAAAACTCGAACTGTTTTTGTTGTCAAGAATGCCTCCAATCCCAAAATGGTTCCGTCTATGAATTCTGCCCACGTATTGCAATTTCAGCGATCTATTGACGATGTCTGAGCGGGAGATGCGTGACATGAAACTGCTGTTGGAGCGATGTGCTGCTGAACGGAAATTTAGCTTGTGAACGTTTAGTAGCGTTTTAGTAGCGCACAAACGGAAACCCGGAGTGTAGTTGTCGGGCAGGTTGTGAAGAAACGTGCTGGTCACATTAATAATTATGCATCATGTGTATCAACAAAGCTCATACTGTTCTCTTCATGCATTCACTTATGGCACTTATCTGTTTTAATTCTAGTTGTTGATGCCCATGAAATATGTATCACGCCGAGTGCGTGTTCTGCCCACTTAGTGATAATGGCTAAAGTCTAAGAGTACGGCCTCGCTTTATTTATCGATTACCAGTCAGTTATTATTCGCGAGTCCACTTTCAATCATTTTCACTCTTGTATAGTTGGTAGTTCCGTGGCTCGCGTTCTCGAGAAAAAACATTTAAGTCTCACCCGCGGCTGGCGTGGTGGTCGCGTGCGCCGACTCGCTAATCGATTCAGTCCGTGAGAAGAGGGCAGCTGATCAGCTTATCGTACCGTCAGCCGCGGGTGTGATTCATCTCGCCCGCGCCAGCCGCAGGTGAGATTCAAATATGTTTTTCTTTAGGACTCAGCCACGGACCTAGCTGTATGTGTGTGAGTGAGTTTCGTTAGTATTGTATGACAGATTTGTTTTATTTAAAGAGTAGGTAATGTTGCTTTCTTACGATTGATCTACGATTGCTTGTTTCATTGCCTCAAGAGCCTATGCAAAGTTTTATTGTATTGTTGTTTAGTATCTAAAGAGTTGATTGTATAGAGAGAGATGGATTATTGTTATCATCCTCAATTATAATGCCTGCATAGCTGGTGAGTGTTGCTATCGGTGACTTCTGTGAATGGCGAGACAACATCGCTGGCCCTTTCTTCCAGATGTGATACAGATTAATTATGAACGGTGTATGAAATCATTTAGCTGAGTTTGTTTGCAGTTCTTGAGCCCAAAGGTGGATTTATGTGTTGTGTCAAAGATGAATAAAAGCGATCAATTCTGTTTCTCAGTTTTTCCATGTCGTTTTACCTGCCAATGTATTGAGCCGTTCTCGGCTTTCAATATCAAAGAGAAACCGTACGCTCACGAAAGTGATTGAGATAGCGACGCAAACGGACCTAAACGGTCTGTGCCAGAACGCCAAAAACGAGCGACAACGACGGTATTTGAGCGATCCGGAGTCTCCAACTCAGACAGTCGGGGCTTAGTACGTCGGCACAATACCGTATGTACGCCAGGGCAAACGCTGGCGTACTAACGCTCATTGTGTGCAGGAGCTGCTGGTTGCGGCAGCATATCCTGCCAACACATGCTGGCGTACTAACGCTCATTATGAAGGAATTTGGACTGCCACCCTCCTCACCGGTATTGGGTATAATTCTTGTCGCGGCCAGCAGCAAGGAGGCCATCCTCGCCGCGGTCCGCAACAAGGGCATCATTTTTGCCACGGTCCACGACGAGGAGAATTTCCTCGCGATGGGCCATGGGATGATCCGCTCAGCGTTCAAAATTAACGTCCGAAAAGTGGCACAAGGTCACCTCCTCGGACTGGCCTCAAACGGGCAACTGCCCCCTCAGCGAGACTGGCCGCCTTATATACCCGCCTGCGTACAAGGGGATGCTGCAGTGTTCCTTCGTATCAGACAAATCAATGGAGGAGAGTGGCAGCAGACACTAGGAGGGGCTGGCAATAGTACGCGTGCCACGATAAACAAGGCGTTAGTACGCCAGCACAAGCAGCAGGAGCTCCTGGTCGTTGCCAGCATATCCTGCTGTTACCAGCAGCTACAGCACAGGTGCTGCCGATCCCTTTGTGCCGGCGTACTAAGCCCCGACTGTCCGAGAAAGCACGGAATCTTGCCATTTTGGTTGCGAAACCACTTCTTTGTGCTGACGCTTTCAAATTTCTATCTAAATAAAATACGGGCTCTTTGCTCGTTTTTGATGTTTCCAGCGGCATGCCGTCTTAGCACAAGTCGTACGAGTCTAGTAACGTCGCTGTTTCAACCAATTTGGCAAGCATCTGTGCTACCATTAATCCCATCACGGCCACGCCTACTCTTGGATAACTGCAATATTGACCTTCGTTCAATATTGTTAACGTGAATTGTGTTCTACCGATGGGACACGTGCGCTTGAATGACACGCCTCTAGAAGTCGATTTTTGTTTTTTCATGTTCGTCGTGTAGCGACCAATGAAGTACACAGTACCAGATTTTCCACTCATAAACCCTTTTTTATCGATAAGCCACCGCTGGGCAGAAGACAGAAAGTTCCTCCAATCACGGGTGACTGGTCGGTCACCCGGGGGGATGTCTAGGGTACTTGACCGAACTACTCCAGGCTAATCTTTATTGTATTGAGAGTGGTGAATTCTCACCAACTCTCTTTCCACAAGAAAAACGATCCGAAGCCAATAATGAGCTCTCGCTCTGCTTATAAAGGGAATGTGCGGCGCCCCAATACATACGACGGCAAATCAATGACAACGGCGAGAGAGTGTGTGAGGGGAGGAGCGCGCAAGTGCGCATGACGAAACAAACAAGGCCAATCGGCCAGCTGGATCACTTACAACGATATCGATCGACAGAAAGGATATGGAGTAGAAATAGCATACAAAAAGTTACAATTTAGCATAAATACAATACTATCGCTCTAATAACAACATAGTAAGTACAAAACTACTACAAATATGCACATTCACATGCTGCATATCTTAACATGCCCTTCTTGGGGATGAGTCGACCGGACTCATAAAAAGCGAAAAAATAAGCAATGTATATACTGTGTGGGATGTTCTAGATCAATGGCAGCGAGAAGACTTCGAGCGGCAATTCATAGACGAGCGAACATCTCTTGATCCACAGTCCATGTATTTGAGTTTCGGCGGTCGTCGGTGAACATATCGTGCATCGTCAGGATGGCGAAGCCTCGTATCATCTGAACGGCGGTGCATCTTCATGTCCTTGATCACGGGATTCGGCTTGATGATGTCCTGTTCCCTCTTCACGTCGGTGATCACGTGCTGTTGACGCTGCTCCTTGCAGGTCTTCCATCCAGGGCAGACGTCAGGTACCGTTACACGCGTTCTGCTTGCACGCCTTCGACGGTGCCTCCGCCTTCTCTTGCTCTGAGCAGGTCCTGGAGGTCTCTCTACCTCCTTCGCTGCGTTGCAGCAGGACCGGACCACCTATGCTGACCTTGCGGTCTACATGACTCAGAACGCGGCGCTGACGTGCCACCCCCTCCCTTTCACGATGCTTTGCTCCTGCAAATGCATGAGAAGTGGTGGGCTTCCTTTCACGATTCACGTCGCTAATCGCCTTGAATGCGACGTCATGCTCAGTCACGGAAGTTTCCTCAGTCTGGAAGCATCCACGCCTAGCAGGTGCAGCCTTAGTTTTCTGCCTCTTCAGACATAACTTCTTCGCTACAATAGCGTCCGCCGCTTCTGAATCACAGTTCCAGTCGTTTAACCACGCCATGAACGCGTTCTGCCCATTCGTCTGTTTCCTGACTACTGCTTGCAGCTCCGTAGCCTTTGAATGTTTCCGTTCTCTACAGTTCTTCCGAACATGGCCGAGCTTGGAACAATTGAAACATCTGACAAACGACTTTCCCATTCTCCCACTTGAGGTAGTACTGCGATGACCTTACGCCTTCTGACGGAAATTGAAGCCCAATTTCGGCAGTGCGTTGGTACCCAATACAAGTGGTCCGTCCTCTCCAGCCATGACGAACAATGCAACCCTTTGCCTGCTGATTTTGCCGACCTGCACCGTCAGCCGAACAGCTCCTTTGAACGTCATCTTGTTACCAGAGGCATCGTATACTGGCTTCTGCTGTTCGAGAGGGAGCTCCTCTATATCAGTGTCCAAGTCAAAGCCTGCATCTTGGGCAGCCAAGAACATGTCCAACGGGATTATGCTGACTTGCGACCCTGTATCCAGTAGAGCCTTACGGGACAGTCCAAGCAGATGGACGTCAACTAACATTTGCTCACCCACGAGCTCTGTTTGTCTCCTTCCCGTTCCTACTGCTCCACATATCCAGTTGCTCAGAGACGAAGTGAATATCCTGGGTGCATCAGCTTCCACCGTTGTTTCCGTTGACTCGTGCATAGGGGCTTCCTGCTTCACAGCTCTGCAATCTCGTCTGAGATGGCCCGTCTTGTTGCAGTTGAAGCACCTGATGCGGGGCTCACGCTTGTCAACGCTGGATTTTGCGTCTCTTTGGTGAACAACCGTTCTAGAGCTGGTAGTTTTTGCAGCCGCGGAAACTCCACTCCGAATCGGTGCACCTATTCTGCCGTCTGAAGGTGGGAGCACCGCAGCTGCAACTGCTCTGCTCCTCTCACAGCGTTGTGCCATGGCTTTGACCATCTCATACGCTGTACCCTTCGGGGCTATTTCCATTGTCGTGAAGAGTTGTAAATACTCTGGCCAGTCTGAAAGCTGACTCACAAGCTCTGCCGCTCTCGTACGAGACAACTCCTCTTCGCTTGCATCCGGATACGCCTTCCTTGTGAGCTTCTCCAGCTCTAGGCAGTACCGAGTGACATCATTCGACTTTGACAAGCGTTTGAGGTCCATGTACGCCTTCATCTCAGTTGCAGAATCATGCGTTTCAAGCTTGCTTCGAAGACATTCAACCACTGTCTCGAAATCTGCCTGCTTGACGTAATTAGGTAACGCCTCTGCCACCGCTTTCGGGTAACCACCCAGTTTCGACATCAAGAGGTGTACCAGAAGGTCATTCTTCAACCCCAGATGCTGGTATTTCATCCTGAATCGCAGAATGAAATCATCAAAATTTCTGCCTTCAGGGTCTCGGAACACCTCTACGTCTGGCAAGGCCATTGCGGCGACCATCGCACCAATGTTGTCTGACATGGACAACCTACCTGGGGAGATGCACTGGCCCGACCTCGATGAATTCGGTTCCCTCGTCGGCTGCCAGGTCTCGGCTGTCTCGTGTTGCTGAAACACGATGTCTGATGACAACGGTACGGCTCTCCGGCCAGAAGGCTCTGCGTTTAGAGGCTCACCTTGGGCCGCCGCCGCTGGATCGAAGTATCCGAAGTAATCTTGTGCCTCGACGTCTTCGAGATTCAGCTGCTGATAGGTGACCTGTGCCTTCGCCTGCACACTACTGCCTGGAGGTTCGTTCTGAAATGAGTTCAATTCAGTACGACTATGCGCTCCAAGTTGCTGTTGTATGCTCTTCAGGTCTTCCGTCATTTTTGGCTCAACAGAGGCACTTGCCCTTTGAAGAGGGGACAACACCTTGCTGGAACAAATGGCTGCGATCGCATCGCACTCCTTTTTCTTGATCCTGTTCGAGTGTTCCTCCATGCAGCTTCTCGAGCTCATCCTCAATGATACTACAGTTCTCATTGACTACTAAACTCGCCACTTTTCTCACTTGCGAGGAAAACTTCCCGCCTTTGCTGCACTTTTGCTGTGCTAGCTCGGACGGTAACTCTTTTAGAGCACCCAGACAACTATTGATGGCTTCGGTCGCATCTCTCACCTGCTTCAAGGTCTTGCTCGCAGCATCATCAGCCTTAGTGACGAGACGATCCAAAGTCGTCTGCATTGAGAATATTTGGTTTGACGTGAACGACTCGTCCAGTAATAACTTCTCAAATTCAACTGGATCCATGTCGGAAGCCTCCGACGACATCGTTCTCTCTGGAAAACACACGCGAAGTCTATTGTACTGGCACTTGCCTCAGAAAAGTACTAACACAGCACTCAGACACACGGCCCGATACTCCCGCGACTCCTGGCCGGTGGCCAGCCGTGTACTCCGACACGTATGTGGCTTCGACACCACAAACTACGGCACGCCGCACGCACGCGCAACGCCACCCAAGCAGCTGCTGCACGCACGGACACGCCGAAGCTGTGTCGGAATACACTGCCGTAACCAACGACAGGAGTCGCGCCTTAGCCGCTCCGAACGGCCTAACAGCGGTACCGAAGATCAGCCCGGAGGTTTTGTTTGGCCCCCAAATCACGGGTGACTGGTCGGTCACCCGGGGGGGGGGAATGTCTAGGGTACGTCACCGAACTACTCCAGGCTAATCTTTATTCAATTGAGAGTGGTGAATTCTCACCAACTCTCTTTCCACAAGAAAAACGATCCGAAACCAGTAATGAGCTCTCGCTCTGCTTATAAAGGGCATGGGCGGGGCCCCAATACATACGACGGCAAATCAATGACAACGGCGAGAGAGTGTGTGAGGGGAGGAGCGCGAAAGTGCGCATGACGAAACAAACAAGGCCAATCGGCCAGCTGGATCACTTACAACGGTATCGATCGACAGAAAGGATATGGAGTAGAAATAGCATACAAAAAGTTACAATTTAGCATAAATACAATACTATCGCTCTAATAACAACATCTCTGCCAACGCGTAGCTAGATGCCTCCGAGGGCGCGGCCTGAAACGCCGCCCCATTCCATGTAGCGAGAATTCAAGAGTTTTAGCTACGATTGCTAAAACCCGCATATTCTTGTGTCGTTCGAACCACTTTTCTCTCTGACGCTAAACCCGTATATTCTCGCTATAATTTTGTTGCGAGAATCTACGGATTTCGCGACAGCCTGTGTTGAATTCAATCTCAAACCCGCGTTGGCTACGCGGAACGCAGGAATGCGGTTTGAACAGTGTTGGCACAGTCAACCCACGGAGAACTTGACACTCTGTGGGTGGTCGTGGAGGGTGACCCCGTGTCGCTCTCTGCAAAACCTTGCAAGGGATAATTATGGCCGCTGGTATGCTGCAGGCCGTGGGGAAGAAACGGCGATCCGCTCGATCGCAGCGGGGATCGTCTTTCTAGTACAGATCAAAACTGGGTCGGTCGATCGACCGTGTGCTGCAACGAGAATAAGCGTAGAATATGCGGGTGCCGTAGCGAGAATTTACGAAGAATATGCGGGCGCTGTAGCTAAAATTTCACCAACTGAGGCTAAACTTTCCGTAATTTACGTAAATTCTTGTGTCAAAATTAGACTAGATGCCTCCGAAACCCTGGGCATCTCTGGTTTCCGTGAGAGGCATCTAGCTGCGCGTTGGCGGAGATAGTAAGTACAAAACTACTACAAATATGCACATTCACATGCTGCATATCTTAACACTCCAGAATTATTGAGATAGAGTGCGCTCAGTCTATGAAGTTTTTCACCGTGAAAAAGTTTTCTGACATTTTTACGTGATAAAGACATGTGTACAGGGAGTACAAAGCAATGGTCAGCACAGTCGCAGCACAAAAGAACGACGTTCTACTGCGGCATGTCCTCTTGCGCTGTAAAGCAGTCCTTCCCACAATTTCTCAGATACTCGCGGCTTAGTGAGGCAGCACGAGGGGATAACTAACGCAGTTTCTCGACGAGGTGTAAGCCTTTTTCGCCCCCCCCCCCCCCAACTGCTGCCCAGGGCAGCACGTTGTGTCCTCTTGCTCCGCTCACTGCCCAAACTGTTGCTCTGCGTAGTGGCCTTCCTTGCTGCTACAGTCGCCCCAACTGCTGCTGTTCTCTCCCCAACTGCTGCATTTCACTCTCTTTATTGTGGGAAGGTACATTCATACCCGGAACCGCTCTAGGGAAGTCGTCCCAGCTACCATCGGCATCCGAGACATGATCCTCCCCATGATCGTCTCTGGGTGCGGGACCACCCTTCCTCCCCGAGCCGTAGGCCCATCCCCTCAGCTTCCAAAAATCATCCATCGGCTTCCGAGGGATCCTCCAGAGGCGACTTGAAGTCACCATCACGGACCGGCCTCCAAATGCCGACTAAGCATTCGGTGAGATGAAGCGCCTTTTATACCTTCTGGTTTGTTTACTCTGAGCATTATTTTGATACCAGAAAAATCTCGATTCTCAACTAGTTTTCGACATGTTCTCCTAAATTAAGTTCTGGCTGAGCCCGCATGTATGGTGTAAGACGTGAACGTATACCTAGTATCCGAATCATTCCTTTTCGGTTATCCGACCGGATATCCGAGATTCGGATAATCCGATATTCGAAAATTTGAAAAAACGCGTTATCTGAATCGAACCAATATCCGGGAATTTCAAAATCGGCATTATCTGAATCGAACCGTTACCCGAAGGGTCAATACTTCGGATAAAATCGGAAAAAATTCGGATAAAACTGGATTATTTTTGGATAAAATCACACTTGGCCACGCCCATTTTTCCGTGCTGCCGTCTATTTGGTACATCAACCCAGGGTTCTCCTCCTCCTTTCGTTATCGGAAAAGCCGTTGCGGCGCGGAAAAATGGGCGTGGTCAAGTGAGATGACCAAGTGGCTATTTATTCAAAGTAGATTTTTTTTGTATAGTTGCTTCGCGTACTTTTTCCTAGCTAGTTGTCCTGAATCAAACCTGTGTATGGATAATGCTGGGCCTCCCTACGACGATTAGTAATTGAAGGTTTGTTTACATATTCTTATTAATATGCATATTTGAAGTTTGTATGTGAACGTGCTGCAAATCCAATGAAGTACCACTGTGTATCAATTACACTATGTAGCACGATTTTTGTTCCCGGCTTCTAAGTGTTATATTTCAATTGCTTATGTCTGAGGTATGTGAAAAAATGACTTCACTAGCACAAACTTCGCTTATACGACAGCAGCACGAAGAAACTCTGAAGTATGCCTTGTAGGCCTCGCACATTAGACTCTCTAACAAATTTCCACTTTTGTTCGGTTCCTAGGTTGAAATTGTGTTTTCCTAACCCGTTGGGTTCAGTACAGAGAAGTAATCGTTATTTTTTTCACAAAAACTTTGCTTGTGTGACTGGGACCATGAAATTTGGAAAATCGCGTGTCTTCGGGAAGATTCTCGATCTGCTTTCAATGCCGAGCTTCGCGGCAAAGCTGTCCAAATGTTTCTACAATTCTCCTGAACACTATAGTACGTTCAAGAACTCTACCGAACTTTCTTGAGACTCAGAACTTTCTAGAACGTTCATGAAAGTTCCAAAAGTAGCTATGCAAGTGGTATTCGGTTGTTGAAGCGAAAGCTATACAAGTGTAAAAGCTCAGGCGTCTGGAACCAAGACCCCAATTCGTGTTATTGCAGACTGAAAGGAACGATGATATGGCATCATGATGTTGTTTGCATCCAGTTAGAATTGTAGAAACATCTGGACAACTAACAGTTCGGGGAGGAAGCTCGGCATTAAAAGCACATCGAGAATTTTCTTGGAAGTGCGCGAATTTACAAATCTCATTGTCCCGGTCACAAAAGCGAAGTTTTTGCGGAATAACAGCGATTTCCTTCCTGTTCCAGACCTAACGGGTTAGGAAAACACCGCTTCAATCCAGGAACAGAAAAAAAGTGAAATTTTGTTACATCATGTTATTGATGTTGTCAAAGGTTTGCCTTGAGTATCTGGTTTATTTTTCACCGTTTTGCCTCAATTTTGATGCGAAACTATCCGAAACTATCCGACCGGATATCCGTATCTGAGTCATTAGAAAAATGGCGTTATCTGAATCGACCCGTTATCCGAAAATTTGAAAAAACGCATTATCTGAATCGAACCAACATCTGGGAAATTTAAAATCGGCATTATCTGAATCGATCCATTATCCGAAGAATTATCTTCGGGTAACAAGTATACGTGAACGTCAGTCTTGGTCACAGGTGGTAGATGCGCCGGGTACGAATCACCAACGATCACGAGGAGACAGATTTTGCCGTATCACAGGGTATATCCAGTGGATAATGGCTTCACAATTCGAATCAAGAACTACTACCGACGAACATATTCCAAACTTTTTGAATAGCCTTGCCCACACTGCAGATGTCCTACAGCACAGCAGTGTCAGAGCATTGCTCGCTCTACAAAACGACCTGCTGAAGTCCTGCTCAACTTACTACCAAAGTCCTGCTCTCTCTATCTGACGGCCCGATGTCCTGCGATGCAGGCCCGTGCCCGATGTCCTGCGCACAATCTGCAGAGCCGTGCCCGCTCGGCACGTTGCTCTGCACGTTGAAAGCAACGTCTCATCCAGTTCCGATTCGGTCCTGCACACTCCTGTTCGAGTCCTTTCCAGTCCTTCTCCGGAATCCCAGCTCAGCGTTCGACGTCTTGCACAGCCCTACCTAAATAGGGACTGCTTTGAACTTTCCATGGAGATTTGGAAAACCACGTTGTCGGTGCTGTAGGTCTGTGACAGTACATAAATAATCCGTGCTTGAAATTCCCTGAATGGCTGTGGGGATTCCAAAAAAATGGCATTTTCATTGCTTCAAAAAAAGGTAAGGAAGCATCAGGGAATTTTTGAAGTGTGGAGAAAAATTTCTTCGGAGTCGGCTCAAAACTTGCACCTGGAATTGTTTAGGGCGCTGAACCCAAATCTGGGATTTATTCCTCGCCTGACTTAAGTTTACGGTAGGTTACGGTAGGCAAAATGCCTTTTAACTGGCGTTACTTACCTTAAAATTTCGAAAATCGAAAAATGGACCTCCAATTCGTGTTCAGCGTTCCAAATACCACCCACAGTGAAATTTTGAGTCAAATCTAAGACTTTCACCGAGCTACCGTATGCCCACCGTGATCGACCGTTATCTATCGAAAATCGATAAACGGATTGCAGATTCGTGTTAGGCAGGCCGAATACCCTCTATGTACAACTTTTGAGGCGATTTCATCACAGCATTCTCGAAATCGTCAAAAGTGGCGTTTTTACAGCAAAAATTCCCTCATTTTAAAGCTTCGGACCAAATTAGATGGAATTTTTACAAATATTGACAAATGGGCCTCAGATTCGTGATCAGCACCTAAGACAACCCTTAGAAACAAGTTTTCAGCCCAATCCGAGACAACTTTTTTGAACATCCTGAAATTGCCATTCGTGTACCCCTTTTATCTACGCAAAGCTACGGAAATTCCCACTTATGGAAATCTCCTGTAAATCTCTGAGGCATTTAGGGGGCTCGGAAAACGGATTATCAATGCTGTGTCCCATACCCACAACTATCAGCACATAGTTTTATAAAATCCCACCGCAAATGTAAGGCAAGCCCTAGTAATACCTGCACATACTTTACCTTTGGAGCGCAGGCTCGTTGACGACATGAAAGACTGGTCGAGATATTGTCCAAGATTGAGAACTTGTCGAGAGATGGTCGAGAATTTGGCTGAATACAAGCAGGTCTAAATTCTAGAGCAGCAGTCCAGAATTTTCCGAAAATTCTCGACAAATCTGGAACGAATTCTCTAGCTGGTGAGAAAATGTTCTGAATTCTGCAGCATTTCTCGACAAAAATACGATTTTCTCGAGTTCTCCACAAATTCTCCCTGAATTTAGAACAACTTTCGGATTCTCGACCTACTCAGGACAAGTTTTAGACGTATTCAGGACAACTGCTTTTATCTGAGTAGGCAATAAGGCATGTGCAACTTTAAACTTATAGAACTCTCTATGCTCATTATGAATATGGTCGTAGTTGCCATAGGGACAACTTTGAGCAATGTTAGGACATTGCTCTGGCCACAACACAAAGTAGCAGCCGAGGCGACAATTGGAGCAGAAGGGCAGCACGTCCTCTTCGAGCAGCAGCTCGTCTCCTTGGGCTGCCCTCGCTATTCTCGGAGAATCGAGAGCCAACTGTGCTCCTTTACAACCACACATTCGTCTGAGATGAAGATCGAACGATTGCTTCAATTCCATACACCTTGCTTGGGGGGAAAAGAGAAATGGTGAATTGGCACATAGCTAATCAGATGCCTATATGTGCATGCTACCAACATAGAACTTCCCATGCTGGTTGTAAATATGCTCGTAGCTGTCCAAATGAACCACTTTGAGCAATGTTACCACACTACGACGGCCACAAAAAAGAGCAGCAGCTGAGGCGACAAATGGAGGGCAAGACCAGCAAGTGCGGCCAAGGGCAGCACAAAGGCAGCACGGCTGCCCTCGCTATCCCCGTCGAGGTGAAAGCCTATTGTGCTCCATTACAACCCCGCGATCCTCTGAGGTGCTGCTGATCCTTTGCTGTCGAGCCCAACCCGCCCCCCCATTTATTATTAACGAGTGAATTCGACAACATTTTCTTCTATGACGGCAGCTTCTGCATATAAGGTCCACTATCACTGATAAGGCAGTTAGCCCTTAAAGGCAGCAGACACGCTCAAAAATGGTATCGATTTTATGACATAAATCAAAGGTATGGGGCTGGTTGTATTGGAAACTGACGAAAAAACGAACGAAAACTGTGCGCAAATAGAGGAATAACGGTTATTTTGTTATCAGGTGAAAGTGGACGAGTTTTACAGCGCGCGGTTGAAACAGCGAATATTAGCAACAAAACGGTTGAGATAAAGCCGATATACTCTTACAGCCTATACTGGAACGTTAACCTCGTTGGAAGCATCAAAAACTAGCCAAAGGGACCGTATTAGTACTATCGATCTGGACGAGTTTGTATTTTGGGGCGGGGTTGCAGAAGCTCAGGGGCGGGGTGGCAGAAATTTTTCGATTTGCATTGCTCAAATTTAGTAGTTTTGACTCATTTTTGGCTCTTCCAACGGCGTGAGCAGTCTACTAGAAGCCATGCGACTCCAGAAAAGTAGTTATCTGAACAACTTTTTCGAGCGTGTTTGCTGCCTTTAAAAACAGCGTCCGCGCAGAAAACCACATCTGGGTTTTTCTTCTCAATCCAATGTTCGAACAAAGTGGAGACAGTTGGCGAAGCTTGAGACCTCAATGTTGCGTATTCATAATGCTATATGCTCATGAAAAGTGCTCCGTGGTCTGGGAAGGCATTTTCCCGGTCGATCATCTAACACTAGGAACAGAAGCGCAACGACAAGCTCCGGCAGGCCGTGAGTATCTAAAATTTAATATTCTTTAATCCGAGAGATCCTCGTGTTCTGACGTTTGTATTGAAAGCTTCGTTTTTAGAGGATTATTAACAGCAGAGAGGCCAAAAAAAATTTTAAACCTAAAAATTTATGGGGACTAATCCAATTCAGCCGTTCGAATTCCCGACATTTGTGTATAACATAAGACACACCGGACAAACGTAAGAAGGAAGCTGAATGCTCCGAGAATTTGGAACGAGTTTTTCTCCGAAACTTGCGTGTTTTGGGTGGCTTCCTGGCGATATATCACAACCTGGTAAGGGGGCGAAATTGTGAAAAAAATGAATACGGCTTTTTGCGCGTACGCTTTGTTTAAAGGCACTGCTCGCAATAAAAATCGCTTTTCTTTTTTTTTTTTGCCTTTCTTGAAACCGGTCCTATTCTGATTCCAATGATGCTTCCGGAATCGTACAAGACCTTCTGGGAATGGAGTTATGGTCCCTCAAAAATTGAGCTAGGGAAGCATGGTGGACGAGTTGTCCGAGGCTTGTAACTTCCGTCTTTTGCAGCCAATGTATGCGAGCTGACCTGAGTAAAGAGAGAAGTTGAGAATGAAGGGAAGAACGGGGCTTTTGATCGGAAACCATCTCTCAACTCACGATCTCGAGTGTTCATTGTTCACGTCGAGGGGCGGAAATGGGGCGGACTTGCCCACAGCGGCGGGGTTTGCCCACTTTTGTAAGCCGTTTCGCAGCTCCTGGGTAGCTTTTCGTCCCGTTTCTTCGACGCTGTTCTGCTTCTGAGAGTAACGAGAAGCCTTTGTTATGAAAAATTCGAGGATGAAGTTTATGGCGAACTTTAAAGGCAGCATACCTGCTCATAAACGTGATTGAGATAACTACGGAAATAGAATGGTATGGTCCAGAACACAACGCCTACGCATTTTAAAGCGTCAAAAAAGACCCACATTGACGCTACACCAGTATGAAGTGGGCCCGCCCCGTATTTCTCCGCCCCCTGTATTTGCTGTCCTCTTCCATAGGAGGGTGATCGGCCATTTCGTCCGTCGGCAACGTTTGTGGGTGGTACAATAAGAACAATAAGTAAACCACATACATCGACGACGGCGGGAATGGCCAAGCATCTATTTTTTGGAGGACCCAAATACACGGGCGGGGCCAACTCCACCCGTGTATCGGCATCGTGGGCGGCATTGTGGGTCGTTTTTGATGCTTAGAAATGCGTAGGCGTCAGGGATGAGCGGAGTTCCGCGTTTCGCGTTCCGAAACCCGCATTTCCGCGCATTTTCAGGCGTTTCGCGCCCGATTTCCGAAACCCGATAAAAAAATTTTGTTCCGAAACCCGAAAACCGATTTCCGAAATTTCATATTTCCGTTCCGCTCATCCCTGGTAGGCGTCGTGTTCTAAGCCACACAATCGATTTCCGTAGTCATCTCAACCAAGTTTACGAGCGTGTATGCTGCCTTTGAAGGCACAGTCCAAGCTCCGGGACGAAATCTGAGATTTCCACATAATTGTGTAGTCTACCACTTGAACAGCACTTGCCGAAAACGCGCTCTCAAATCCTCCGAATAAGCGAGATCTATGAAGCCATCCTGGGGCGCCCACATCAAGAAGCCACTCTAGTACGCCCCTTTTACGATTTTTCGAGCTCAACAGTGGCGAGATGAGCGATGGTTTTCGATCAATAACCCCGTTCTCCCCTTCATTCACAACTTCTCTCTTTGTTCAGGTCGGCTCGCATACATCGGTTGCAAATGGCAGAAGTTACAAGCCTCGGACAACTCGTCCATCATGCTTCCACAGCTCAATTTTCTCCGTTGAGAAAAAAGGCCGTAACTCCGTTCCTAGGGGGTTTTGTACGATTTGAGAGGCATCATTGGAATCAGAGTGAGACCGTTTTAAAGATAGGCAGAAAAACAGAAAAACGATTCTAAGGTTGGACCGTGCCTTTAAGGAATTCGAGGCCGCCCTATGTGACTTCGAGTCACTTTCTGGATGCTATTTTTCGGCGGCTTGCTTGTTACGGGTTGTGGCGAGAATCGTTCCTAGCCTCGATGGAGAGGATGACCGCCAAAATTCTCTTTCCATTTGCAGAATCCAATGTTGAGTTGATGGTGGCCGTTCTTGGCTAGAGGGAATCGCCCCAAGACACCTTAATTCTTTGATAATTTGAAGCAGCTTGATGAAGTTGTCGTTTTTTTTCAGGAAAATGTTATTGCGAGAACAGTTTTTCGTTTTTTTTTCGGAATTTTTGGCATAGGAACGTCTTTTCGTTCCCAAAACTTTTCGCGCATGCCTGCTGGTGATCAACCGAGTTTTCCTCCTGCTTTACACGGTGAAGGTTATTTGTGTCAACATTCCATCTATCTACGCTCTCCGACATTGTACGATTGAAATTTTTATTTTTGCGATATTCGATATTTTGACTGACCGAGTTTGGATAATAATAATCGGTTTATTGGTAACATGAAGTTGAAATAGTACAGGAATTCAAGTTGAGTGAGACGCACCGATGTTATGTAGGAATGTTATCACGACCTTAGAGGTAATACAAAGAATAGAAATTAAGACGAACGGTTAAAATCAAGCGAAGTTATGATATGAACGATTAGTAATGATAAAACACGGTGGGTGGAGTGGGAGCGTATGGTGGCGAAGGGCAGTGGGAGGCCAACACTGCGAACCGAGTGAGGTAATAAACTGTTCCGGGTACCAACTTCGTAGGCCCGCCAACACCACCAAGGCCCACGTGACTGCATCTTGGGTGTTAATAAACGAAGAGAGAAGTGGAAAAGTATTATTAAGAAATATTAGTATAATTACAGGTACAACCATTAGCGAGAAACCACTAGCATGAAATAGAAGGAGAGATATGTAGATGGAGGATGAGAAAAAACAATGTAATACTATCCTGTGAGGTGATTAGTCGAAGTTAATACCAGAAACGCCTAAGCTAACTGGTATAGTAGAGACAACTGCAGTACCTAAGTGAAATCGTAGTAAGTAATAGTAAAAAGAGGACGCTCACAGTTTATAGTAATGGTAAAATGACAAAGGGCAGGAATTGAATCTGAAAATAAGCGAAGTTAAAAGAGAGAGGGAGCGCAAAACTCTAAATTGAAATAAGCCCATCCTCTTGAGATAGACTTCGAGGCCATTACTGAAACTTTGCGGCGTTGATGAAAGAACTAGTTCAGGTGGAAGATCGTTCCAAACTTTCTCCGAACGCACCAAAAAGGACTCAAGGAACTGCTGTGTATGAACTATTACAGTGTAAATTCTGAATTGATGACCTCTAGTTTTTTCGTTGAACTTTGAAAACGATATGATCTTGGTTTTGTCGATGTCTACATAGCTCATAATGATCTTGAAAAGGAAATTTTGATTATAAAGGACTCGCCTCAGCTGCAATGAATTGCAGCGAAGGCGGGACAATCTCTCTCGATATTTGAGACGAAACAGACCGTTCCTAGCAAATATCTGCTTGGTGAACCTGTTTTGGACGTTTTCGATTTTGTCGATATACTGATTTTGTGATGGTGGCCATAATGGAGTGCAATATTCTAGAATCGGCTTAACGTAAGTTTCAAAAAGTCTGAAAAGTACTCTTGCGTCGTTTGATTTGAAAGCACGGAATATGTGATTCGATTTGGCGAATGCTATTGTTATGATCTTCTCGATGTACTCCTCAAAAGAAAGGCGGTCGGAGTACTGAATCCCAAGGTCTCGAACAGAATTGGTAACTATAAGCTGGTGACTACCCAAATGAAAAATGCAATTTTGCGGGTGCCTGCGGCCAATATACATTACCGAAGTTTTATCAAGTGATATATCCAGCTTCCATTTGGTGGACCAGGATAGCAACGCGTTTAATGCTCGCTGAAGAGCAGGGACGTTATTGATTGAGAACAGTCTAGAGTCATCTGCATAGATTAATATTGGACATTCGGGGGGAGGCAGTTGGGCATGTCATTAATATAGAGTGAAAACATCAATGGCCCGATACAAGTACCCTCTATAAAACGTCGTAATTCACATCATTCGAGGCGCGAGCGGCGTGCGCGACTCCTCGACCTCAGTCTGTCCTACGCTCTCTCACTGTCTCTAACCTGCGCTCCGCACCAGCACGCTGAGGAACCTAGTGGTTTTCGCCGTTTTATAGCCTATACCTTGGAGGCAGGGATGTGCGTAATAGAAATTTTGTAATTCGTTAGTCGTTCAACCGGCCAAAACTCTCGTTAGTCGTTAGTTGTTAATCGTTAGTCATTAAAAATCTAGGCTTTGAAAACAAGCACAGATGAGGCAGAAAAAAACCACTATGCTTAGAAAAAAAGGAAGCCATGAAGAGAGGTATGTTTTCCAGAACATTCATGGCCATTGAAGACACAAATCACTCCTCGTTAGAGAACCTAGTTCAAACTAGAAACCTGAACCTACATAATTAAAGCCATAATTAAAACATAATTAATTAACGAAAGCCCAATACTTGCGAGTGTTCATCGATTTTTGTCTTTTTTTTCGGTAAGAAAGGGAACAATATTTGAAACCGAGAAAATCTTGAACTCTTTTTTTTCCAGTGCAGAATTTGCTATTCTGCGCTATAGATATGATGTTATTTCAGATCTACCCGATGGTTACAACACGGAGAATTGCACCGACTTTGTACTAATTGTTCTTTGCTTAGCGTAGCAAGCAGAGCGCTTACGTGGTTCAGAGCTCGTTCCCTTAAAGGCAGTGGTCACAATGAAAAACGTTATCGAAAAAACTACAAAAATTCAGTTTAGATATAAAACAGCTCAAAAACTATGAAGGTAGCGCGGTGCAAAACGGGCTAGAATTAGAGTTATTAAGACCCTAAATTTCCAGTTCGTGCACACGTGCACAGAAAGATCACAGTCTCATGCCAAGCAATCAAAAATCATCGACACTCAGAGGAAGAAATAGATGCAAATTTACCTAATAAAACAGTTGAACAATGAAAGCAAGCACTTCAATCCATGTTTTTGACTAGATGTGTACATAAATCCGAAAGTTCATTGATTGAAATTCAAGTTCAAGCCAGGTGACGTTCTTGATATTAGAGATCATCGATGCCGATGATGTGGGGTAGACTCGTCCACCATCAAAAGACATGAAAGTTCAGGCTTCGAATTTGGCCCAGAACAGCTATTTTTCGCGATTTTTTCTTATAGGTTCTACTACTCTATACCCAGAGAAGGGTTTAGAGAGGAAAAGAAGACGAGCATATTTGAGCGCGACCACTGCCTTTAATGGGGGAGAGGTTGCAAGAAATCAGCACCTAGGTGAAAACTTCACCCACTGAGAGGTCCCAGCACCACTTCATACAAACCCCATATCTTGAATTTATGTCTGAAAATGAAAAGACGGCACCCTTTGCAATCCAATCATCGGATGCAGTTCCCGTCGTTGGGCAGCTGGGGCCTGCATGCACCGGTCCATATGATCACCTCTGATAGTGCCCTCTGCGAAAATTTCCGCTGGAGCCGGTCGTTGTCGGAACCGGTTCAGTGAGCCTACCATAAAGTAGCGCGACCGACGAGAAGTTGCATAAATGCTGCGCCTAACCTTGCGCAACGTACGGTTGGGGTCATAATGTGTGTGTATGTGTGTGTGTATGTGTGTGTGTATGTGTGTGTGTGTATGTGTGTGTGTGTGTGTGTGTGTGTGTGTGTGTGTGTGTGTGTGTGTGTGTGTGTGTGTGTGTGTGTGTGTGTGTGTGTGTGTGTGTGTGTGTGTGTGTGTGTGTGTGTGTGTGTGTGTGGGGTTCCAGAACTGCGAAGCAGTGTCAGTAGAAACAATAAATACTGAAGGCTATGGTTATTTTGTGCCATCCACCTACTCAGAACGTCGGAGGGCCGCGCCCCCGTGCCCACCACTCAGCGAGGCGGGGCCCCCCTCCGCGCCTGGCGCCCCATGACTCATAATGGGCGCGACGCCCGGACATCCAAGCAAAAGGGCGCGGGGCCGGGCAGAACATCTCCGCGGTGTCATCGCTTAAATTATTGATTCCTTGTATAACAATCTCCGGGAACCACCTCTCTCACACCCTGGGCGGGTGCTAAACCCTTCTCCAAATTTTTTCAAACCCAATGGTGGGTGTCCCATTCAAGCCTAATCGATAGACTGGGGAACTTACCTTACTGCCACCCCGCGAAGTGCGCGATGATGTAAGTACTTACTCAGTGGTGCCTGCAGTGAAGTCACCATGAAATTGTGCTCCGTATGTGGCACGGGTTTGATTCTGGCCTTCAACGTATCGTGCGATTTTTCCGAGTGAACATGTTTTCCTCTGTTTCGAATTTTCCCTGCAGGACCAAGCTAACGAAATTTGGTGGGGCCCCCGCCTCACGCCTGATGATTCTCCGCTCGCTAAACATGGCCCCGCCGCTCGCCCTTGGTCGGAAATTCCCGGGCACACGGCCCTCCGACGTTCTGAGTAGAACAACCAACGGGGCGATATGTATCAATCCTGGCGTAAGACTCAGGTTGGAGCGCGATTTGAATGACTATTGACTTTCTAACGAATTTTGGGATTGCTTACGAAAATATTTTAAAATTCGTTAGTCGTTAGTCGTAATTACGCACATCCCTGCTTGGGGGACACCGCTAGGAGTGGGGTAGCTGTTTGAAAAGGCGCCGTTAACCAGAACCTTCTGAGTACGATTGTTCAGGAATGACTGCAAGAACCCCAACAGGCAACCTTTTAGACCTTATGCTCGCAACTTCGAGTAGAGAAGATCGAGAGGGATAGAGTCAAAAGTCTTTGCGTATTCCACGTAGCATGCGCTTACGTATCCGCCTGAGTCAGGTATTTTCGCCAAGCAGGAGTGGTTGACATCAAGGCCGTTACTGTGGACTTCTTAGGCAGGAAGTCGTGCTGAGAGTTAGTGAAAATAGAGTTTATATATTTATTTATTAAAGGCAGTGTCCACGATAAAAATCGTTCTTCTGTTTTTCAGCCTATCTTGAAAACGGTCCCATGCTGATTCCAACGATGTGTCTGAAATCGTACACGACCTTCTGGGATGAGAGTTATGGTCCCTCAAAAATTGAGCTAGAGAAGCATTGTGGACGAGTTTTCCGAGGCTTGTAACTTCCGTCTTTTGCAGCCGATGTATGCGAGCTGACCTGAGTAAAGAGAGAAGTTGAGAATTGAGGGAAGAACGGGGCTTTTGATTGAAAACCATAGCTCATTTCGCGATTTCGAGTGTTCCTTCGTTCACGTCGAGAAACTCGACCGCGAGCGGAAGGGCTAGCGCGAGCGGACTTCGGAGCCGTATGGAGCTCTTCCTGGCTCGTTTTCGTTTGTTCTTTCGACCCCAGTGCTCCAATGAGACTCTGAACTTTCGGTTTCCGGCCAAAAACCGAGGACGAAATTTATCGTGGACCCTGCCTTCAAATACGATGCATAAGGCACACGTGAGAAACACAAAAACACAGCAAGTTAGTAATGTACAGATTGAGCGCTGATATGATTCGCTGATACATAGTGATCTCCATCCCCTCACCGAACTTCCCGTTGAAAACACGGTAACTTCTTTCGCGCAACACGTTTGAATGATCTCACTCCGAATCGAACGGCAGGAATCCCTTCTCTAAATGAAACAAAGAGCGACCCAGCCCTGCACGTAAACGAGCAGGACCTTAGTGTACTTTTTGGGATTACATATGAAATTTCCTCTGCACCACCTCTGACACGTCTACTCTCATAATACCTGATAACATTTTAGCAACAGTGACGACATCACAAACCTTCCGCCGAGATTCTGTGTGAAGCAACTCCCTGTTCCGGTTCTTTGAATTGGGTATGCTACTGTAAGGCAACTGGAAAGCCCTTGCAAATAATTTGCGTGTGAAACTCTCTTGGGTTCTCTCTAGCATGGAAATGTCTTTTTTTATGTGGAGCAAAAACCGATGACCCACTCTCCACGATTGACCTTATGTGAGTTTTATATGCTCTTACAAGAACATCTTTATCGCACGTAGAGAGTGCTTTAAAGTTGAGGAAAGTGCGCGAAAAAGCCTTGTTGCTCAGATGCTTATAATGATTCATAAAATCCAGTTTACTATCATAGTGAAACCCTAAATCTCTAACCGAAGCCACTGAATTCAAAGGTTGATCTGTGGTGGTTGCTAGCTCGCCAATACTTCTAATGAAGGCCACGCGGGATTACTAATATTGACCACAGAAAAATATTGGTATACTGCAAGTAGAATACAGTATAATATATTGTTAGAACAGAAGTGAATGATAGTTTTATTACCAGAGATATTGATAGATTATTCAAGTAGTGGAATAGTAGTGGTAGCATTGTCCGCACCGATTATTGCAGCAAGTCGGCTATTGTCCAGTTGAGAATATATTGAACTCGCACTAGATATTGCCGATATTGCTCTAAAATTCAGAATTAAATATAACAAGTTTATTATGTACAGAATTGACACCAGTAATAGAATAGAAATGGTAGTACCAATTGGGGACAGCTGGATTCACGTCCACAGTGACGGACGCCAGATATTGTGGGAGAGAGACGAGGGAGTCTTCCGAGGGGAAGACGTCGAGGCTATAGTGCAGAAGAAATAATCTAGCCGAAGCGATCTTTCGATGATGCAAGAACATATTGATACTGAACCGCGCCTGTTTATATACCATTGGGAGCATACTTCGGCGCCTACGCAGGATAGAAAATCTGTAACATTGTTTATAAGATCAGCCACCAGATAAAAATAATGAAAGATACAAGGAATGTAAAGCACTCTCTAACCATATTTACAAGTAGCGTTAGCTACACTACGGCCAGCACATAATGATCATTTAGAAGCGATGTTGTTTGGCGGCGTACAACTCTCGACGGACGGTTCTGATTCTTCGTTGGACCCGATCTCTGGAGTCGGGGACAGGGCAAATTGCGCGGTGGTGAGCGCCCTCATTCCAGACCAAGAAACTCAGCTGCTCTTTGCTTACAATGTCGCAGTACCAACAGAAATAATCGATTCTTGGACAGTCTGCGAGTCCTCCGCATCTATCGCTGAGGCAGTATTGACAAATTCCTTCGGAGCGACAGATCTCGAGTCGAGCTTCCGCGGTTGTGACCACATTGCATGAGTCCGAGTAGTGAAGACCAACCTTCTTGCAGAACGAGCACACAACATGCAATGGAAGTTCCTTATCACCGAACTTCCTTTTTGGGAGCAGGAACCCGCCATCGGAAAACTAATTGATTTCCTTTTCGAGGTCCACAATATATTGTCGGTGTTCTTCCGCACTCCTACGGCGGCGATCCCTCTCTTCCTGGTCTTCGTTCTGATGGTATTTTTCGACTCCATTGTCATTCCTGGGAGGTGCTTCAATGCTGCCTTCAGCAGGCTCCGGGGAGTTTTCATGATCGCTCTCCACTTCCTGGACCATGTTGCTCATGTATTCGTCGTCTGACACTGGCTGGAGGGCCGGAACCGTGCTACAACTTGGGCCGGCTTCGTCGTCGTCCGGAAGTTTTCTTTTATGTGATTCCGGATCTTCTATTTGAGAAGTAGCCTTCGCCGTAAACTGCAAGACGATATTGTCCATCTTCTTGTCTATCATTTCCATCGCACGGTTAAAGACTGTTCTGAATTCTTCCGCGTTCGCGACCTTCTCTTCCAGTACATGCTTTTCTGTGTCAGTCAGGTCGTTCTCGATGTCAGAAATATTGCGGTCTAGGATGGTTATCGACAGTGACACCTTTGTCGAGATACCATTGGTATTGTTTCCAGGGTCTCCGCACCACTCAGTTCTCCATTTCTTCGGGATCTTTCCATTGTCTACGCTCATTTTGGTAAATTGAGTCCATTAGCATTTAGCGCTGAGTGAAACTCATGATCTTTTCTTTTGCGTATATTGCGGTCTTGAGGAGGCGAGTGGTTTCGAGCAGTGTTTCCCTGATTGATTTGCCGAAATGTTCAGTAGTGAGCGGATAGTGCGTCCAGTCTTCATCGAGCACTTGAATTTCTCCTTGTAAGGGTCGCTCCTCGACATGATCGTAGATATTGACCGTTCTGAAAAAAAAACATATTTATTGTGAAATATTGCTAGCAAAGATTTGAATAAGTATTGTATATTGCAGATGCCGAATCTTGTGCGTTGAAATATGGAAATTCTTGAAATTGCAGAGAATAATACTTCCAAAATTTGGATATTGCCACTATTGATAGAAATCGATATCCTATTGCAGTTATTGATTCAGCTATTTACAAAGCGATTATTGATAGACTGTTACAGCTGCTTATTGTGCGTATTGATGGACTTTTTGCATAGAGTGAGCAGAATTTTTAGCCCAAACTTCGCGCAGCAAAAGAATCGTCGTGGTATGAGTAAGAGTAGCCCAACGAGTACACGTAGTCCACAAGTAGAGAGGAATAGGTAAGTGATTAATATCATTACTATCACTGTAGCGGCTAGTGTCTTATACCGCTGCAGAAATACCATGACGATGTTATAGAAATCCGGCCATTTTCCATCCGAATCGGATACGGATTCTCCTCGAATCCATTGACCGATCACACCTTGGATTGAAGCTGCGAACTTGAGAATACCTCCTACTTCAAATGAGGTGATAATCTTCTCACACGACACCGAACATGTGTATACAGTTCGGGCTCTTGTCGGGCTGAAGCGGAGTATTGACCTGAATCCCGTGGTATTGCATGGGATTCTGAATCCAGCTTGGTCGCACATTACTTCCGCATGGATATTGTTGCGAGAAGAGTAACAGGTTGCATAAGTGAACGCTCCTCGGACACAATTATAGCATCCTGCAAGTTCTGTTGATTCAACTTTACAAACCTCATCTTCCACAAGTATTGTAGATTTCAGTGTTCCGAAAAAACTCATGATGATTTCCGCTGTAACCATGTTTGGCACTTTCCCCAACACTCTTGACTTTCCATGCGGCTTAAATGACACCGAAGGGAAAGTAGCAGGCAACTGATTCTTAACGTTGTTAAACCATCGACCTATTGGAAATTCCTTGCAGCGACAATTGGCTTTGGTTTCAGCTGGAAAACAGACACAGTCGTCGAAAACCGAGCAGTTAAGGTTTCGTGCAACAGTAGACGTTGCGCATTGTAAAGATGGTCGAATATTGTTCTTCCAGATTGCAGTACTTATTGAGTCAGTGATGAATTGACTGTTGAGAAGCTGCATTGGAGGCTACGTTACTGATGTGAGTGTGAAGCTGTAGCTTTTCCATAAGTATGGCACATTGGGAACCAACTGAACAATTCTCTTCGAATATTGACTGGATTTGTCGATGTAAGTTATTTCGACCTTGGCAGATTCAGTCCATCTGTTGCAGTGGAATATTTCGAAAGTCTTGTTATTGATGGGTTCCATGTAGATCCGGTAGAATAGACATCCGGAGCTCATGTAGAAGCAATCGCAGCCTGGTCCCCCGCAAGATTCGACACATGCAGTATTTCCAGGGAAGCGATTACCGATGTTTAGCTCTGGAATAAGGCTAGAGATATCGATAGATCCACACTTGTCTCCTGTACATGAACCTGCATGTGGACAGCGCTTGCTGTCCACTACTTTATGTACAGTGTCTCTGGTGAAAAAATCTGTTTCAGGCTGGCAGTGTAGGTCCATCGATATCCATCGCAGTCGCATCTCGTGATGAGTGGTGATATTGTCTGACAGTCGCAGGCACGCATCACGTTTGAAGGGATTGATCTTGAATACCTCGGATAGCTGGACTTGACAGGATGGTTCAGTGCCTTCGGTGCAGATAGTCGAGTAGTGATCGAATATATTGACCGATTGGCACCCTCGTATTGCTGGACTGATTACGAAAATTAGCGCCAGGATCTCAGCAAGTTGCCGACGTCGCCGGTTCCGAATCAGCCGTTTTGTTATCCCGCAGATGAACATACCAAGGACCCAGAGAATACCAGCAAGAAAGCGTATTGGTCGGCCTACTGTCAGCGGCACGTAAAGGAATACGTAGCATCCAGTAATGACGAAGTAGGTTATTGTCGCCGTAGCCAATATTGCGCTGATGGGCCAGCATTCTGGGTTAAAAATATTGGCAGCACAAAAATTGCAGGTTATTGATGGGCAAAATGGTGATGGTGGACACAAAGTCTCGATTATCTCCAGTGCTTTTCCGTGTGAGATCTTCCATTGCACCTTGTGTTCGCGTAGAATTACCTGAGATGGGAGGGAAATTGACAGGTTCTCTGGCGGATTGTCGAAGTCGACACAATAGTGTTCGGCGCAAATCTCATAGAAATTCGCCTGTGGAGAATATAGTGTCACTCCTCCTGTGGTACACGTTATGGTTCTTACCGGAGACATATTGTGTGGTACCATCGTTGTTCCTCCGGCAACGCTGAAAAACAGTAGGAATAGTACCGTCTGCATTAGCGTTGTGGCGTGCAATATTCTCGAAGTAGTGGAGTTTTCTTCATTACTGAGTTGTTGCTCTTGATAATTGATCTTCTTGCGAGGTCGAAGATCATAACTCGATGACGGTAGAGGATGATCTTCCGTATCTGGAGAATTCATTCCCGATGTCGAAGGATTCCTCTTTGGATGTTGTTGTACCTCGCTCGAAATATTGCCCCCATCATCATCAAGTTCTAAAGGAACAAGTAGATTTACTGGTCGTCGTATGAGTCGGCGGCTAGATAGTCGCACCACTGCTTCTCTAATTGTCCCTTTATTGTTCATCACTGCTTCTTCTATTAATCCAGTCTTCCAGACGTGACGAGGCAATATCGCATCAGATATCAGTACCACCTGACCCTTCGCGGGAACCTGGCTGCAACCCTTTTTTGTGGTGACAGTCAGGGTATGCTTTTCCCGTAGTGTTGTAAGATACTGGGATTTCCATTGTTGCCCAAATTTTTCCGTGAGTTTACAGGAAGTTTCAAGAGCAGATATTGCCTGAGTTTTCGTCTGCAGCGATGTTACTTCACTGAGTGGCAAGTACGTGGGGTCGTCTTGGGTTTCTTCCGATCGTATTCTGGGGAACTGAATGTCCATGTCCTTTTGCAGAAAATCTATTGGACGCAAAATTTGAGTTTCATTGATGTCATTGCTCATATGAGTGAGTGGTCGTGTATTGAGAACTCCTTCAATCTCGATCACTACCGTTGACAGTTCTTCTAGCGTCACTTTTGATCCTCCAAGTGTCTTGTACATAGAGTGCTTGACGGACTTAATAAGCCCTTCGTAGAATCCTCCTTGCCAGGGAGCATACGGCGTTATGTGCCTCCAGTCAATTCCTCGATTACCCAACTCCTGGGCTACCGCCGGATCTTCTTGTGCCGCACGGATACTGTCTTGAAGTATTGATTCACCCAATAAAAATGTACTTGCGTTGTCACTCACTATTGATTTCGGAATGCCTCGTCGTGCAAAGAATCGCCTCAGCATGTGCAGAAATGCTACCGTAGAAAGGTCGCTGACGACATCAAGGTGCACAAGACGAGTTACCGTGCAGGTGATAATTGATCCAAAACATTTTCCCTGACTTCCATCAGTGAGCGTTATTGTCAATGGGCCGAAATAGTCTAACCCTACGTGGCTGAACGGACAGGATCTGACCACCCGTTCCTTCGAAAGGTCCTCTTGAGTAGGATACTGATACGGCAGATTATTGAATTTCTGGCATTGAATACATCTGCGTACGATCCGCAAGACTTGTGATCGAAGTTGTGGAATCCAGAATTCCTGTCGTATGAGTGCCATTGTGTGGTTTATCCCAGGATGGCCTTTTCTGTAGTAGTCTTGTATTATTGTTTCTGCTATCGTAGTTTTCTGCAGAATGAAAATGGGGTTTCGTGGCTCATAATCCAATTGAGCTCTTCCGAGTCGCCCAAAACAGCGTAGAATTCCTACTTTGTCTGGTCGGATATTGAGATATTGCAAGGATTTCAGGATAGCACTGGTAATTCTCATTCTCTGATGATGCCGTATGAGAACTTTACCAGCATGTTCGACTTCTGCTCCGCTTAGATGCTGTGGAAGCGGCGTCACTGTGATATCCTGTAAAACTGAAAGGTGAATTCCCTTGCTGCGTCTGCTGTTGATACGCGAAGCCATCGAGCGAATAAACCGTGAGGCGTAAGCAATAATTCTCTTTGCCTGAGTGAAAGTTTGCGCTTGTTTCCGTTGAACCATATCCCAGTTTTCTTCTTGCTCTGAAGAATTAGAAGTGGCAAGGACTTGAGGCGACTCCACTGATGAATCGTCTTCGATGTCTTCTCCCTGATCATCTTCCATAGCCTCGAGCATTGTTGCTCTGGCAGGCCACTCTGATACAGGTTTTTTAAGGAACCAGAATCCATTCCACCAGAAATGAGTCGATATTTCGTTCGACGACAGCCCTCTGATTCCACAGTCGGCCGGGTTATCCTCAGAAGCCACGTGACCAAATTTGACATAGTGATGTTGATTGTGTATATGATCCACGATTTTCCGAATCTCTGCCAGCCGATTATTGACAAAACCCCAACCTCATGCTTGGGACGTCGTTTGATCAAGCTCAGCACGATTTCTGAGTCGGAAAAAACGTAGATGCCCTCGATATTGACCACCTTTTGCACTTGGGAAAGAACAGCGTTTGTGAGTCCCATAGCTAGTGTTACTGCATTGAGTTCCAGCTTCGGAATTGTAGTCTGGGCTTGAAGTGACGTCAGCTTTGATTTGGCCATTAGTAGATCAGCTGAAGGTATTGATTTTCGGAACAGATACGTACAAGCAGCCATTCCACTACTACTAGCATCTGCGAACGTCACTAGGAAAACTGAACTGGTTTTCGGTGTGAGGAAACGTGGGAGATCCTTCTGAAAGCCATGGACACTCCTCTTGATCTCAGACCATTCATCTACCTTGCTCTGAGGCAGTCGCGTGTCCCAGTCATATTGATCTTTCCATAAAGATTGCAGGTAAATTCTTGCCCGATGGAGTAACGGCACAAACCAACCGAGGGGATCGCAAATGGTTGCTATTGCACTTGTGACCGTTCGCTTGGTAACCGTGTAATCTTCTGGAAAAGAACACGACGCTTTGAAGGCGTCGACTTCAGGATTCCATACTAGTGCAAGCACCTTAGGATATTGATTTTCAGCTTAGTCAGCCTTGGGAATAGCATCCATCACTTCCTTATCGTTAGACTTGAATTCGCGTAAATTCATGCCATATCGTTGAAAATTGTTTTCGATTTCTCGTAGAAGTGAATTGATTCCTGATAGTCGTCTGATGTCAATATCAGGTTATCGACATATACATTGTCCTTGATCTCTTGAGCCATGGATGCTGAGTGTAGGAATTGAGATGATACTGAGTCGCCCCTGCCAAAAGAAATGGAGACGACTTTATCCCAAAAGTGACGCGGGTAAATCGGTAGGTTTGGATATTGTTGGCGCATGGTGCCAGCTTATGGTTTCGGAGCCACAGGCAACGAGTGACATCTCGATCCACTTCATTCAAGCGAATTTGCAAGAATGCCTTCTCTACGTCTGAAATCAGGGCAATCGCACCGATTCTGAATCTCAGCAATAGTCCGAAGAGGGAGGGTAGGATGACCGGTCCTCTGTGGAGCACATCATTTAGTGAAGGACATCCTTTGTAGTGCGCAGAAGCATCAAAAACTATGCGCAGTTTCGTGGTAGTTTTGTGTGGCGTTAGAACTGGCTGGTGAGGGATGTAGTGAACAATATTCCCAGGGATTCCGGTATTGTCCACCTTTTCCACTATGTTCTTTTGCAGCTGCTCCTGGAACACTGCATTATATTGCTCGAGGAATTCTTCATTCTTATTGAGTGAAGTCCAGACGTTCACGAGACGTTTATATGCCAGAGCGTATTTGTCTGGTAACGGGAGATGTGGATCCTTCCAGGGCAACCTGACATAATATCCGTCTTCACGTCTTTCGATTGTGTTGTTGAAATTCTCCAATACACTCCTATCGATGATGTCCTGGGTTTTCTTCTGTGGTCCCATAAATTCTTCCGTACCAGCAGCATCTATTGTCCAATACCTTTCCCATTTGTCTTGCTCTGGTTCGGATATTATCGAATTCGAACTGTAATCAGTGATAGTGTTCACCTGAGCATCGTCCATTGACCAGTAATTGTTCCATTGCGCATTTTCGCTGCTGCTGGAAGCATGGAGTGCCGAATTCGATATCGCTCGTACTTTTCCGGCTGCTACATACCCCAATTTGGTTGGAAGAAGCATCAACCCGGATGGGAGGGATATTGGAGCGGTATCAGTACGCACAAGAGACCACATCAGATCACTTCCCACAAGTAAAGCCGGAGAGATGGTATCTTTTGAAGTGATGTTGTATTGTAGTGGCAGTGTCAACCCTCGTATTGCCTCTCTGTCTGTTTCAGGTATACGAGGAGCAATAAGTGCACGTGTGAGGACATCATAGGTGTGAAGATCGAGGGTATGAAGAGTCCCTTCTGCGTCCCACATTTCCATCCGCACTAGCTTACTTGAAGATCGGCGTGACTCAGTAGATCCAAATGTTTGAATACTCATTTTCTTCTCCTGCAGGATTGGAAGACTGAGTTCCTCAGCTAATGAGCTGTCAATGACTGACATGTCCGCCCCACTGTCCAATAACACATCGATTTTCCGAAGAGCTTTGGTTTTCGGATCCAAAACGGTAATTTCACCCGTAGGAAGGAATGGACGATTAGTTCCTTTTGTTCCTTGAGTATTCAGTACCGCTTGAAGTTGCAGAACTGCCGTGTCGTCAGACGAAACGTCACTACTGACGATCTGACTAGTATTGACAGAGGCAGAGGTTTTTGCGCCTCTTTTCACCTTCTCGTTGACCTTCATTGCTGTTGCAACAGGCTCTTTCCTATTCGGTATCGGATCAAGCCTTTCATTGTGATGTTGTTTGAAACAACACGAGGTGTGATGTAAACCTTTACAACTGAAACAGGGTCGAACTTTGCATGCGGTTGTCTTGTGTTATCTTGACGCGCACAATAAGGACAGTTGATTTTGTCTCAAATATTGCGACCGTGCCTGAGGGGTCGTGTACACTGTACAGTTGAACGATTGATGATCAGCTTTGCAGTACACACAGCGACGAAATAAGAAGTTCTTCGATATTGGCTTATTGTGCTTCGATCCCGAATTGTTGTCCTTCGATTCTCCCACACTGCGAGGTTGGTGTTGAACTGGATTGCTACCGATATATTGTGAACACATTTCCTCTGTAGATAGAAGATCATCTATATATTGGAGAACTTTCTGCATCGTGAATGAAGCTTCGATTGAACTTCCTTGCTTTTTCGTGATTATTTGACAAACCACATGGGCGGGGAATTCGGACAACACCTTCTTGATGAGCCACGAACTATCTACGTTCTCCCCTTTTTCAATCAACTGAACGATGAGTGCTTGAATCTCTTCCAAACGCGCACGCTGCTCCATTATTGCAGGGCTTCGAAGAGTACATTGATCAAGTTTTTCAGTCAACTGATTGATGAGCAGGTCTCGATTATTGTATTTCTTCAGTAGAAACTCTATTGCCTTTTCGTAGTTGCCTCTCGTCACCTGAAATCTCCTTATTGCTGTCTTCGCCTCTCCCTTCAGTGCATTGAGCAAATAGTTGTACTTCACCATTTCTGGTAAGTTTTGAGAATGGATATTGTGCTCGAACAAATCCCAAAAATTGTCCCATTCCCACAAGTTCCCCCGAACGTCGGAATTGGCAGCGCCGGCAGTTCTAGCTGCTTGGGTTGAAGCTGAGTCATGCACGGGCGAGGAGTCGACTGCTCGGCCATCGATTGTACCGAAGAGGTCTCATTCAAAACGGTCAATGAACGAAGACGAGCTTGCAGTAAAATATTGAAATCGAAAGCGTTCCATAACGCCCTTTCAGCTTTCCGAGCATAGTCGTCGTAGTCTTCAAATTCTTTCGCCGTGGTACTCGGGAATGAGTCAAGTAGAGTGGCGTAGGTACTGAGCTCCTTTTCCAACTTCAAACATGCGCAGTCAATAGCACTAATGCCTTCCTGCAAATGACTGGCACTTTCCTTCGCTTCATCCGTTGAAGAAGGACCTGATGAGAGTTCTTCCAATTCATCCTGCTTTAGCTTCTCAACAATTGTCTCGAGTTTGCTCGAAAAAGTTGACAAAGGTCTTTTCTGGGAGCCAATTTGAGACATATTGCGCGCGACTAAATATATTGTCCCGTATCAGGATGTTGAGGGTGGGTTTCTCAGCTTTAGTCCAAGAACAGGAGGATATTGAGCAACAGATGAGGAGCCGGAAGTTAAACAGCAGTAACAATAGGAAATATCAATATTGGAAAATATTGAAAAAATATTGTCAAAAAATTCGTGCGGTTACAGAAGAAAGAAAAACCGCGAAATTCCAAAACAATCCAGCACTAAGAAAATTCCGACCTTGATCCGTGAAGTCGACTCGATGCACCAATTCTGTGGTGGTTGCTAGCTCGCCAATACTTCTAATAAAGGCCACGCGGGATTACTAATATTGACCACAGAAAAATATTGGTATACTGCAAGTAGAATACAGTATAATATATTGTCAGAACAGAAGTGAATGATAGTTTTATTACCAGAGATATTGCTAGGTTATTCAAGTAGTGGAATGGTAGTAGTAGTACATTGTCCGCACCGAGTATTGCATCAAGCAGGATATTGTCCCGTCGAGAGTATATTGGACTTACACTAGATATTGCCGATATTGCTATAAAATTCAGAAAATCTAAAAAGTTTATTATAACAGAATTCACACCAGTAATAGAACAGAAATGATAGTATCAATTAGGGACAGCTGGAGACACGTCCACAGTGACGGACGCCAGATATTGTGGAGGAGAGACGAGGGAGTCTCCCGATGGGAAGACGTCGAGGCTATAGTGCAGAAGAAGCCATCGGGCTGAAGCGATCTTGCAATGAAGCAAGCAACATATTGATACTGAACCGCGCCTGTTTATATACTATTGGGAGCATACTTCGGCGCCTACGCAGGATAGAAAATCTGTAACATTGTTTATAAGATCAGCCACCAGATAACAATAATGAAAGATACAAGGAATGTAAAGCACTTTCTAACCATATTTAGAAGTAGCGTTAGTTACTGATCAGCAAGTTTATAAAAACTCGGGAAGCTTGAAACTCCAGTTCTCATATAAATAGTCTTTTCAGGGGCGAAAGGTAGCTCCCAACTGAGTGACCAGCTGTAAATCTGGTATAAGCTGCTTGCATCTTGATATGGTCATCGGAACTTTCAATCATTCAACAAATCTTGACATCATCTGCAAATTGTTTGCATTTGACTCCGCATCTCTCTAAAATTGTAGGGAGCTCAGCAGAGTATAATGCAAACAGGATTGGAGACAGTACTTCGCCGTGTGGCACTCCGCTGATAGCTTCTCTGACCGTTGAGCAGCATGAACCTATTCCCACCTGGAAACTTCTTTTCTCAAGGTAACCCCTCAACCACTCTATAGCCAGGGGATGGAATTTCAGTTTGGTGATTTTGTGAATCAATTTACAATGATCTACACGATCGAACGCCTTGGCAAAATCAAAATATACTACATCACAGCCCCTCTTAGCATCCATGTTTTCAGTCCAGTCATTGACACACTCCAGAAGATTTGTTTCCACAGATTTACCTGGCATAAATCCATGCTGATTCGGAGGGATGATAGAGTTCCTCTCCAAATGTGACGTGGTATGTTTTTTTCAATACCTTTTCAAAAATTCTACACAAGTGGGAGGTTATACTCACCGGCCTATAATGTCCTGCCAGATTGGCGGGCTCTTTTTTCAGCAGGGGAGTTACGAAAGAGTTTTCCCATCTTAACGGGATTTCCGAATAACACAATGATTGATTGAACAAATACGCAATAGGCTCAGCAATGATATGCCCAATACTTTTCAGAAAAACAGCCGGCACACAATCTGGAGTTAACGAAAATGAACAGGGTAATTTGTTGATGAGCTCAAATATCGTAATACCTTCAAACCATGGAAAAGTATTCATTTCAAAATTAACTTCAGGATCAAACGGTGGCAAAATATTAGCGCTCGCACTATACACCTCTCAGAATTTATCTGCTAATAGATCTGCTTTATCCTGATCTGAAGTTGCCACTTCCCCTCCTTTTTTTCAGACTGGGGATCGTGGTTGTAGGTTTAAGTTTCTTCTTCAAGAATTTGTAAAATCCTTTCTTGTTGTTACTCTCGATAATTTTCTTCTCGACACTTTTGTTGTATTTTTGAGCCGAACAAGTGAATTTACTTGAGAAAGCATGAAATTTCTCCCAATCACTATCAAGATTTGTGGTGATAGCTACCCTAAATAAACAACCTCTATCTCAGTGAGCCGGGGGTCCTATTCGGCCACGATAGGCTTTCCATTCGACTACAAAGCGGTTGGACGACGACACGGCCACGTACTTTCCGTGCGCCACGTGGCGTAATCGTCGTCCAAGTGAGAAGCACGTGCCGCCAATCATAGCCGTTTCACTCGGCCACGATACACTTTTGATTCGACTACGATGAGTTTGGACGACGAACGAGCCACAATGTTCATGATTGAACACGTTGATCGATCGCATCAGAACTGACCCAGCGCATATCAGCCGCACAGCACGTATATAAGGGGCCCGACCCCAGAGAGAGTCCGCCTTCCGGGGCTGCTCCTGGAAGGTGACTACGAGTCACTTTCTGGACGATTTTTGAACCGTTAAGGGGTCTCCCCCACGGTCCTCAGCGAGGGGAGATCCCTAGCTGTCGACCGTGGAGAGGGTGATGTCCTTGTAGCGGACTGCTGTGGGGGTGATCCCCTACTGCGGGCCGTGACTTGGACCGTATCCTTGTTGGGGGAGACCCGCTCCCATCAAAGGGGTCGGGGCCCGCCCCAGCGCCACGTAGTCCTATCAAACAGGCCACGTGCTGCCGCGTGGGAAATAGGGTGCGGCAAAAGTTTTGCCTCGCTGCGCCACGTAGTGCTATCGAATAGGCCACGTGCTGCCGCGTGGGAAATAGGGTGCGGCAAAAGTTTTGCCTCGCTGCGCCACGTAGTGCTATCGAACAGGCCACATGCTGCCGCGTGGGAAATGAGGGTGCGGCAAGGGTTTTTGCTCTCTGCGCCACGTAGTCCTATCGAACAGGCCACGTGCTCCAAGGAGCAGCACGTGCTGCTCCAAAAGTCCCTTTCAACTCGACTAGCTGCCCGATTAGAAAGCCTATCGTGGCCGAATCGGACCCCCCGACTCCCTGAGTATGGTCTATCATGTTTTGAAGATAAGATAGAAGAAAGGACCGAGTGGCACACACTCGTTTCATAGGGACGAGTAAGTTGATGCTGTGATGTAATACATCCAAAAACATCTCATATTTGGCGTTGACTGTTTGTACTGTTTCGAATGACCGTCTCCAATCCACAGATAGGAGGTAGTCTGAAAGTCCACCAACACCGCAGCCTCTGAAGTACCGATAGAACGTCACTTAAGACTCAGGAAAGGAACATGATAAATGAAAAGCAAGACTGTTATGATCACTAGAACGAACAGGTGGATTGAGGTTAACTTTTTCACCAGTTGTTCATCATTTGCTAATACCAAATCGAGGATATTGTTCCCTCGTGTCGGCAAGGTAACGTATTGTTTCAAGTCATGTGAGTTTACAAAGCTTGCAAAAGAAGAAGATAATGGTGTCATCGGGTTTTCCAGATTATCCCAATCAAAATCAGGGTAGTTGAAATCTCCAGTGATAACGGAAGGATGTTCGCATGTTACCAGATCGCTGAGAGCATTTATCAACCCGTCATTTTGCCCAGATGGGCACGATGGGGTTCTGTAAACAAGAATGAAACGCAATTTGTGACATTGAAAGAGAACGTCGACTGCCAGTATTTCATACGCATCCATTACGGATTCAGAGAAAATTTCTGTGTACCCAAAACCGTTTTTGATGAAAATCATGACACCACCACCCTGTTTCCGAAATCGATCACAACGTATAGCCTGATAGTTACTTGCACTACACCACAACGAAGCGAGAGAGTGGGATGAATTCAACCAAGTCTCAGTGAACATACATATGTCATAACAATCACAGTGAACAAGCTCAATATGGTCCGAATTTTTCGCAACAGATCTTACATTAGCATAAAAACATTTGACTTCATTAGCTGAATATTGAGCGTCATTCAGTTTAAAGTTCTCTGTGATTGCGGACAAGTCCCTATCGCATGCATATCGTTTTGCAAGTTGACCAACGCTCCATGACCCCTATTGGATCGTGAGATATCGGCACTTTCCTCCTGATGCCTGCTAACACGAACATTTCCAAGCTCTCGACGTCTTCTTCTTTCTTCAAATGGAACAAACTCCCTGAGATAGAGCCGTCCATTCTCAGAAAAATGAAAACATGTTACTTGTAATATAAAATGTAAGATACTTGAGACATTCAAGTATATTACCTTTATATCGCATGTAACCTACACTTATATTTCATGTAAACATACACTTATATTACATGTAACATACATTTATATTTCATGTAACTTAATTAGAGCTGCAAGTTGAAGCTCGATGCTTTGAGGGTTGGAGCTGCAAGTTCCAGGTAAACGCTTCAGGTACGAATCAGCAAGCTTCAAGCTCTCTTGGACATCCCAGGAGCTTGAAGCTCGCAGCTTCATGACTGAAGCAGCAAGCTTGGATCCCACAGCTTCATACAAGAAGCAGTGGGCTTAAGCTTGCTTCAAAAATATTGCTTGTCGCTCCCTCTAATCCTCCCTCACGATTAAAACGAATCATGAGGAGTGAGAGATCAACGACTCGGCCAGGGCGAGTGACCACCCTGTCAAATGTCAATCCCATGGGCCTGCGCTCATCGGTAAGGTATGAGGCGGCCCGTATGCTGTGCAGGTTTGCAGAATGTGTTCAGCATGGGCCCTCAGTTGCTGGAGATATTTGAATTATGTTACACTTATACTACATGTAATTTACTTGAGTAGAGATAATTCACATGTAACTTACATTGACGGAGATGTGTTACAAGTATATTGTAATCGTCTCTTATGTTACAAGTATTATGTTTTCACCATCAAAAACATATTACTTGCGACATTTGGCCTGCGAGCGAAGGACCGATATATTACATGTAATAAACATCGGTCGAGATAATTTGCAAGTAATATACATTGGCCAATTTATATTACATGTATATTAATTCAGGCCTTTTATATCACATGTAATATGTTTTCATTTTTCTGAGCTTGGGAAATACCGGAGCCGAGATGCTCTGCTCGAAGCTATTTTCTGAAAACGAGAGGCAGGAAGAACAATTTTGAGAAGGCGGTTCTTTCCTGACTCCCGCTTTCCCATTCTATACACCGACTTCGGATAACGCTCAATTTTAAGATATTCGAGTACATTCATGACACCCAGAAAATCATGGTTCAGTCTATCACTAACACTACTAGATAAAGATTCTGGTACATCATGTAGTATTAGGAACCTACTTCTCTCCCATTCACTCTCAAAATTAAGGGGGAAAATTGTGTTGAGATCGGAGCTTCACATACAGTAATCGGGACGTTGTTTTCGGTATTAGGCTTTTTCGAAAGGATATCATGCCCAAACTGCGATCTTACGGTAACATTGACGGACTCAGGATGAATAGACTGTGAGCAAGAACACTGATTTCGCAATCTGCCATTCTCAAAAGTGGGGGTCCGGACTTTTTCTTCCAGCTCCAGATTTCTTTTGATCAAAAGCTCCATTTGTTCCTCCGAATGGCATAGATAGATAAGCACATCCTTCACGTGACCAGGTAGAGATCTGTCTTCTTTCACCATGTCGATAGCCGCATTAGCAATATCATGGGTGCAAAACTAGTTGGGGGGAGCACTCAGATTTCAAGTGAGAAATTAATGATTCCACTTTCATAAATCGATGTGATTCCATTATATTTCTAGGAAACAATGAATGATAACATTATCACCTCACCGATAACGGAAAATCTTTAATTTTCATGAATAAATCTTTTCATTTTCATGGGTAAATCCTGAGTGCCCCCCCCAACTAGTTTTGCACCATATCATGATCAACCATGAGTCCAGATAATATATTCGACGCTATGAGACAAGTCCGAAAAAAGTACTATCCAGCCAACTCAAAAGATCGAACGAGATATGAGAATTCCAGAAAAATACACCTTATGAGGCGGCACTTTCTTCGAAAACAGTGTAATGGACCACTGTCGCCGGGGGGAAACGCAGTCCTTCACAGTATATGTAGATATGTATATAACACCACAACGTAGTCGATATATACAGTAGTTCAGCAGCGGTGAGGGTTGTTTCCACGAGTAGCCAGGCATGATATCCAATATTGTATTGTATTGTTTGTCGGGATAGCAAGAAACACAAACAGACAAATCCCAAGATAATGAATGAACATCCGATATAAAAAAAACTATGAAAACAATTAGAGAAAAAAATGAGAAGAGTATGACTGGATAGGACAGCATAGTTAATCAGGGTGGGAGTGGGGTCACTTGGCGGTGAAGAGCAGTGGCCGGCCAACACTGCAAGCGGCTGGATGATAGATGCGGCTCCGGATACCATCTTAGTTGGTCCGTCAACCCCACCAAGGCCCACATCTCGATCACCAGAGGCCTAGAATCAAGAGAGAAAAAAAGTCCGCATGAGATGCTCGCAAGTGAAATGAGCCAAGAGTCAAGTGAACACAATGCATGGAACAAGAACCAGCATCACGCTTCGTCGCCCACCAACGCACGTTCCTTGAATTGTTTACAAACGGCGTACTGAAAACTCGAAGACTTCCTGAATTTAAAAAATTGTTCATTTAGATTATTCCAAGGCGTGATAACTCTAGAAAGAAAAGCGCCTTTGAATGACTGACTGTTGCATCCGTTATGACACAGTCTATAAACATGTCCCCTAGTTAAACCGATGAAGGGAGACAAGCGGAACATTTCACAAAGCTCCAGGTCGACTTCACCAGTAATCGTTTTGTACAGGAAGGTCAAGTCAGTGATTTTACGGCGATCTTCTAAAGACAAGGAGTTCAGAGCTTTCAGTCGTTTCTCGTACGGCATTCTAAATTTTCTTTTGCGAGCGAAAATTCTATACGTGAAGCTTTTTTGAACTTTTTCAATTTTCTCGATCAGACACGCTTTGTGGGGCGACCACACCGGAGAGCAATACTCCAGTATAGGCCTCACATAAGCGGTGAATACTTTGAATAGTAGCAATGGATCACGCGAATGGAATGCTCTCAAAATTAAATTAGCTCTACATCTTGCTTTCAATACAACAGAGGTAATAAATGTTTCAAAATCAAGATGGTCATCTATGATATTCCGAGGTCTTTTATAACTCTGGAATGGCTCAAAACGGTTTCGCTGATCCTAAACTCTACAGAGGGGTGATTTTTACCTAAACACATTACCGAAGTTTTCTCTTTTGAAATTTCTAGATCCCATTTGATGGACCATTCAAAGAGCGCATTTAAAGCCCTCTGCAAAAGTTGAGGATCATTAACGGTGTAAAGCTTCAAATCATCGGCATACATCGATGCTACCACTCCCGTTGGGAAAATACTGAGCAAATCATTAATGTACATCAGGAACATCAAAGGACCAATGCAGCTCCCTTGTGGAACGCCGCTTGTACCTAGTGCCGTATAAGCGTGAACGCGTATCGCTTATCATTACACACTGTTTTTTTGTCGGTAAGAAAAGAGGCGGGAAAATTTAAAAGGGAACCTTAAATTCCGAAGCTTCCCAACTTCCTGAGCAGCATGGAGAGAGAAATTGAGTCAAAGGCTTTTTTAAAATCAATAAAACATACGGATACGTAGTAGCCTCTATCCAGTTCTTTCTGCCAAATGGGGACTGAGGACAAAAGCGCCGTTAGGGTAGACTTTTTACCAAGAAAACCATGCTGGGAAGTAGTTAAAAGTCTATTTTCCTTCTAAAACAAGGTGATCTTTTCGCAAATTATCCTTTTCATGGCCTTACTTATGGAGCTCGTAAGACATATAGGCCTGTAATTTTCTACGCAACAACGCAATCCTTTTTTGAAAATGGGTTTAACCAGTCCAAGCTTCCATATATCAGGCGTTTCACCTCGTAGAAGGAATCTGTTGAAGAGCAAAGCCAGAGGGTATGTTAAGCCAAGTGCAGCTTTTTTAAGAAAGATATATGGAATTTGATCAGGCGAAGTTGAGTTTCTATTGGGTAAGCGCCGCAATGATTGGTACACAACTTCATTTGAGATGTCAACCCAGTCAAGCGTTCCGACGGTCAAGGAGGGGAGCTGGCTATTATCATCATATTGTGTTTTATAGACTGTCTCGAAATATTCGGCAAAAGCATTCACCTTTTCACTGTCCCTTTTTATTGCACGGTCATTGTTTACTCTCAGATCGGGAATTTCATCTCGTAATTTCAGTTTTTGTTGCAAAAGTCATAAAACATTTTGATATTTTTTGCATTTGCAACTTTCTCCTCTTCCAGAATCGCTCGGCGATTGGCTTCACGCCTAAGTTTCTTTGCGTACTTCATATACTTGCTGTACCCGTATCTGTTGATGTTCTTGTGCATGTAGCTGACTTTGGCCCTCAAACGCTGAATTTTATTAGTAACTTGTAATGTTCGTTTTTTCTTCTGGGAAAGTGGCACATATCGATCAATCAGAGCGCGGCAGATGGAGACAAACCGGGTGTAGCATTCGTTGGTCTCAGGCAATCACCGCATTGAATGCGTGTCGAATATGCATTCAACTCGAAGACAAGGTGGTTTCGAGCATAGTCAGGGAACGTGCTGCTAGGGGAGCACGTGCTCCGAAATACAGCACGTGCCCCAATAAATAAGCCGTTCAATGCGTGAATGATGCACATTCAACTCGATGACAAAGCGATTATCCAAAAAAGGAAAGTATACGATGCACTCCTGAGACGGAACTAAGAGGTCGGCAGCTTTGCCGGTTCAATTACCCAAGTTTGCGGTACTTTACCCGCCGGGCCGCTGGAAGCCTCTTTCAATCGCTGACGGCCCCAGATGGTGCTCGGTGAGCTGGCCGCGTCGCGTATTTGTGCTGCTACGATAGCGCT
The DNA here is from genome assembly GCA_029168955.1 of Aplectana chamaeleonis. Taxonomy (NCBI): domain Eukaryota; kingdom Metazoa; phylum Nematoda; class Chromadorea; order Rhabditida; family Cosmocercidae; genus Aplectana; species Aplectana chamaeleonis. The sequence continues at coordinate 385,736 of JAPDOI010000491.1, read as the reverse complement.
GGACTACCTTGCAGCACGTACTCCTGCCATTGAATTTTACGGCACATGCTCCTTTTATAGAATTTTGCAGCACGTGCTGCTGTTTGGAGCACGTGTCCCTGTGTTGAAGCCTTTCGAGGGTGTGGTCACTCGAATTGAATGCATATTCGACACGCATTGAATGCGGCGGTTTTCTGAGGTAGTACCACAATTGATGATAGAAACCCAATCTATTTGGGAAAGTTCAGATATTGTTTTGCCATAATCTCCCTTTGCAAAATTTAGATAGGGTTTAGAATGAGAAGAGTTGGTGGAAGACGCCGTCGATAATTGGAAAGAGAAAGTGCTGTGATCCGAGGTACTAGAAGGCGGACGTAGCGAAATCGAATTTATAAGACTATTGTCAGAAGTGAGAGCAATATCGAGTGTTGAGGCCATGGGTAGGCCCCAAGACGCGCTGAGTAAGATTAAACGACTTGCAAAATTCGATAAAAGCTCTGGAAGAAAGGGTAGAGACATTGCCACGGTGGCTCACTCCCTGCCAATCAACCAATGGAAAATTAAAATCACCCATAATAAGAACTTTGCGCGTGTTTATGAGAATTGAGTCGGAAAGGGAATCGATAAGTTCAAGAAAGGGGTCTGGCCTACATTGAGGACTTCGATACACAGGAAAAACGAGTATCTCATCACCTCCAATGCTCATTTGCAACACAACTACTTGACAAAGTTCTCAAAAACACTTGGTTGCGATCAATCCAGTTTTGATTGCTTTGTGAACAATAGCTAATACGCCGCCACCTTGCCTGTTTCCATCTCTGTCACAGCGGAACACATTATATGTCCCAGCGCAGCTCAGGGTAGCGCTACTAATAGAATTTGGCTTGCACCAGGTTTCTGTTATAAAGACTGCTAGCGGGTTGTGCAACAACAACATATCTAACTCAAGAAGTTTGTTTTGAATAGATCTAGCATTAAAAAGCAACAGGTTATTTTCTATCAGGGTAGGAGATGATAAATCATGCAAATCGTTATTAAGCAGCAGGCCTGATCGTGATGTGTCGCTTTCCCTATCCTAGTGCGAAGTGGAAGGACCAATGCCATCAGCTGATTCACTTGCCTCCCCGGCAAGCGTACAGGCCGTGGCTGGCGAGCCATGAATAGAATCGACGACTTGGCTGAGCTGACCACTCAGATAAAAACAGCCCACTTCCCGCCGGCCAAGTCGGGCTAGTCGACTTCGCGCGGCTCTAATTTTGTGGGCGTGGCACAGCGCCCCACTTCCCGCGGAGAGAGAGTCTTTCCCGTCTTTCCGCGGAGTGTCGGCCGGCAGTCGGCTATTCCTGGGGGTCATCGAACACTCACTCATCGATTCCCACATTGGAATCATCATTGCACCACATACTAGAGTGGAGCCAATGAACAGTTGCTGAGCAGAGAACGCTGTGTTGAGACTCTTTCCAAAACCCGCGCTGTGTGCGACGCTGGCCTTGGGCAGGTGAGCCACTGTCTGTCAATGGCATCTGCGAATGGGAAGGCTGCAAGAAGCAGTGAGTGTAGGAAGCTTACCCGTAGAAGCTCACTCCTAACTTGTCAAGAGCAGTTGAAGATGAAATCCGCAGGAGCGGATTTCTTAAATTTGGTTTTAACAGACCTTTACTTAGAGGGTGATTTTCAAATAAACCGCAAACTGCTTTAGCATTGTCTTCTGTCAGTCATCAGATTAGCCGTAAGGCGGTGGCAGAAGGACCGCAGAGTGCTTGTTCGCTGTGTACGGACAGTCAAGGAAACGGCGCTGCCGACTGCCCGCGACCGTTCTATTGGCCTTCCGCGGGAGGGGTTACGGGACGTCGGCTAGTGGTACCGCGGGAAGTGTGGTGTCTCTATCTGAGCACCAGAGACGGTTGTATTGGTCGATGCCCGACGAGGGAGATCACGAGGCGTCCTGAGTTTGTGAATTTCCAAGTCTCTCACTACATAACATAACTTACCCTCTTTCTCGTTCATGCTGCCAGCTTTCCTCCTTAGAGCCTGATCATACTCCAGCTCCTCTCTGGTGTAATCCCTTCTAGCGTAGGAATGAACAAACGAACGGGTTAGCGATAGACGGCCTTTCCGCATAAGCGACAGAAGATTATCTCTTAATTCTTGATTGCGAAGGGAAATTTTAATAATTCTAGGACGACTGTTAGCAGAACTTTTTCCATTCATCTAGCAGTGCTGTGTCGCAGGACTCATCAATGACCTCTTTCAAGGCCTCCCTGTCAAAGGCGGCTGTTGCCACCTCGTCGCTTTGCTCCTCCACTCCGACCCATGCAACCCTACAAGACTTCTCGGCCACAGTTCTGGAATTGGTTTGAAATTTCACTAATGTGCTATAAATAGCTGATCTTGAGGCATCGTTACCTTGAGTACCGTTAAGCCTAGCTTCTAAATGTTCGATTTTAGGCAAAATCACAGTTTGGTTTTTCTGCAATTTCAGCATAAAGTCGAACATTTTATCAAACCTTAAGAGGTGGTCATCCCAACGTTGCAAAATCGGTTCCAGCCAAGTGGGCGGTTGTACGTCAACGTTACTGCTGGTTCTTTTGGGCGCCATAGTCAAGCGAAGAGAATAGCAGCCAGGCACGGGGACTGATCAGACGCGAATGAGACTAATCAGACGCGACTGATGAATTATCAGAATTGTTGTTGACGAGCTTCAATAACAAGTCGACTCGGTCGGGAACACTCAAAACCAATAGACCGCTCAGAGGCAGGGGATGTCGACTGTAGAGTAGGAGTAGATGGATAGGAGATTGGACGCTAGACGACGATCGTCGCTTTACGAGTTGGTGTGTAGATAGGAGTAGAGTTGTTTGCGAACAATTCTTTCCAAAACTTTGCTAGTTGAAGAAGCGAGACATATAGGCCTGTAATTCCTAAAATCTGTTCTGCTGCCTTTCTTGAGAACTGGTTTGACAAAACCTAGCCGCCATAATGAAGGCACCTCTCTTTGAAGAAGGCACCAGTTAAACAAAAGTGTCAGTACAGGAGTCAGACGTAAGGCTGCTTTTTTGAGGAATATGTAAGAAATTGTTTGTTTTTTGTAAACAGATTGGAAGAATGACACGAAGGCTTCAGCCTTCTCCACCTCAGACTCACAAGGTACTCTGTTAGCGTTAAGGAAGATACCGATTGAATTCATACGGCTGATTTTATTGTTGACAAAATTATAAAAAGCTTTTGGATTAGTAGAGTTAGCGATTTTCTCTTCTTGTTTGAGGTTTAAGAGTGCCAGTTCCCGCTTGAGTTTCCTGGAAAAACCCAAGTACTTGTGTCTTCCAATAGAAAAGCGCGCATTGTACAGTCTATAAACCTTAAGAGCCAAATTGCGAATTCTAGCTGGATATTTACCGACTGAATTTTTTTGAGAGCGAATTGGAACAAATTTATTGACGAGGTCATTGCAATGCTCTACATAAATGCATGGGAAAAAATATCAAACAACATAATAATGATACCCAACCAATAGAAAATGGGTCTCAACTAATTAACAACGGAGTGCAAAAACAAGTCCGGTAAAACGATTAAAAACCTAGTGGATGATGCGATCTGGCATCGACGCGACTCAGTTCCGCAGCACATCCTTGTTCATGTCAACCTCTGCAGCAACTTTTTTGTACGGGACGGCTGCTAGTCCCTCAAGCATGCAGACATTCTCGAACAGAATCTTTTAGATTTCCATTAAATTCATGTAAAATCAGCACATCGGGCAGTGCACGAGTCTGATCTGATGGCAAATGAACCAATCTGCTGTAAAGGTGCTCGAGTAAATTCTGGTCATATCCTGCTATATTATTATCGAGCCTTCTTATGTGGCGCTAAGATTGATGGTGACGTTGCCAGTAGGTTGCACCTGTGAAAAGGCAGCTTGTGCATCGATGTCGTCGACTCGTGCTGGTGCAAACTGCACGACCGGTTTGTCGTCCTTTGGAGCTCCAGCGAGGCGTGTGACTTCAACGTTAGCACTTCCAGCTGCGTCGTCGAATACGAAGACGGGGTTCACACGGTATTCATTGTTGTTCGAGATCTTCACTTTGAAGATCAACTCCTGGTCTCCAGGATTGCTGAGTTGATGAGTCGTTTGCCACCGGCGGCTGGAATAGTGGCTTGTGCTGTTTCGGCGGTCGGGGACATGGCTTCGAGTGAATGGGTAATTATTCACTTCGAGTAATTATTTATCGTACAGTCATCATTGTAAGTAAATTATGTACACCTGATGTGCGGGCCGCTTGAGTACAAATAGAAGCAGAGTTCTTTGTAATACACAGATGTCACGCGCTTGGTGACACACCTATAGAAAACTTATTTTATGATTAACTATTTTCTTTATTTATTGTACAGTCATCATTGTGAGTAGATTTTTCATATCTGTTGGCACATCAGTATAAACATCCGCAGATTCTTCACATATCTATTGTTCATCGGCAGAAATTTTCCCATCCGCTTAGCGATATCACCGCGAGATGTAATAACGTTATTGTTTTTCCACAAATTCCTATCTCGAAGGCTCTGTATATAAGCAAGCTAAACATTGTGTAGTCTATTCATTCCATCATACTCTGCTTCCATTGTAGTGGACATAAAGGTTGGATTGGGTCAAGACCCGCGTGACAGCAGACGTAGATCGGAGCAATTACATAGTACATCGGCCAGGAAAGAAACCACTTCTTCTAGCCTTTTTGTTCCGGTTTCACCTGGTTTTCTTGGCAACTCATCACGAATCTTCTCAAAGTTCGCACCTCTTTCGAGAGACGATTTCATTTCATATTGGCGCTATGCGTCGATCCTCCTCTGTCCTTGACACCTTATGCTGGGAAACCTGACCTTCAATATCAGCCTGAGTTAAAAGTTGATCTAAATTCTCGAGTTCTTTTTCGAGCTCGTCTAGTTCAGCATTGTTATCGGCTTCTAGAGCATCTCCAGCAGCGGTCGGGTTAGGCCCTAATTATACATCGGCGATTGCGGGACGTCTGCGATTGGTCAGATTTCGAAATTGACCAATAGCAGACATGCCGCGGAAGCCAGCGGCGGCGAAACGCTGGTGTATAACTAGGGCCTTAGTGTCGCGGGCAGTTTTTTCAGCAAGCAAGGCGTTCAGAACAGCCTCAGTTGCCATTTGTTTATCCGTTTCAGCCTGTTTTGTAGCTGTCCAGAGTGGAATTCGTCGCATTCAGCAGCTACATTAGCTGGTCAACATTCGCGTTTAACGTTTCAGCAAATCGTAGAGTTTGCACAGTCATATTTCGGAACGCGTTTGCCTTCTCGTCAACTAGATTCGCGACCTCGCCGGCATGTCTGGCCGATATCATACTTCCCGCGACAAGCGACGGCGACAGTGCATATGAGGCATATCGATTTTCGGTCACTATGGATGTAAACTCTAGCTGTACACAAACGAAATTTTCGAAATTTTTTCCGTTCGTTCGAAATTTTGTCGAACGATTTTTTTCTTAAATTTCGTTCGTTCGAAATTTTTTCAAGGAAATTTTTTTCTCAGTCTTCGCTCGTTCGAAACCCTTTCGAACGGAAAAATTTCGATTTTCGTTTGTTTGACATTTTTTTTGCAATTGTACAACTATAACGTAAACATTGCGTCGCGTTGCCCGTCGCTGGTAGCATGATCCCGGCCTTTGGCCAACTTCTTCGCATGAGCTGCATCAACAGCCGCCGAACCTATAGCATTCTCGGCTGCCGTAGTGACATCCTCGGCCTTCTGGATGGCTTTGTCGATTTCAGCCAATTTTCCCAACTGTTCGGCAGCCGCTGACTTCGACTTTTCCACTCGCTCATTGAACTCATGCAGGGTTTCAAGAGTTCTCTCAGCACCCTTCAGTGTGTTCTCAGCTACTTTCAACGCATCGTCTCCTCGAGTTCTTGCAGCATCAACGTCAGCAAGAAGTGCGCCGGACACCTTTTGCTGGTCCTCGGTACTTTAAAGTTCATTTCTGGCCTCAGCAGCCGCTCTTGCAACCTAATCCAGGATCTCTTTATTGTTCTCCGCTTATTTTTTCGTACTCAATGGCCAACTTAGCATCGTAGCTGACCGCGTTCGCGTCAGCGTTCGTTTCGCCCATTTTCATTCAATTCATTGGTGAAAAGGTTAGTCATTTGGGAATTCAATTTTTTCATTAAATTCTCTTTTACTTTTGAAACGATCTAACACGAGTTTTTCCCTGGAAAAAATCGTGAAAATTTTCTCTTTAGCCGAAACTTTCTGGTTTTCCGCGTAATAGCGTTCCTCGAGACCTTGAATCTAAATTTGCCATACAAGTTGGAGCGCAAGGTCGACTTTGGTGCGAAACCTCACAATGTAACACTTTACAACACTTTTGACGCGGGCTTTAGTAACTAGAAAATAGCCACCTCGGTAAGATTGAGAGGTTTTAACAGGTTCACGGCAGATTACACTTTTTTAAAGGTTTAGACCATAATTCGTGCTCTGAAACGAAGCGTCAAGGTGCTATACTTAGTATCCGAATCACTCCATTTCGGATACCGGATATCCGAGATTCGGATAATCCGATATCCGAAAATTTGAAAACACGCATTATCTGAATCGAACCAATATCCGGGAAATTTAAAGTCGGCATCATCTGAATCGAACCATTATCCGAAGGGTCAAAAATTCGGATGAAATCGGATAAAACGGATAAAAATCGGATAAAATCGGATAAAAACCGGATAAAACGGATAAACATTGCGTAAAATCGGATAAAATCAGATAAAACGGATAAAATTTGCGTAAAATCGGATAAAATCGGATCAAAACCGGATAAAACCAGATAAAATCGAATAAATCGGATAGAATCGGTTCATTTTAGATTGAATGTAGTAAACCGGTCAAGTTGAATGTAGTTTAATTTGTGTATATGTCCATTTCTCGTAGCTACTATTCTACTCATTTTGTGTGTGTGTGTGTGTGTGTGTGTGTGTGTGTGTGTGTGTGTGTGTGTGTGTGTGTGTGTGTGTGTGTGTGTGTGTGTGTGTGTGTGTGTGTGTGTGTGTGTGTGTGTGTGTGTGTGTGTGTGTGTGTGTGTGTGTGTGTGTGTTGCCTGAGATTTGTTCCGATAATATGCGACATTTATCCGAAATTATCCGACGGATATCCGTATCCGAATCATTGGAAAAATGGCATTATCTGAATCGATCCAATATCCGAAAATTTGAAAAAACGCATTATCTGAATCGAACCAATATCCGGTAAATTTAAAATGGCATTATCCGAATCGATCCATTATCCGAGGAATTACCTTCGGATAACAAGTATACAGGGTGCCCATATATAACTTGTCAGAATACCTGAATTCCTCTGTGGTGGCTACTTTCTAGCCTTCTGAAAAAAAAACCATTCCTATTCCGTCTGCACATACAAACAGTCGGCACAGATACCTTGTGTTCCTTGTTTCGCTTTGGCGCAAAATCGGTGAGTATATGTTATAACATATCGGCACGGAGTTTGCGCCAACGAACAACAAGGAACGCGAAGTATCAGCGCGATCCTTGCTGACTGTATATGTCGTCACTGCTACATACTTATATACGGCACCAAAGCACGCCCTTCGAGAAAAACCCGATTACGATCTCTATCCTGAATGTCCTTTGAAAGACATGTTCGTTTGGGTACTGCCACCCTGGGAGAAGTAAATTCAGAGCACCTGTGAGTAAGAATTAGAGTATAGCAAACAGGGTCACGCGGGGCTGCGAAGTTTCGCAATGGGGGGGGGCGAAAATTTTTGATGATGATCGTGGGAATTTCGGTCCGAAAATTGAGATTTCGTGGATATCCCGAAAATTCTCGATATTTTTGGTCACCTAAGAAAACGATCGTAACATTGCTCAGGTTATAGACGCTTGAGCCCGATTACTGGACAAATTTTCGGCGTCTGACAGTTTTAATAATGAAATCGTTAGTAATCAAAACTGCTTAGAAATCGCGCCTCGTGGAGGGACCGCAAAAATTTTGAATTTTGAAAAGAAATTTTGATGGTGGGGGTCCCTGCGATTTCGAGAAAAGGGATGAGCTAGCTGAGGCCATATATTTTCTTCACACCTAAACGAGTTGACTTGATCACAGGGTCGCCTACGAATTCGGAAAATATCTATGCAATCTACTATACAGAACGTGGAAAAGACACTATAGAGAAAATTCATTATGTCACATAATCTTAGCCATTTCGTTGTATAGGGCGAGTACAAGAGCAGCTCCAGTTCCTCGCATCGCATTAACCATTGCTCCATGAAAGAAAGACTTCCATCCCTCGTTGATGTATATGTACTAAACAAAATTTAATTATAGCTACTCAACAAACATATATATTACGTCTTCATCTTTTTTTTTCTAAATTGATGGAGCAAGGAAGCAACCGGATACACAGAGGGTCTCCTTACGCACACGTTTGGCTGTGAGTAAACACTTCACTTCCCAGAGCAAACCGGGTGAAAATAAAAAACTGGCTGCTCCAGCACATAGAAACCATCGCCTAAAGGACTCTGCAGAGTTGCAGCGGCCGGCGGCTCGTCGCCGAGCGAGAGGTTTGGGGCGGGGTCGAAATATGACGCGGCGTTGGAAAACAAGACCTCGCAGAGTTGCAGCGAGTTTGCCGTCGGCGCCGCAATTCTACCTTTGCGTAAGCACTAATTAACCCGTCGTCACACATTTTTTAGTAGCTTTGGTTTGCTATGCTTTGTGACTTTAAAAACTTCCTATGAACAAACTCTGCAAAATAGCAATAATAAAAAGCAGTAAAGTAAAACTACCATTTACGTTTACTGAAAAGATTAGGCCTTCACACAGAGATTTCCTTACAACAAAAATAGTAGTGTTTACGGGTAATTGCATACATCACTACTACATTGCAGCGTAAAAAAAGAAAAAAATGAAGCTGGAATTCAAAGAACCAAAACCGGGATCAGTCTCGACAATTGTACGCTTTTAAATACTTTCCATGAAATTTCTCTCAGGTTCAGCTCTAAAGTTTCAAAAAAGTACGCCTCCAGAAAATGGATTTCACGATGTAGTCAAGAAGGGAGCTCGAATTGATTGATGTCGACGTTCCTCGCTGCGGCAAGGAATGGTTCAGACCATTTCCTGCCCCCGCACTATACTTACAAGGGAAGTATAAGAAGCGTAGGTCTTAACGGTAGAAATTTAATGCCATGTGGGAATGTTCACGCATTACATGGTGAAAAAGTGTTGGGTACCCGCCGCGAAAGATAGATCTGAATGAGTTATAAGCTCCGAAAATTTGCCGACCATCGACCTCCTCCTAGTCTATGAATTGTTGAGCGGTCAAGTCAACAGCATCGACGGCGCAAAGGGAGGAAGGGGCAGTGGCGGGCATGTGACCAGGGTTCGAATCTCCCCCAGAAATGCTTTTTTGCAAATTCACAGAACTTTCATATTTTGATCAAAAATTATATCACAAATGTCATCTTATCCTTTTGCTGCGCGATATAGCCATATCGACAGTGAAATAGACTCGGGTACAAAGGATTTGAGGTTTTGTTCTCCATCAAGGGTTTCCATTGTTTTGGAGGACTTATATGATTTGAAAGTATTAACATCACATATTTTGAAAAAGTTACGAGAACCAATAAGTAGCAGAAGACGGTGCGCTTGGTGCAGTCGGCTTCTGCGACCACCCGTAGTCTGACCGTCATGCCCCTCATTTTCCCATCAGGCAAGGTCGAAGAAATGCTCTTGGCCCAATTACCAGAGCCGGGTGGTCGCTTTTCATTGAAGGATGTATTCAAGACGAAGAAACTCTACGTCGTCGGCGGAATACCCTATATCATGACGACGTTAACAACACTTGCATTTTTCTAGACTGTTTTCATCCAACAAATTCCGGAGAATTTTGTTCTATTTCCAGACACAAGGAGTGATTTTTCCAATCAAAGCCCGATACAGGCTCTAGTGCCGGTGGGGAGAAACTTGCAGATTTTGACAAAACCGCCTGGCATAAAAAGCTTGGTTCAGCTGGCAGACATCGGGTTTTTCAGCTATTCGAAAGCACTGCTCAACCGATTTCACTCTACTATTGCTCTTCAAATTTTTTAATTTTTAGGTCGTTTAAAATGATATATGGCTTTCGGTGTGGACGATGCCTATGAGGCCGGCTACGTTCTTATCCGTCCGGGTCCTTTCGAAACTTCAACTGATCTCGAATTCCCAGTAGCGCTCGGCCCCTGTGAAGAGATAGGTTGCCGGGGGCCCATCGCGTTCATTCGCTGTCCCTATTGCGGAATTCGCTTATCTTTGATGTATTATGTGCCTATTTACCATTGGTGAAAGGAATGGTTATGTATTTTGCGCCCCATAAAGTGATAAGGTTGTTAAAAATATGTGATGCTAATACTTTCAAATCATATAAGTCCTCCAAAACAATGGAAATCCTTGATGGAGAACAAAACCTCAAATCCTTTGTACCCGAGTCTATTTCACTGTCGATATGGCTATATCGCGCAGCAAAAGGATAAGATGATATTTGTGATATAATTTTTGATCAAAATATGAAAGTTTTGTGAATTTGCAAAAAAGCATTTCTGGGGGAGATTCGAACCCTGGTCACATGCCCGCCACTGCCCCTTCCTCCCTTTGCGCCGTCGATGCTGTTGACTTGACCGCTCAACAATTCATAGACTAGGAGGAGGTCGATGGCTGGCAAACTTTCGGAGCTTATAACTCCTTCAGATCTATCTTTCGCGGCGGGCCGCCTATACTATTTTACCATGTAATGCGTGAATATTCCCACATGACATTAAATTTCTACCGTTCAGACCTACGCTTCTTATACTTCCCTTGTTAGTATCCGAACCACTCCATTTCGGATATCCGACCGGATATCCGTGATTCGGATAATCCGATATCCGAAAATTTGAAAAAACGCATTATCTGAATATCCGGGAAATTTAAAATCGGCATTATCTGAATCGAACCATTATCCGAAGGGTCAAAAATTCGGATAAAATCGGATAAAAACCGGATAAAATGGATAAAATTTGAGTGAAATCGGATAAAATCAGATCAAAACCGGATAAAATCGGTTGAAAATCGGATGAATCCGATAATGAATCCGATAAAATCGGTTCATTTTAGGTTGAATGTAGTAGACCGGTCCAATTTTTATATCAACTATTTGACTCACTTTTGTTTCCTCACTCGTGTAATTTATGTATATGTCCATTTCTCGTAGCTACTATTCTACTCATTTTGTGTGTGTGTGTGTGTGTGTGTGTGTGTGTGTGTGTGTGTGTGTGTGTGTGTGTGTGGGTGTGTGGGTGTGTGGGTGTGTGTGTGTGTGTGTGTGTGTGTGTGTGTGTGTGTGTGTGTGTGTGTGTGTGTGTGTGTGTGTGGGTGTGGGTGTGGGTGTGTGTGTGGGTGTGTGTGGGTGTGTGTGTGTGTGTGTGTGTGTGTGTGTGTGTGTGTGTGTGTGTGTGTGTGTGTGTGTGTGTGTGTGTGTGTGTGTGTGAGAGTATCCGAAATTTATCCGAAATTATCCGACGGATATCCGTATCCGAATCATTGGAAAAATAGCATTATCTGAATCGAACCAATATCCGGTAAATTTAAAATGGCATTATCCGAATCGATCCATTATCCGAGGAATTACCTTCGGATAACAAGTATACCCCGCACGCTAACGGCGTCGCTCTGGGAGTCGGTGCTGTCGCGGCGGCGGCGGAAGCACTCTGCGAGGTCACCCCGTCGCCGCTCTCGCGCGCGACACGTCGCCGCCCTCCCCCGCTGCTTGGCGTCCCCCATTCTCCAACATCGCCTTGCCGCAGCGAAACTCGCCGCGATGCAACTCGGCAGAGCCCTTAAGAAAGTAACCAACGACTATTAAGGCAGCTGAGCATACGATTAGAGCTTGGCGACTTCAAAGACGCCTCAATGGAATGTCCTACCCCGCCCGCTGTATTCACTAGACATTGGTCCCAGGGTTCGGCGTGAGGTGTGGTATACTGCCTTTATTCGGGAGTGCACAAGCCCCCCTTTTCATACGCACTCGCTTCTACAGTAGTGCACCGCGGCGGCGCGGTCAGCCGTGACCCTCTCGCATTCAATCTCTCTCACCCCATGTGGAAGGCATCGACCTTCGTATGACCACCGTCCGATCGTTCGCATGACCGCCGATCATGTTCAGAGCCGGTGAGTTCTTTCCAGAATTTTCACCGTCTTCAGTTGTTTAGGTGTTAATTTAAATGTCATCGTGTTGGCAGAGATTAGGGTTTACTCGAAGCTTAACACAAACCTTCTCGCTACCAAGAAATTCAGTAAACAATTGTTCTTTTTTTCAACAAAAAAAGTCATTCTCTCTGAACATTAATTGTCTGTTTCGAATCGATGACTCATATATACACTACCCATTACGATTATATTTAAATTAATACCAAAACAGCTGAAGACAGTGGAAATTTTCGAAAAAACTCACCGTCTCTGAGCATGATCGCCGGTCATGCGGACGATCAGAGGGTAGTCATACGAATGTCGATGCCTGCCGGGAGAGATTGGATGGGAGAGGGCCACGACGGACCGCGCCGCCGTGGTGCGATACTGTAGAAGCGAGTGCGGGTGAAAAGGGGGCTTGTGCACTCCCGAATAAAGGCAGTATATATCACAGAGGGGGAGGGGGGTTGGACCCGTCGACATCTGGTGGGATGGGGGGGGGGTCGGACCTTCGGTCAACCAAGAACCAAGATGGGCTTCTGTCAGGGAGGGAGGGGGGTGAGAGCCATACCTTTAGTATAAAAAATGACGGCAAACAGAGACGGCAAAATGAGACAGGAGATCAAAAAGAAACTGAATAGTGAGAAAAAACTGCGAAAAAAAACAAATGAGGCAAGATATGAAGTGGAGATGCAAAAATAAGGCAGGAACACACAAGAAGAGCTTACAATTCACTGGTGATAAAGCATGTAAGACAATAGACGACAGTAGCATGGCCATCGTTAATGACTCTAACATGGAGGAGTCGTGGCCAGGTAAAGTGTGTCGCCAAAGTGCTCCTGGCTGGATATGTCAGCAGCGGTGGTGTTCAGTATTCACTGTCATCAAGGTCATTACAAGCGGACTATCCTGTCAACAAAATGACAAAGATGTTCTGGAATTTCGCAATCGAGGATGCATTTTAGGCGATTTCGGATTCACAGGTTCGATCCCGCCAAAGGTTAAAAATTTCGCAATTCTGGGAAACGATGGATAGGTGACTGTTTGAGATGAGCATTGTTCACTGTTATATCTCTTGCAATTTACTCCACGAAATTGACTCGTGTCCAAGGTGCGATATCGCCTGAAGCATAGGATTTTTATGCCCTGAGGGCACATAGGTGCTGTTGCGGGCGCGGAACCCACATTTTGGATACGAATGTCCGCATGTGAAAACCAAACACCCAAACCCAAAATTTCATGAACGCAGCTTCAATCCGAACAGCGCTACATAGGGTGGGCGAAGCCTGTTTTCATGCCCTGAGGGCACATAGCTGCGGTTTCAGGCATGAAAACCATTTTAGTAATTGGCTATCCATATGTGAAAATGCACTCAAAATTTCATGGACGCAGCTGAAAGCCGAACAGCGCTACATAGGATGGGGTCCATGGAAAAATCGATAGCTGTGTAATATTTACAAGTATTTAACGAAATTTTAATTAGGGAGTTTCGCGTTGCTACAACGTGCGGAAAACCTAGTCACGGAACCAAGTAATCAATTTCATTTTTTTAACCGGTGAAAAACGGTCTTTGAAGATCCATTTTTAGGTGTGATACAATCGATTGTATCACACCTAATTTGTATGGATTTAGGTGTGATACTATCGATTGCATCACACCTAAGAATGGGTCTTTAAGTACCGTTTTTAACCGCTTAAAGGGGAGAAATTGATTACTTGGGTCCGTGACTCGGTTTTCCGCACGTTGTAGCAACGCGAAACTCCCTAATTCAAATTTCGTTAAATACTGGTAAATATTACACAGCTATCGATTTTTTTAATGAACCCTTCCCTATGTAACGCTGTTCGCCTTAGAGCTGCGTCCAGGAAATTTCGAGTGCGTTTTCACACCCGGATAGCCAATTACTAAATGTGGGTTTCATGCCTAAAACCGCACCTATGTGCCATCAGGGCACGAAAACAGACTCCACCTATCCTATGTAGCGCTGTTCGGCTTAAAGCTGCATCCATGAAATTTTGAGTACGTTTTCACACCCGGATAGCAAATTACCAAATGTGGTTTTCATGCCTGAAACGGCACCTGTGTGCCCTGAGGGCACTAATGAATGTTTAGCCATTGAACAAACATTTGGTGTCATTGTCGTAGGAGAGTTGTTTTTATCTGCTTTCGTGGAAAACATTTATTTATTGCATTATTAGGATTCATCGATACAATCGATGCATCAATATAGTCTTGGTCTAAAACTCGTTCACTATAAAAATTACGAAGTCAGGACCTCCCCCCCATCCCCGGTCGTCGCCATCACTTTTTCCCAGGGGGGGGGGGGCGAGCAAATCGCTTGACTTGGGTGGGGGGTCGGACCAATGTTGGGTTGTATCACACCTCGCGCCGTAGCCTGATTGGTCCTTCTGACTGGCACTCGTGCCGGGAGATGACGATGATGCATTCCGTTGATCATAATGCAGGCGTTGAATTGAGGTTGAATTTTGGTCCAATAAAGTTTACAAAATAAGTAAAGCCAAGGCTGCTCGGATGAGTCCGGACGGAGTAAGCAGCGGAGCGGTCAGTCATGGCAAAATACATCAGTGATAAGGTGATTTTGACATGATAAGCCTCGCTTCGACCGGCTCAAAATGAGCGGCCTAGGCTATATTTATAGAGCACGGAAAGCGTCTGGGGCCCGATTGGGGGAGCACCGAACGCCGGGTAAAGTGCGTGGGCCCAAGTGGGGGTGCGCCGAGCGCTGTAGAAAGTGTACGGGACCCAACTGGGAGTGCGCCGAACGCCGGAGAAAGTGTGTGGGGCCCAACTAGAGTGCACCGGACGCCGGGGAAAGTGTGTGGGATCCAAGTGGAGGTGCGTTGAGCGCCGGAGAAAGTGCACGGGACCCAACTGGGAGTGCGCCGAACGCCGGAGAAAGTGTGTGGGACCCAACTAGGGTGCACCGAACGCCGGGGAAAGTGTATGGGACCCAAGTGGGGGTGCGTCGAGCGCCGGAAAAGTGTACGGGACCCAAATGGGGGTGCGCCGAGCACCGAAGAAAGTGTACGGGACACAACTAGGGGTGCACCGAACGCCGGGCACGGTGTACGGGACCCACCTGAGGGTGGGCCAGGCGCCGCGAAAAGTGTGTGGGACCCAACTGAGGTTGCGCCGTGCGCCGACGAAAGTGTGTGGGACTCAACTGGGGGGAGGGCGCTAAGCGCCGAAGAAAGTGTGTGGGACCCAACTAGGGGTGCACCGAACGCCGGTGAAAGTGTGTGGGACCCAACTAGGGGTGCGCCGAACGCCGGTGAAAGTGTAGAAGGCTAGACTGGGTTCCGAGAAACGATAACAACTAAGTTCTCATGTGGCAATGATTCAATTATTTTATGCGTCATAGTACACATCCACGAGTACGTGGGTATGCACCTTGTATTTAATTATATGTAATTTCTAGTAGCGGCTTCCATTAATACCCAAACTTCTAGCGTTGACTACCCATTGGATGAGCTCTATGAGGAGTTTTCGAGGTATTGTGAGAGGAGATTTTCTTCGTGTCTTGTAGGCAGGCATCTCCTATGCCGTAAAGTAATAATCGGCATCTGAAAAAAAATCAACGACTAAGAGCGAACGAGAAGTTGTGGTAGGAGTCTACAGCTCCAATTCGTGAGAATGTATACAAGTTTTGAATGTTATCCTCTTTTTGAAAACACTGGCCAACGATAACTCTCCTATGCTTCGGCATAGATTTCACAATTTCGTCCACAAAGTAGAGCTACTTATTCTTTTTCTACGACTCCGAGGCGAAGATACGTGCATTCATATGCCAGTGAAATGATGACGACGATGTATTATTGGAGAAACGACCAACCTTGGCGCAGTCAATAGTTCTCCTGTAAATGAAGTTTTTCTTTCCTGCACCCATCATGAGTCGTCGTCTAATTGTATCTAGGGGATACGATATCATAGCCGCAATGAAGGTGACAACCTAAATATAATGTCAATTCAAGATGGGAATATTGAAAAGTGGACCTGCCACAGTACCTGACCAGCAGCAAAAGCCCTCCAAAATCCTAGGGTATGCCCATCCTTCGAGATAAACGGCTTAGCCGAGTCGAAGAGACCGTAATATGCACCCCGATATAATGTTATATATTGAAGAGATGGTAGCAGACCTCTGGAAACAAAAGACTGCGCCAAAGCTGATAATTAGCTAGCAAAAAAGCAAACAAGCATTTGAGGGCAACTTCTAATTGAGATTGAATCTAAAAGCGAATATTCATATCATAGAACATACGTCACAGAACACCAAAAAACAAAAATGCATTTCGGAGAAACGTCAGATGCGCAGCTGCTATTATGATGAGCAGAGCACGCGAAGCCGTCCTGAATCACCCGGTAAAAAGACAAAATCGTTCTGTATAAAAGGCAAACAAGCATGTTCATTGCAGCGAAATTCACTTCCGCCCCTGCAGACAAATACTGTTGCAACGCGCAGCTCCAGGATAATCGTCTTGCTGTACTAATAAATTGGCAATTATGCAACGTCAAATTACGATTATACTGTCCCAGACGAGATGGGCTGCCGAGATGTTGTACGTTCGTGCCGTGGCAGTGTGGAGGAAAGAAGATCGCCTCCGTGCAGACCGTCGTCAACCCCTATGAGAAGAGGGTTTTTGTCATGGGAGAGGTGCTGGTCGGCCGCAGCTCTCCTGAGGATTTTACCACAAAGGGCCGGCGTCGAGAGGAATCCAGGTCCAGAGCAGAAGTACCCATGTGCCACCTGCAGCAAGGATGTCACTTGGCATAAAACAAGTGTCCAGTGCTTCGGATGCCAAAGGTGGGTGCATCTCTCCTGTTCTGTGAGGCATCACGACTCATCCTTCCGTTGTGTTCTGTGCTCTGCCCCCAGCAACTCTGATTCCCTATTTACCAACCGCCCCCTTTCCATTGTTCACATTAATCTCAACGGCCTTCGCGCCAAATTATCTGAACTCTCTCTATTCGCACGTTCTCATCACCGGGATGTTATCATGGTTCAAGAAACCAAGCTCTCTCTCCATCTACCACTTATACCCAACCTAACATTCCGGGCTACACCGCCTATCACATGCCAAGGTCAGCTCTTGGGGGAGGAGTGTCTACTTTCGTGCAATCTACTTTACCTTCTCATATTATTCCTAATGCTCCTAAGGACGGTACTCTTGAAAACGTTCCTGTCCACCTCCTCCTCAAAACCTCTTTATCTCTATTTGACATCTATATTCCACCTGTAACATCTTGCCCCCCGTCTTACAGTCCTATACCTCCCCTCAAGCAGTTGCATGACTGCTCACTCTCTCCCTCAGCTGTCTTTGCAGGGGATTTCAATGTTCACACGTTCTGTTCTGCGCTTGATTCTGAAGCCAGAGGGGATGACGTCAAGAAATGGGCTGAGGAGTGCGATCTGGTTATCCTCAATGATCACCAGCCAACTCGTCTCCCTGCCAACGGTCGACTACCCATGGAACGGTGATATTTATCAGAAAGAACGTCATTTAACAAGTGCCGTCCACAAGGCCATGAAAGCAGCAATTCCTGTGGGTCCAGTGAGGAACTTTTATCCCAATGTCCGCAGGGAGATACTGCAGAAGATAAGGACCAAAGATGAGAAGAGAGCCGCTGGTCATCTAGACCCGGATATAGCTGTGCTGGATAATGAAATCAAGGAGGACCTGGACAAGAACAAGAGGGAGCGCTGGGAGAAGTTCACTGAAAAGCTGAATTTCAAGGCTGACGGAACTACGACGTGGAAAGTGTTGAGGAAAATTTCCGGCAAGTCCGCTCCCTCGATGAGCTCCGCTATTGAGTTCGAGGAGAACCTCTTCAAATCGGGAAAAGCGGCTGCTCATGCGCTCGGCAAGAATTTATTCATCACAGGTGCCAAGCGAGGCGTTGAAAACAGAGACACGGTTAGAGAGCTGAGCCGGTTGCCGCTCATAAACGCTTCTGAAGCCTTAACTCTCACCCATGTAGAGTAGGCTATCAGAGAAATGCGGAATCCGAACGATATCGGACCTGACGGTATCTCCCCAGCCATCCTGAAGACGCTTCCCATGGAACTTCTACCGATGCTTGCATATACCATTAACACTTCTTTCCGGACCTGCATTCTACCCCAAGCTTGGAAGACAGCCAATGTGTCTTGGCAAGCCAGGCAAGTCCCAAAGTACGGCAAAAGGCTTTCGACCAATTAGCCTTTTATCTCCCGTCGCCGAATTAGCTGAAAAGTTTGATCTGAGGGACCTGGCTGATCAAAATAAGCGACAGCAGCATCAGCATGGTATCAGGAAACTTCACTCCACTACTACTGCTCTATTGGAGATCATGGGCTTTGCGGTCGATGGATTCAACATAAAAAAGCCCCAAAGAACGGTGGCCGTCGCCCTCGACCTGACCAAAGCGTTTGACTCTGTTGACTTGGGACTGCTGTCCGACAAACTGTTGAAGTCCTCGATGTCATCCTGGCAGAAGCGATGGATTGCAGCGCTTTCTAAAGGTCGCCGGGATAAGGTTCAGTTCCACAATCACGTATCCGATAGCATTCCAATATCAGCCGGTGTTCCACAGGGCGGAGCGTTGTCCCCTGCCCTATTCAGCCTGTATCTTGAGGATCTACCCGAGTCACAGCAAGATATAAAGATTGTTTTGTACGCCGTCGACATCACCATCATGTGCCAGGACCGTGACCTGCAAGTAGCCGCTAACAAGATCAGCGCCCATCTCGTTGAGTTGAAGCTTTTCCTCGATAATATGATTCTCACAGTCTCTGCTGCAAAATCTTCTGTATCAGCGCTAACAGCTGCCGAGATGTCGTACGTTCGTGCCGTGGCGGTGTGGAGGAAAGAAGACCGCCTCCGTGCAAACCGACGTCACCCCCTCCACGAAGAGGGTTTTTGTCATGGGAGAGGTGCTGGCCGGCCGCGTCTCTCCTTCTAATTCTCCTGCGAAGGGCCGGCGTGGAAAGGAATCCTGGACCCGCTTAGAAGAAGATGTACCCATGTGCCACATGCGACAGAGATGTTACTTGGAATGGGACCGGCGTCCAATGCTTCGGATGCCAAAGGTGGGTGCACTTCTCTTGTTCGGGTCTCAGTTCTGTGAGGCATCATAACTCTTCTTTTTGCTGTTTTGAATGCTCTTCACCTTCTAATTCTGATTCCTCCAACTCCAATCGCCCCCTTTCCATTGTACATATCAATCTCAACGGCCTTCGTGCCAAGCTTTCTCAGCTCTCTCTCTCTCTCTCTCTCTCTTTGCACGTACTTACCATCCAGACGTGATCATGGTTCAAGAAACCAAGCTCTCTCCATCCCCTACCCGTCCTCATCCTAATATCCCGGGCTACACTGCCTTCCATGCTCCAAGGTCAACGCTTGGCGGAGGAGTTTCAACCTTTGTTCTATCTTCTCTTCCCTCACACATCATACCCAACACCCCCACAGACGATACTCTCCAGTGCCTTTCAATTCATCTACCTCTAGAAACACCACTTTCACTTTTCAACATATATGTCCCACCTACTACCTCATGCCCCTCATCTTACGATCCTATTCCACTTATTAAGCAGCTTTACGACTGCTCCCTCTCATCTACGGTTAGTTTTCGCGGGCGATTTCAACGCTCACACTTTTTGCTCGTCTCTTGGCTGTGATGCTAGAGGAAATGACGTCGAAGAATGGGCAGAGGAGTGTGACCCGGTCATCTTAAACGATGATCAGCCCACTCGCCTCCCTGCCAAGGGCCGATCCTCCAGCCCAGACATTTCTCTAGTCTCGTCCAACCTCTCTAACTCTTGCTCATGGTCCACCGCAACAACTCTGTCAAGTGACCATGTCCCTGTCTTCATCCATATCGATCTCTCCAATTCTCTCGCTCCCTATTCTGGTGCTCGTCAACATTCTTATCTTAATTTAGGCCGAGCAGACTGGTGCCTGTTCAGTGAGGTTGCACTTCACTTAGTGGCCGATTACCCGTGGAATGGCGACGTGCACCAAAAAGAGTGCCATTAATCTGCCGCAATCCGCAGAGCCATGAAAGCGGCTATTCCTGACGGCCGCGTCAAGACGTTTTAGCCAAATGTCACTAGGGAAATCCTAGATAAGATCAGTACAGGAGGTGCCAGGAGAGCGGTTAACCATCTGGACCCCGTCGTTGCTGAGCTTGACGATGAAATCAAAAAGGACCTGGACAGGTACAAGAAAGAAGAGTGGGAAAAGTTCAATGGGCAGTTGGATTTCAAGACGGACAGTGCAGCTATTTGGAAGGTTTTACGGAAGCTCTCGGGTAAGAGCTTACCCGCACAATTGAATTCGACAACGGTGTATTCAAGTCAGGCAAGGAAGCCGCTTATGCGCTCGGTAAAAGTTTTTTCATCACCAGTGCAAAGCGTGGTCCGCAGAACAAAGTGACTGTACGAGAGCTGTGCCGCCTCCCGCATATGAGCACGGCCGAAGCGTTCCCTACGACGCAAGTTGAGAAGGTTATAAAGGATATGCTGAACTCTAAAGCTGTTGGTCCCGACGGAATATGCCCTGCTGTCTTGGAAAAATTACCAACTGAAATCCTTCCACTTCTCACTGACTTGATAAACACCTCGTTCAGTTGGTGCACTATCCCGCAAAATTGCAAAACAGCTAACGTCGTGCCGCTGCCCAAGCCTGGCGAACCCCAAGCTTCAGTCAAGGGATATCGCCCTTCTTCTTCTTCTTCTGCAGCCACAGAGAGGGTCCTGTCATAGATTGAGGCACTGAGCCACAAGCGTCGGATTCGTCCACAGATCTACTGTTGTTAACGATGTCGGTCTCATCGGGCAGTTGAAAAGGTGCGCTGTAGTATGCCCTTTATTACCACAATCCGGGCACTCGTCAGATCTGCTGCTATGGATCTTATGTAAATAAGACATAAGCATGGGGGAGTGCCCGCAGCGCAACGAGGCAAGGGTGCACCTGGCACGCCTACCGAGCTCCATCTCGGTTTCGCTGACCTCGGGCGGCACGACTCCGAGAATGGAGTTTACGGCAGCCTTGCATAAGTGATCCTTGACGAATTGGGTATGCTCAGCACGTAAGAGACGGAGGCGTTCTTGTTGTGCGTTGGTACATCTCTGTATATTGATTTTCGTGGGAGCATCAGCAAACGGCTTTCTTATACCTCTCTCTCTCACGGGGTCTAATACTCTTCGCGACGGATGATTTGGCTGCTTCAGAATGTTTATTTACAGCTGTTGTGCGTGGAGTTGACAATGGTCCTTAACTGGCAGGATGCGAGCTTCGGCGTGTAGGTGCTCTACTGGAGGGCTTTTAGAACAGCCTGTTGCGATTCGCAATGCTCCATTTTGGATGCGCTGCAGCTTGGACCAGGATGTGTCCGACACGATATGCTGCCAGACTGGTGCAGCATACTCCAGGGCGGGCTGTACGATGGCCTTGAACGTGGTCAGGATAGTTTCTTTACTGCACCCCCAGGACGTTCCGCCGAGAGCACGTAGGACGTTAAGTCTTGTTTTCACTGCAGCTTGCTTCTGCTCAGTGTTCTTATGAAACCTCAACGAAGGGTCCAACACGAGTCCGAGCAGCTCAGGAAATCGGGCGGCCGGCAAGCGAGTTTCGTCCCATTTCACCATGGGATGAGTTCTGTGTTCCGCAGGATCAGTGGAAAAGACGGGGACGGATGATTTAGCGGCAGAGACCGTAAGCATCTTGCTATCGAGAAAACATTTCAACTCGATCAAGTAGTCATTGATCTTACTGGCAGCTACATTTATGTCGCGATCCCGGCATAGTATCGTAATATCATCCGCATATGCAACGACCTTGATGTCTTGGAATGGAACGGGTAGATCTTCAATATACAGACTGAAAAGAGCAGGCAATAGAACTCCTCCTTGAGGTACGCCGGCGGCAATTGGGATGCTATTGGAGACGTGCCCTTGAAATAGCACATTTTCCCGACGTCCTTTGGTGAATGCAGTTATCCACCGCTTCTGCCAGGGCGAAATGGTAGACCTTAACAGGCTCTCCGACAAAATGCCCAAGTTTACAGTGTCAAAAGCCTTCGTTAGATCGAGGGCTACACCTACGGTTCGCTGAGGTTTCATGGCATTGAAGCCGTCCAAAACATATCTCACAATTTCCAGCAGGGCCTTAGTGGTGGAATGTAGCTTACGGAAACCATGTTGATGCTTTTGTTTGCTATTATGTTCGGCAAGCTCCTCCACAGCCAATTTTTCCGCAACTTTGGCAATAGGTGAGAGAAGACTGGTTGGCCGGCAACCTTTTGTCGTGGATGGTAATTTACCCGGCTTCGTCAATGGGATGACGCGTGCTACTTTCCAATCTTGAGGTAATGTACAGGTGCGAAACGATGTATTAATGACGTCAGCGAGCAGGGGTGGTAGTTCACTTGGCAGTCTCTTTCGAACTGCTGGGCTCAAACCAACTGGCCCTACTGCCTTCGAATTACTCATTTCCTTGATCACCTTCTCGACCTGAGCGGGCGTGACTGCATCATCTTCAGCCCATGAGTGGCAATTTACAGACTTCCCGAACCGTTATTCTATTCTGCTTCTCTCTTTTTGTTCTAGTTATGAAAAAATGCTTCCCAAGAGCATTTGCGGCCTCTTTCCCAGACTTGAAGACCCCGCCGTCGAATTCAATCGTGGAATCGTTGGCGGAGGTGTACTTTCCGGAGATCCTTTTCAAAGCCTTCCACGTTGCTGCAGCATCACTCCTGAAGTTCATCTTCTCAGTGAACTTTTCCCAAGATTCTTTCTTGTGCCTGTCAAGGTCCATCTTGATCTCATTATCCAGCTCGGCAATGTCTGGGTCAAGATGATCAGCAGCTCTCTTTGCGTCCCTTGTCCTCATCTTCTGAAGTGTCTCCCTGGTGACATTGGGAAAGGTCTTGACACGACCTTCAGGAATCGCAGCTTTCATCGCCTTCCGGATGGCATCAGAGAGGTGGCGCTCCTTCTGGTGTACATTGCCATTCCACGGATATTCGGCCGCATGGCGGAGTGCAACCTCCCTGAACACGCTCCAGTCTGCAAGGCCTAAATTGAGATAAGAACGATGACGAACACCTGTATAGGGAGCAAGAGAGTTAGAGAGATCGATATTGACAAAGACCGGAATGTGATCACTGGAAAGAGTTGTGTATGTAGACCAAGAGCAGGCATTAGAGAGATTAGAAGAGACAAGGGAGATGTCTGGGCTGGAAGATCGGCCGTAGGCAGGGAGACGAGTGGGCTGGTCATCGTTAAGGATAACCATATCGCACTCCTCCGCCCATTCTTCGACGTCATTTCCTCTAGCATCAGAGTCAAGCAACGAGCAGAACGTGTGAGCATTGAAGTCACCCGCAAAGACAATTGAGGGAGATAGAGAGCAGTCACACAGCTGCTTGAGAAGTGAGACAGGGTTGTAAGTTGATGGGCAGGATGTGGAGGGGGGAATGTATATATTGAAAAGAGAAAGTGGAGTTTTTAGAGGTAGATGGATGGGGATGTACTCGAGTGTGCCATCCACTGGAGTGTTTGGAATGATGTGAGAGGGAAGAGAGGACAGAACAAAAGTAGAGACTCCGCCTCCCTGAGATGACCAAGGATTATGATATGCAGTATAGCCCGGGATGTTTGGATGTCGAGAGGTAGCAGAGGGAGAGAGTTTGGTTTCCTGAACCATGATAACATCCGGGTGATGAGTACGGGCAAAGAGAGATAAGTCAGAAAGCTTGGCGCGAAGGCCGTTGAGATTGATATGTACAATAGAGAGGGGGCGGTTGGTAGGTGAGGAATTGGATTGATATGTACAATAGAGAGGGGGCGGTTGGTAGGTGAGGAATTAGAGTTACTGGAGGCGGAGCACACAATACGACGAAAGGAAGAATCGTGGTGCCTCACAGGACTGAGACCCGAACAAGAGAAGTGCACCCACCTTTGGCATCCAAAACATTGGACGCTGGTTCCATTCCAAGTGACAGCTCTGTCGCATGTTGCACACGGGCACTTCTTCTTCTTCGCGGGTCCTGGGTTCCTCTCGACGCCGGCTCTTTGCAGTAGGATCTTCAGGAGAGCTGCGGCCAGCCAGCACCTCTCCCATGACAAAAACCCTCTCCGCGGAGGGATTGACGTCGGTTTGCACGGAAGTGGTCTTCTTTCCTCCACACTGCCACGGCACGAACGCACGACATCTCGACAGCGTATATCGCCCTATTAGTTTGCTGTCCTCACTTGCGAAAGTAGCCGAAAAGTTGATTGTGAACGACCTTGCAGAGCACAATGATGAACAGGTGTTTCAGCACGGATTCAAAAAGCTGCATTCCACCACGATAGCTCTGTTGGAAATTACTAGCTTTGCCATTAATGGGTTCAATGCCGAGAAGCCAGAGAGAACTGTGGCTGCACCCTTAGATCTCACCAAGGCATTCGACACAGTGAACCATGGAGTCCTGTCAAGCAACTTACTGAAATCATCAATACCGCCATGACAGAAGCGCTGGATAACAGCATTCATCAAGGGAAGACGGGCTCGAGTTATGTTTCAGAATCACGTCTCGAACAGTAATCCTATCGCAGCTGGAGTCCCACAGGGCGGTGTCCTATCGCCGGCCTTGTTCAGTCTGTACCTCGAGGATATGCCTGAACCGCCACAGGATATCAAGGTTGTCGCGTATGCCGATGACATAACAATCATGTGTCGAGATAGGAGCATTGATGTTGCCGCCAGCAAGATCAAGGAGTACCTGATCACGCTGAAGAACTTTTTCGTACGAGAAGACGCTGAAGATCTCCGCATCCAAGTCAACGGTATCTGTCCTCACAACGGACCCATCCGAGTACAGCGCTCATCCGGATGTAGAGTGGGATGGAAACCGTCTGCCAGCAGCTCGATTTCCAAAACTGCTCGGCCTTGTGCTTGATCCGTCGTTCAAGTTCAATGAGAATACCGAACAAAATCAGGCAGTCGTTAAAGCTAAGCTCAATGTTCTCGGGGCCCTGGGCGGTACATCATGGGGTTGCGGCAACGAAACTACACTTACAACGTATAAGGCGATTCTTCAGCCCACCATGGAATACGCCGCACGGGTATGGCAGCATCTCGTCTCGGAATCCTCTTGAACGAAGATGCAACGAGTACAAAATTCCGCTTTTCGTATCGCCACAGGATGTGCAAGGAGTTCCCCAGTCGAGCACCTGCATGCTGAGACCCGTCTGTTACCAGTGAAGGAGCACTGTCAGCTCCAAGCCCAGCAACTCCGTATCAATATTATTAAACAACCAAACCATCCGTCTTGGAGAGTGCTCAACCCCGTTAGAGAGAAAGAGAGAGAGACAAAAGAAAGCCATTCGCCGATGCTCCAAGCAAAGTTGACTTGCAAAGATGGCACGACTTACAGAAAGAACGACTCCGTCTTTTGCGCGAGGAGCACACCAAGTTCGTACGGTGTCATCTTGAGAAGGCGACGTTAAGCCCTGTACTAGGAGAAGTACCGTCCCCAGTCTGTACATCCTAGACTCAACTCGGAAGATGGGCTAGATGCACACTCGCATCGCTGCGCTGCGGTCACTCTACAGTGCTTATGTCTTACGTCAGCAAGATTGACAGCAGCAAATCTGATGTTTGTCCGGGCTGCGGTTCCATCGGTCATAACACCGCACATTTATTTAATTGTCCGAAGAGACCTACCACGTTGACCATAATGGATCTATGGACGAATCCACTACTGGTCGCCCAGTTTCTCCGCCTATGACAAAACCCTCGATGTGGCTGCAAAGAAGAAGTGTTCACAACAAACACCAAGGAACACAGTGCCCACCCAGACGTCAGATGGGATGATAACCGTTTGCCAGCAGTAAGATTCCTCAAGCTGATTGGTCTTATTCTCGATCCGTCACTGAAGTTCCACAAAAACGCTGAACAGAAACAGACAGTCGTCAAAGGAAAGCTCATTATTCTGAGAGCTCTCGGAGGACCATCATGGGGAAGCAGCCGAGAGACTACATTGAGAACCTACAGAGCAATACTTCAGCCGGCTCTGGAATATGCGGCACCAGTGTGGCAGCATTTGGTGTCAGACAGCTCCTGGAATAAGCTGCAGCGTAAACAGAATGCTGCGCTTAGAATTGCGACCGGATGTGCAAGGAGCTCCCCAATAGAACATTTTCACGCGGAGGCCTGCATATTGCCAGCCAAGGAGCATTGTGAACTCCAGGCACAGTAGATGTATATTAATGTTCTGAGGCAGCTGAATCATCCGACAAAGAGAACTATGAAGCCCATTAGAGAGAGGTCGATTAGGACGCCGTTCGCAGATGCTCCTCGTAAAGTTGATGTACAGAGATGGGCCGACTCCAACATGGAAAGGCTTCGTCTTCCGCGCGAGGAGCACACCCAGTTTGTTCGAGGATATCTGGAGAAGGCGGCTGTGAACCATATCTTAGGAGCAGTGCCGCCCCGGGTTTGCGAGTCCGAGTCTCAACTCGGCAGGCGAGCCAGATGTGCTCTTGCCTCGCTGCGCTGTGGTCACTCTATTCTGCTCATGTCTTACGTCAATAAGATCGACAGCAGCCGACCAGACGCATGCCCGGACTGTGGTGCTCCCGGACACGACACGGCGCACTTGTTCATGTGCCCCAAGATACCTACCTCCTTAAAAACAATGGACCTTTGGACGGGCCGCCCAGTTCCTCAACCTATGATAAAAACCACTTTGAGGCTGCAGAAGAAGAAGAAGACGAGATGGCAAGCGGAGAGTTCCAAGAAGCAGCGCCCCCATCTGCGTCTCTGATGTTTTTGGATTACGGTAAGACGTCGCGTACGCAAATCACGTACGCGACACAGCACCTGTCCTACCGTAATCCAAAAACAAAATCCATTTTTTGAAACACGCTACCTTCCACGTAAATAAGAGTATCGACACCAAGAATGAAAAGTACAGGCATTTTCATCGAAAACAACGCAAAAAAAGTATGCGGAAAAAAGAGAAGAGAACGTGAAAAACTCGATGAATTCTGTTTTTGGATTACGGTAAGACAGATGCTGCGTGATTTACGTACGCGAAGTCTTACCGGAATCCAAAAACCTCAGAGATGCGGACCGATGCCTCTCTGAACTCTTCGCTTGCCATCTCGTTTGGGACAGAGTACAACCAGTACTACCCCCACAACCTTCCTGGCAACGATTTTCGGTGGTCTACTACACTATCCTTACAATAATAGGCATAACTTTTATGTTTGAGAAAATCTATGCGTTCTCCGATTATAAATTTCACACGTACACACACGACAATCTCAGAACAATAATAACCCAGGAGGAAACTATCTGCAATTGCAAACTAACCTGTACAATCCCGTGACGCCATCGTGTTTAATAATTTTCCGCATACAATCGAACATTCCTGTGAACTCGCGATCCTGAAGTTTTGTCATACTGCAGCATTACTTATTGTTTACAGCGGGATATGGGCATCTCGCCCCCGTCTCACCCCGGTGACTCATTTCGCGAGATTTCGCAGCGCGTCTGGCGTCTCTCACCTCTCGCCTGGCAGCCAGCCAACCATTCACAAGAAGCCACTGTAACACAGTGGGAACAAATTTCGTGCGAGCGGCCGCCGCGTCGCGCGTTGTCATTCGGGCGCGCCGTTGTCATTTCAGTGTGCCAGCCTACATCAGTTGCGCAATAGCGAAGAGGAGTGTGACGTATCAGTGACCACGTTTGGTTTGAACTATCATGGATGCCAATTCCACGTCGAAGAGTTCCTCGCTAGTGTAGAGCTCTCACTAGGGGAGTGGTATTGGACGATGCGGCCGTTTCCAACGAAATACATTTTAACTAGGAGTAATTCCAGCAGCGTGCCCAAATCTACTGCTGAAGAGTTTTGAGTGTGACTGAGGAATGGTTTTCTCATCTGGGGTCATGACAATTAAAATGGAACAGGCAAATTTTAGGGTGCCAAGAAAGACGCTTTTGGATTTAGCTCCAAACTTTTTTCTGAGGGTTATTAGGTTGTCGAACTCGAGATTGAGGTCGATATTTCCGAAGAAAAGAAACCTCGACCGGTTCGAATAGCAGCCTCCCACCAAAGCACATTTTAGCGGCGAAATGCGATGATTAGGTAATGCCCTGGATAAATAGCATTATATCCAAACTTCTCTGTTGAGGTTAATTGGAGTGCTCAACACAAATCTGAGGTCCGTTTATCGACTTTCGATAGATTACGGTGGTTATGTGGTAGTTATGGTGTATGGGGGTGTGTATACAAGTCTGTTGGTACCTGCTCGTTGGTGCCCCTGCTCCTACTGAACCCAGCAGACGTTTGAGTGTACACAGGGAACGTTCGAGCGATATAGCGTGCACAACTATATCGCGAAAGTGTCCCGCACATTGCATAAAGGTGTCGCCGTCCGGCACACTAAGGCCTCTGGTCCATAACACCTTAGGATCCGTACCTAGGGAGTCATGGAGTCTTTGGCCACAAGCCACAATTTCGCCACCCTGAACTGTCGATCGCTGTCGAGTGATATCCAAAAAACTGCGCTATCCAGACTTCTGAGCTATTTCCATGCACCGTTTGCTGCTTTGCAGGAAACCCGCCTCAAGGATAGACCCGTCATCAGCGTCGGAGAGTACACCATCTACTGCGGTAACGCTGACGATAGGAGAGTGGGAGGCTGTGCAATAGCTGTAAGGAAGGATTTCAATGGTATGGTCAAGGAGTTCGGCTCAACGTCGTGTCGGAATGCATTCGTACGACTGCGGGATCACAGAGGATTCAATCTGTGGATAGTGAGTGCTCATGCGCCCACTGAAACCGCCGAAGACAATTCGAAGGATGCGTTTTATGAGGAACTCAATACGTTGCTGGCCAGGATACCTTGTCAACATGCTGTTGTCGTGGGGATTGACGCAAATGCGAAGATGGGACTTGATCAGGAATCCGAAGTACTCGGTAAATGGTTCTACCCAGTGGAGCGAACATCGGACAATGGCTTCCGCCTTGTCGACTTTTGTGAACGCAGTGGTCTGATTATTGCATCGACATTCAAGAGGAATCATCGCCGCCATCAGCTTACGTGGCAGGGACCAACCCGGCTATCTCCAGAAGAGCAGCGGAAACGGAAGATGACAACTTTGAAACTACAGCTTGACTATGTCCTGACGAGGAATATTCCAGTATCGGACATTCGAAGATCTAGAGCTGTGTGGGATGTCGCATTCGATTCGGATCACCGTCCTGTTCTGTTTAACTTCACTGCGAGGATTCATAAGAGGAAGCGAGGGGCTCAGCCTCTCCAGAGGATTGACATGACAAGTCTCAGAGATGAAGAGTGCAGAAGGAATTTTCGACAACGCGTTTCTATTCACATCGGAGTACGGACTAAGAAGAAACTTTGCGACGCGGATTCTTTTGTCAAGTGCATCCAGGACGCTTCGAAAGAGGCACTCCCGGTTGTACAGCCTAAGAAGAAGTTCGCCTACGTCTCAGAAGAAACAACATCTACCTACAACAGAGTATGTGCTCTCCGAACTGCAGGAAACTTCGTGGAGGAGAAGCGTCTGAGGAGGAAGTTGCGTCGGCAGCTTCAAAGTGACCGCGAACGAGAGTGGACGTGTAGAGCTAAGGAGTTCGAGAAGGCTTGGGAGGAGAAGAATCCGAAGAAAGCCTACACGTTGCTGCGACAGTATAGCGGGAAGATGAAGAGATGTTCTCCTGTCTTGAACACTACCAATGGAGTTGCAGTTGGTGATGCGACGCTGCCAATATGGAAGGATTACTTCAGTTCACTACTGAATCGTCCAGCGCCATCAGTACCTGAGCTCCCGCATGTTCAGAGAGCACATTACGATGTCAGTGAGGAACCGCCGACTGAGTCTGAAGTTTTGGATTGTGTCCGGAAAATGAAGAATGGAAAGGCAGGTGGAGATGACAACATCACTGCTGAAATGCTGAAAGCTCTTCCTCCGTCTGGGATTCGTGAAATGACCAACACCATCCGTGCCATATGGATGAGCGAAAGGATACCCGATTCGTGGAGACATGCGATCATCGTACCTCTTCACAAGAAGCTATCCGTCACGGATCCTAAGAACTACAGAGGAATCTCTACTTCGTGTCATGTACAAGGTTTTAGAACGTATCATTCTCGAGCGACTTATCAAACATCGTGAAGGAACGACCAGAGATGAGCAAGCCGGTTTTCGACCTGGAAGATCGACCATCGACCAAGTGTTTGTCGTGAGAAGAGTAATTGAATCGTGGCAGCGGTTTTCGAAGCCATTACAGCTTGCGTTTTTGGACTTTGAAGCCGCGTTCGACTCTCCTCATCGTGATCGATTGCTCAATGCTCTGCGAGCAGATGGAGTCCCGGAAAAGTATGTTCGGTTAATCGAGGACATGAACAAAGGAACAACAGCAGCAGTTCGTACACCTGTCGGATTTACGTCAGCTTTCGAGGTGAAAACAGGAGTAAGGCAAGGAGCCGTTGCAGGACCTTTTCTTTTCAACTTCGCCGTTGATGACATCATGCGTAGAGTTGCAGAACAGTTTCCTGCCGATGTGATCCTAACACCATCAGGACGCTCCCTTGTCGACCTGGAGTACGCCGACGACATTGTGTTATTCGCTGAAAACAACGCAAAACTGCAAAGGATTGTGAACCTCGTTTCGAAGTATGCCGCAGCCTATGGACTTCGTCTTCGTCCCGACAAATGCAAACAGATGTGGGTCTCTCAGAGGCCTTCAACTGGAGTTTGTGTGGACGGACAACGTATCGAACTGGTGGACGATTTCTGTTATTTGGGCTGTTTGCTGAAGAACGATGGTAGTTATGCAGCGGATATTCGACAACGATGTGCGAAAGCTACGTCTGCATTCAATTCTCTAACCAAGTGTTTGTGGTCTACCACCATCGCGAAGGAAGTCAAGTTGCGCGTCTACCTATCCGCTATTCGCCCTATCATGATGTACGGATCGGAGACGTGGGCAGCACCGAAAACGCAGATGGAAGGGTTGGATTGCACGGAGAGGAAGCTTTTGAGGCGTTTGCTTGGATATTTCTGGCCGCGTGTATGCCATAACGAAGACCTTTACAAGGAAATCGACGCAGTACATCAACGCTTGACACGAGGGAGGTGCCAGCATCTCCTAACGCCATCTCAAGCAGCAATGGAAAGTCGACTTCGACTGCTCGGGCATATACTAAGAAGAACGCCGGATCGTCTCGTACAACACGCTTTAAAAATGCTTCCAAATCCTGTCTGGAAACGGCCACCTGGGCGTAGGCGAAAGTTCTGGACGGATGTGGTTAAAGAGGATTTAAAGTCACTTGGCATCGAAAGACAGTTCAGGCGCGATGTTTCGTTTCGCAGGAAATGGAATAGTGACAGCTGGATGGAATGTGTTCAAATTGTGGCTGAAGACCGTGAAAAATGGACACGGCTGACTACTAGGACGGCACACCTCGGTGAAGATGCGGAATGACCGCGTCAGGCGAAAGCCAACCGATTAAGTCAAGTAAGTCATGTGGTAGTTTAGTCAAAGTCTCAAATTTAGATGATTTGTTTCAAGAGGGGTTTTCGGGGGTGCGAAACATAAATTTGATGTCTTCTTATAAGATTTCGAAACACTAAGTTAGGTTACGCCAGCAAAATAATATTATGTCTGCCGTCATCATTATATCTGCCATAACCTTTTTGAGACCTACGATAGGTCTCAGAAAAAAATGAAGAAACGAATCCCAGGTTTATCTTCAGGACAACGAAAAACCCCCGAATGAAAGTTTTTGGCCAAATCATGATTAATTTTTTGAACACCCTTAAAATTGCCTGATGGAGGCCCTTGCCTTTCCGCTCATCTAGAAAAAAACCCTCCGTAACCCTACTCGAGGCTCTCCTTAGCAGCTGCAGAGCTAGATTCAAAAACACCCTTAGATGTACACCCAGTTGGAATACGTACCCATACAAATGGCCACATCTATTTACCTACACCCTATTCAGTTTGGGAGTCCCACGATTTTTACTTTCCATTCTGCATTTCAGATATATTTTTGAATTTGCTTTTACTTCTTTGTCGAGGTTTTGTGGCCGGTGATGGAGGTAGGTTGCCCCAAAAGCTGTTCTCAAGTAGCTTGCGAGAATCAAACAAAAGTCGCAACAGAAAACAGTGGATTTCATGCATTGGTTAGAAATTGTTTGGAAAATAGCCTGTCAAAGTCAGTGAGAAATGTCGGCGAAAAACGTTGATGAAAAGAAGCCTGCAGAAATCAACAAGAAAACAGCACAGCGAAAAAGTGTTGATCAGGAAAATTCCAGCAAAAACGCACAACGAGGTTGTTGTGGATACACAACCTCGTGAATGTATATCTAATGTAAAATATATGTTATAGGGCAAAAGGTATTATATTGCATTCTGCTCAGAATCAGACCGGTCATATAAAGTTGCATAGTTCAACCATAGCCCAGACATCAGGGATGTGCGTCATAAAAATTTTGTAATTCGTTAGTCGTTAGTCGTTCTACCGGCCAAAACCCTCGTCAGTCGTTAGTCGTTAGGAATCTAGGCTTTGAAAACAAGCACAGCTGAGGCAAAAAAGCCCTCATGAATAGAAAAAAAAGCATGAAGAGATTTATGTTTTCCAAAACATTCATGGCAATTAAAGACACAAATCATTCCTTGTTAGAGAACCTATTTCAAACTGCAGACCTACGTATACATAATTCAAAATATGCACGAAAGCCTGATTCTCGAGAGTGTGTGTTTATCGATTTCTGTCATTTTTTTCGGTAAGAAAAGAAGCTATGGGAAACCGAGGAAATCTTTAACTCTGCTTTTTTCTCAGCGCTAACTTTTCCATTCTGCGTTATATGACGTTATTTGCGATCTACCTGGTGGTGACAACACGAAGAATTGAACCGACTCTGAACTAATTGTTCTTTGTCCAGCGTCGCGAGCCGAGCGCTTTCGTGGCTTAGAGCTTGTTCCCATAATGGGGAAAGGTCGGAAGAAATTAGCACCCAAGTTAAAATTTTACCCCTGAGAGGTCCCAGCACCACTTTATAGAAACCCCATATCTCGAATTTATGACTGAAAGTCGAAGGACGGCACCCTTTACAATCCAATCATCAGATACAGTTCCCGTCGTTGGGCAGTTGTTGCCTGCAGGCTTTGCTCCATATTACCACCTCTGATAGTGTCCTCTGCGAAAATATCCGCTAGAGCCGGTCAGTGCCGGAACCGGTTTAGTGAGCCTACCATAAAGTAGCGAGACCGACGCGAAGACGCATAAACGCTGCGCCTAACCTTGCGTAAAGTTCGAGTGGGGCTTTAATGTGGGGGTTCCAGAACTGCGAAGCAGTGTCAGTAGATCTAATAAATACTGAAGGCTAAGGCTATTTTGTACCATTCACCTAAAACAACCAAGAGGCTATCAATCCTGGTGTAAGGCTCCGGTTGGAGCGCGATATGAATTACCATTGGCTTTCTAACGAATACTGGGATTGCTTACGAAAATATTTTTATTTTCGTTAGTCGTTAGTCGTAACACCCAAAAAGCCAGTTAGTCGTTAAATTCGTTAGTCGTAATTACGCACGTCCCTGCCAGACATCATTTACAACCCTGCCGGTAGGCATCGTATCCAGAGGTGGTGTCTGGTGACTTTCAGATTTACGGGTGTACCTCTAACGCGCCGCAATAGGTAATAGACGCGACGGTGCTCGAGGCGCGGTGCACCCTTTGTACATATCTATAATTACAGATACGAATGCTATTTGTTTGAGGGACCGCCTCCCAAATCTGTATAAAAGGCGGATTTGTAGTATATTAAGTTCGTTCGTCTGGTTGAATAAACCTTAAAGCCATGATCG
The DNA here is from genome assembly GCA_029168955.1 of Aplectana chamaeleonis. Taxonomy (NCBI): domain Eukaryota; kingdom Metazoa; phylum Nematoda; class Chromadorea; order Rhabditida; family Cosmocercidae; genus Aplectana; species Aplectana chamaeleonis. Next base: position 351,657 of record JAPDOI010000491.1, on the reverse strand, counting down.
TCTACATACCACAGAGCCACCAAATTGGTGCATCGGCCGTGGTATCGTTCCCCTCCATCTTCTAAGCTAGCGTTTCCTCCCTGAGGAAACTTGAAGATCGAGGGCCACCTCTCCGCTTAACTCACTTCTCAGCGAGTGTTTCTCCCTGAGAAACGAGAAGTAGAGTTGAGCAATTCTTCTCCCTGAGAAGAAAATATCCAAAAGCCCTTCTGCGCTAGTCTCCCCGTGGAGAACAGAAGGCAAAACAGTTTTTCCTACCCGGTTCTTCCCTGAGGGACACGGAAAAACTTCTCAATTCTTCTCCCTGAGAAGAAAACATCCAAAAGCCCTTCTGCGCTAGTCTCCCCCGTGGAGAACAGGAGGCAAAACAGTTTTTCCTACCAGGTTCTTCCCTGAGGAACACGGAAAAACTTCTCAGTTCTTCTCCCTGAGAAGAAAACATCCAAAAGCCCTTCTGCGCTAGTCTCCCCCGTGGAGAACAGAAGGCAAATTAGTTTTTCCTGCCCGTTTCTTCCCTGAGGAACACGGAAAAACTTCTCAATTCTTCTCCCTGAGAAGAAAACATCCAGAAGCTCTTCTGCGCTAGTCTCCCCGTGGAGAACAGAAGGCAAAACAGTTTTTCCTACCCGGTTCTTCCCTGAGGAACACGGAAAAACTTCTCAATTCTTCTCCCTGAGAAGAAAACATCCAGAAGCTCTTCTGCGCTAGTCTCCCCGTGGAGAACAGAAGGCAAAACAGTTTTTCCTACCCGGTTCTTCCCTGAGGAACACGGAAAAACTTCTCAATTCTTCTCCCTGAGAAGAAAACATACAAAAGCCCTTCTGCGCTAGTCTCCCCCGTGGAGAACAGAAGGCAAAACAGTTTTTCCTACCCGGTTCTTCCCTGAGGAACACGGAAAAACTTCTCAATTCTTCTCCCTGAGAAGAAAACATCCAAAAGCCCTTCTGCGCTAGTCTCCCCCGTGGAGAACAGAAGGCAAAACAGTTTTTCCTACCCGGTTCTTCCCTGAGGAACACGGAAAAACTTCTCAATTCTTCTCCCTGAGAAGAAAACATCCAAAAGCCCTTCTGCGCTAGTCTCCCCCGTGGAGAACAGAAGGCAAAACAGTTTTTCCTACCCGGTTCTTCCCTGAGGAACGAGGAAATAACTCCAAACCAGTTGCTGATTCTCCCTGAGGATTACAAGAGGAACCAATAAAGTCCCGCGTGGCACAACCTGAGCAACTGCTGAACCAACAGCAGCACCAAGAACACCCAAGCAACCTTGAAGCTTGAAACGAAAACAAAAACGTGATGAAAATAGCTGGCATTCAATTATACAAGGCGAAGAACAAAAAAGCATGCGCATTGATCAAGTCGAGTGAAGCTGGCATGAACAAGTTGGAAACACCAATTGCATTTCCTATTGAAAAAACGGAATGCGATGTCTTCATAAGGGAGCACACACTGAAATTGAACCATCTGTCGAGAACAATCACGAAAGGGAAAGAATTTCTCGACATCTGCGTCAAAGAGGCCGTTGAAAGGGTCGAATCGCGGTCGGAGCAGAAGGATTCGGATAAGCTCATGGCTGACCTACACAAGCATCTGGAGTCTGAAGCGAACGACATGGATATAGAAGTGATTCAGTGGTTGAACAGAATAGAGTTCAGAAAAGAAGAACTGGCTCAACAGATGGCACTACTTACGGGAGCGGCTAATTACGATAACCAACAAGCTGGCAGCAAGACTATCAGCCAACAGGTTGATGAATACGATAGCCGTAGTGCAGTAATTAGCGATCGCACTGTACGAGTGAGGCGACCACAGCTCGAAGTGCCTATGTTTTCCGGAAACTTCCGCGAATTCAACGCATTCTGGTCAGTATTCGATTCCTTAAAGGCAGCAGACACGCTCAAAAATTATATCAATTTTATGGATTAAACTGAAGGTCTGAAGCTGTTAGTATTCAGAAATAACGAAAAAGACGAAAACACATCGACGGAAATTAAGATATAACGGTACGTTCTATGTTGGCCCAGAAATGGACGAGTTGAACGGCACTGGCTGAAATAGCGGAGCTAGCAACAAATTTGTTGGGATAACGACGCTAATGTACTCGTACGGCCCTTTCTGGAACGCTTATGCCGTTAGAAGCCTAAAAAGTAATCTAAAGTGGCCGCAATCGAGCATTGAATACCTGTATGGAGGGGCGGAGCCCGTATCGATGGGCGGAGCAAGGATGATTTCGTGACTGACTACGGCTCAAATACGGTCATTTGGACTCGTTTTCAACGCTTGCAACTTCGTGAGGGCTCCTCGAGGGCCTGCACGACCCCACTAATGTAGTTATCTCAACAACTTTTTCGAGCGTGTCTGCTGCCTTTAATTCACAGCGACTCAGATTTGAGCGATCGAGAGGAATTTCTATTCCTGAAGCAGGCAATGAAAGGCAAAGCTGCGGGATCAATAAGCAGCAACCCTGTCCTAGGAGAAAAGTATAGCATTGCTATAAATATTCTCAAAAAGCAGTACGACCGATCATCAAGTATTGCCGACGTATTAATAAACGAAATTGAGCATCTACCACGGGCCAGAGAAAATTCAAGGAGCTCTCGTGAAACTCTCTCAGCTATTTCGTCTCGAATAACACATCTCGAACAAACCGGAGTACCGATGAACGCCGATCGAATCTGGAGACGCCTGATACTTTCGAAGTTCACGGAGGAGATTTGCAGTAATGTAATTAAGAAGGAAAATGAAGCTGGCATGTCCTACGAAGTGAATGACATAATAGAAGCGATCGACGGATTAATCACGCTCCAGGAGACGACAGAGCTCACAATGAAGACGTTATTCAACAACGACCACCATCGGCAGTATGTAATCCGAACTACACGGCAATCTTCTCACATCGTGCATCAAAAGCACACAAGGTGGAAAGTCGCATCTGGCAGTAACCGCCTCAATACGCAATCGGCGACAGATAGCACTAGCAACATGGACGCGATTTCGGCCCAGGCGCTTCACTGTTTCGTTTCGCCGACACATCAGCAGTCGTCTGTTCTCAGGACGAGAATAAAATGCTGCCGAGATGTCGTACGTTCGTGCCGTGGCAGTGTGGAGGAAAGAAGATCGCCTCCGTGCAAACCGACGTCAACGCCTCCGAGAAGAGGGTTTTTGTCATGGGAGAGGTGCTGGTCGGCCGCAGCTCTCCTGAGGATTTTACTACAAAGGGCCGGCGTCGAGAGGAATCCAGGTCCAGCGCAGAAGTACCTATGCGCCACGTGCGGCAAGGATGTCAACTGGAGACATACCAGCGTCCAGTGCTTCGGATGCCAAAGGTGGGTGCACTTCTCCTGTTCGGGCCTCAGTTCTGTGAGGCATCATGACTCATCCTTTCGTTGTGTTCCATGCTCTGCCCCCAGCAACTCTGATTCCTCAATTACCAACCGCCCCCTCTCCATTGTTCACATTAATCTCAAAATCTCCTTCGCAACAAGTTATCTGAATTCTCTCTATTCGCACGTTCTCATCACCCGGATGTTATCATGGTTCGAGAAACCAAGCTCTCTCCTTCTACCACTTACCCCCAGCCTAACATTCCGGGATACACCGCCTATCACATGCCAAGGTCTGCTCTTGGGGGCGGAGTGTCTACTTTCGTGCAATCTGCCATACCTTCTCATATTATCCCTAATACTCCTAAGGACGGTACTCTCGAGTACATTCCTGTCCACCTCCCCCTCAAAACCCCTTTATCTCTATTTAACATCTATATTCCTCCTATATCATCTTGTCCCCCCTCTTATAATCCTATTCCCCTCCTTAGGCAGTTGTACGACTGCTCACTCTCCCCTTCAGCTGTCTTTGCGGGTGACTTCAATGCTGACACGTTCTGTTCCGCTCTTGATTCTGACGCCAGAGGAAGATGTCGAAGAAGTGGGCTGAGAAGTATGGCCTGGTTATCCTCAATGATGACCAGCCCACTCGTCTCCCTGCCAACGGCCGACCTTCTAGCCCAGATATCTCTCTTGTGTCATCCAATCTTTCTAATGCTTGCACGTGGTCCACATCCACAACTCTCTCCAGTGATCACATTCCCGTCTTTGTCTATATTGATCTCTCTGACTCTCTTGCCCCTTACTCTGGTTTTCGTCATCGTACTTATCTTAATTTAGGCCTAGCAGACTGGACCCTGTTCAGAGATGTTGCACTCCGCCATGCGGTCGACTACCCATGGAATGGTGATATTCATCAGAAAGTGGGCCATCTAACAAGTGCCATCCGCAAGGCCACGAAAGCAGCAATTCCTGAGGGTCGTGTCAAGACCTTTTTTCCAAATGTCAGCAGGGAAATACTGCAGAAGATAAGAACCAGAAATGAGAAGAGAGCCGCAGACCATCTAGACCCGGAGATTGCTGTGCTGGATAATGAGATCAAGCAGGATCTGGATAAGAACAAGAAGGAATGCTGGGAGAAGTTCACTGAAAAGCTGAATTTCAAGGCGGACGGAACTACGACGTGGAAAGTCTTGAGGAAATGTTCCGGAAAGTCCGCTCCCCCGATGAGCTCCGCTATTGAGTTCGAGGAAAACATCTTCGAATCAGGGAAAGCGGCTGCTTACGCACTCGGCAAGAACTTTTTCATCACACGCACCAAGCGAGGCGTGCAAAACAGAGTCACGGTTAGAGAGCTGAGCCGGTTGCCGCTCATGAACGCTTCTGAGGCCTTTACTCTCACACAAGTGGAGAAGGCTATCAAAGAAATGCGGAATTCGAAGGCTATCGGACCTGACGGTATCTCCCCAGCCATCCTGAAGAAGCTTCCCACGGAACTTCTACCGATGCTTGCAGATATCATTAACAATTCTTTCCGGACCTGCACTCTACCCCAAGCTTGGAAGACAGCCAATGTGATACCGTTGCCAAAGCCAGGCAAGTCCCAAAGCACGGCGAAAAGGCTTTCGACCAATAAGCCTGTTATCGCCCGTCGCTAAATTAGCTGAAAAGTTGATCGTGACGGACCTGGCTGATCAAAATGAGCGACAGCAGCATCAGCATGGGTTCAGGAAACTTCACTTTACTACTACTGCTCTATTGGATATCGTGAGTTTTGCGGTCGATGGGTTCAACATGAGAAAGCCCCTGAGAACGGTGGCCGTCGCCCTCGACCTGAGCAAAGCGTTTGACTCTGTTAACTTGGGACTGCTGTCCGAGAAACTGCTCAAGTCGTCGCTACCATCATGGCAGAAGCGATGGATTGCAGCTTTCACGAAAGGCCGCCGGGCTAAGGTTCTGTTCCAGAATCACGTATCCGATAGCATTCCAATAGCAGCCGGTGTTCCGCAAGGCAAAGTGTTGTCCCCTGCCCTATCTAGCCTGTATCTTGAGGACATTCCCGAGCCTCCCTATGATGTAAAGATTGTTATGTATGCCGACGACATCACCATCATGTGCCAGGATCGTGACCTGCAGATAGCCGCTAACAAGATAAGCGCCTATCTCGTCGAGTTGAAGCTCTTCCTCGATAAAATGATGCTCACAGTCTCTGCTGCAAAATCCTCTGTTCCAGTGTTCACAACAAACACCAAGGAACACAGTGCCCATCCAGATGTCAAATGGGATGGTGACCTGTTGCCAGCAGCCAAATTCCCCAAGCTGCTTGGCCTTATTCTTGATCCGTCACTGAAGTTCCACAAAAACGCGGAACAGAACACAAACAGTCGTCAAGGCTAGGCTTAATATCTTGAGAGCTCTCGGAGGAACATCATGGGGAAGCAGCCGAGAGACAATATTGAGAACCTACAGAGCAATACTTCAACCGGCTCTGGAATATGCGGCACCAGTGTGGCAGCACCTGGTGTCAGACAGCTCCTGGAATAAGCTGCAGCGTATACAGAATGCTGCGCTTAGAATCGCTACCGGTTGTGCAAGGAGCTCTCCAATAGAACATCTTCACGCGGAGGCCTGCATATTGCCAGTTAAGGAGCATTGTGAACTCCAGGCACAGCAGATGTATATTAATGTTCTGAGACAGCCAAATCATCCGGCAAAAAGAATTATGAAGCCCATTAGAGAGAGGTCGATTAGGACGCCGTTCGCAGATGCTCCTCGTAAAGTTGATGTACAGAGATGGGCCGACTCCAACATGGAAAGGCTTCGTCTTCTGCGCGAGGAGCACACCCAGTTTGTTCGAGGATATCTGGAGAAGGCGGCTGTGAACCCTATTTTAGGAGCAGTGCCTACTCGGGTTTGCGAGACCGAGTCTCAACTCGGCAGGCGAGCCAGATGTGCTCTCGCCTCGCTGCGCTGTGGTCACTCTATTCTGCTAATGTCTTACGCCAACAAGATCGACAGCAGCCGACCAGACGCATGCCCGGACTGTGGTGCTCCCGGACACGACACGGCGCACTTGTTCATGTGCCCGAAGAGACCTAACTCCTTAACCACAATGGACCTTTTGACGAATCCTGTCAAGGCCGCCCAGTTCCTCAACCTATGACAAAAACCACTTCGAGGCTGCAGAAGAAGAAGAAGAAGAATAAAATGTGTATGCGGAGGATATCATGCTCCAAGAAGCTGTGCAAAGTTCAAAACTCCAGAACGTCGTCGAATCGAGACAAAAAGAAGGAATTTAAGCTGGAGGTGCTTCAGCGCATGCCACAACTCCAGGCAATGCGATATTTTGGGAAGCTGCCCGAAATGCGGTGCCGATCATCATTCATCTCTCTGTAGCAGAACATCGACTAGAGTAGCACCGAATAACCTACTCAGTCGAGATCACAATCGGCAAGGAAGCAGGAACAAACTCCCAAGATCATCTAATGCTGAGGCTCCATCACGAAATAACCGCTTGCAGCTACAAATGCCAGAGAGCGGTAACCGACGGCGGGAGTTCCATAGAGTCCAAGTGCTGTACAATTCAGTTCTACAACAAAGCACTACAGCTGGGTCCAAACAGCGCGTAAGAAAGCAGAGTATTCTACAGACAGCTTCTGCTCTCATCTTCAACGAAGCAGTAATGGAATACCAGCCAATAACCATCTTGCTCAATTCTGGAGCTCAGAGTAGTTTTGTGACGTCAGAAGTAAGACGTTCAATGCTGCTTCCCAATGTATGCTCCACTTCGTTCACCACTGAAGGAATGGGTCAGCTCGAAGAAAAAATCGACTCGAGTGAAGTGCGCATCACGCTGAAAAGCCGTAAGAGCAAATGGAAGTTACTACGCTTGCCATTCCTCATAAGGGGGAAACTGACTATCCCTTCAAAGAGAGCCGAATTATCGAAGGAGGATAGGAACTTCATCAAAACGAAGAAAATTACCGTCGCTCAACGGAATCTCTCGTCATCTGAAGCTTCTCCTGATTTACTCATCGGAGAAGACCTTCTACACCAAGTGATCTGCTATGATTCTCCAGTACTGACACTACCTTCAGGCTTAATTCTGACGCCGACCTTATTTGGTTACACAATATCTGGAACCAGTGGGGTAAAATCAGGGAACAGATCGAGCAGTTCTAGCAGCACCTCTGTTTGTTCTGAGGACACAAATTCTCCAGTCGTCGTCCAGAAAGTCTGCAAAAGCAATGCAAAAGGCGACAAACCTAATAGACGATCTCATAAAATTCTGCATGAGCTATTTCAACGGCCACTGCACGGGAAGAATAACTCTCCAAAGAGAAAACGACAGAAGCATGCCGAGGACAGCAATCCTCGAAACATTCCGACTATAGAAGCAACCAAAGAGCCATTTTGTAGAATGGAGCGACATCTACTGTGTATCCGGCAACGAGACAAACGCGTCAACTCCTTCAACGGACGCAACGAAGACCATCGACATTGCTGTCACATACGAGCAGATACGATTCGAATTGACAGCAATCCAGTGAAATGCGAAAAACTCCGCGAATCCGGAAGAGTATTGCTAGCTGGACACGATCCTTTCAGTTCTCTATGTCTGTCGTAATGTTTTGCCGCAATTTTAGATATAATTGTTGTAAGTTTAGTCATCGCACTTGTGATATGTTTTTATGGTTGTAATTATTATACTATTCTATGGCTACCGCCAACTTGCCCGCCGCCCCAGTGTTGTGGATACACAACCTCGTGAATGTATATCTAATGTACAATATATGTTATAGGGCAAAAGGTATTATATTGCATTCTGCTCAGAATCAGACCGGTCATATAAAGTTGTATAGTTCATCCATAGCCCAGACATCATTTACAACCCTGCCGGTAGGCATCGTATCCAGAGGTGGTGTCTGGTGACTTTCAGATTTACGGGTGTACCTCTAACGCGCCGCAATAGGTAATAGACGCGACGGTGCTCGAGGCGCGGTGCACCCTTTGTACATATCTATAATTACAGATACGAATGCTATTTGTTTGTGGGACGGCCTCCCAAATCTGTATAAAAGGCGGATTTGTAGTATATTAAGTTCGTTCGTCTGGTTGAATAAACCTTAAAGCCACGGTCGTCTACATACCACAGAGCCACCAAAGAAGTGCTGTTTGAAAACTAGCTCACGAAATCACCGGCGAAAACGCAGCAGGCAGCATGAAACGTTGTGGCAAGACTGATTTTTCAAGTTAGGTAGAAAGTAGTCGGCGAAGGTTGGTGCAAAAAAGAAACGTAAAACTTTGATAAAAGTAGATCCTGGAATATCAGTAGGAAGTAGCTTTAAATACAACATTGAACCAAGTCCTCGCGGTCTACACTGCTCCGATAATCTTCAATGAAATGGCTGCAATTGATTGATTGAGTAAAAACAAATCTAGATTTGACCGAATGTGGATGCTTGGCGCTGTTCGACTGCTGCGCTAGGCTGGCGCGCTCCAATGAGAGCGCTAGGCGGCCACCGCTCGCATGAAATTTGTTCCCACTGTGTTTCAGTGGCTTCTCCATTCACATCGGAGCGCGTTTGACTCATGCGAGCCTAGTTGAGCGCAGATGAGATGATTTCGAGTGTGGTACTGCTTTATTGCTTGAGAACACTCGAATACATTGGATAATAATGATGCATGTGTTAGTATGGTGCATACTAATTGAAACTACGAGTACTTTATGCAATTTAAGCGTATTTACTGATTCAAAAACATTTTCAGTTAAAGTTTAAGTATCTCACTCACAGCGAGGACTTTTTTTTCGAATTTTCTTCACTGGATTACACTGCTTGATGCTTTTTTTCGATATATTCTACACCAGCTTCATTTTTCAAATGTTCGATTCCATTTGGAGGTTTTGTGACCAACTGTGAGGTGGTCCCTCGAATGACGGGATTGATTGAGGAAAGTGTGAAGATCTGGTCACATCCGTTTCTCTATGTAGAGTCATTCTAATCATGTAAATACAGAATCCCGACCTTTTCGATAAGGATAACTGCTGCGTTCAAACATATTGCGATTCCAAAATACCACTTCACGGTGATCTACGATATGCTCCGATGACAAATTAACAAATAACAGAATGGCCAGTGTCTGTTTCGATCCTATTCAACCGAAATGAAAGGATATCGTCCGTGTTGAACATTCCAACAAACAACTCGGGCTAACGAATCTTACCGTAATCCTTCAAAAAACAAGGTTTCAACGAGAACAATCTTACGAAAAATGAGGTGCACTGTCCCTAGAAGCGGACCAGTAAAAGAACAGATTAACGCAACAAGTTTGCGGAATATCGGATAGTTAGAGAGTATTACACTTTCACTGATTCAGAAAAAATCTTCCCAAGAAGTCTTGTGAAGTGCATGTCCTAGCCCACCAAACCTATCGTCCTTCAGCACATTTTCGTGATTCCAATAGTATTTAAAAGGCACACCGTATTACAAAGCCTTTGAAACCATTCTAAGAGAAGAAAACAGTGTCTCAGCAAATACCATAGTGGGACTTTATCTTTCTGCATTCTGTTGCTTTAGAACAATGTCATTGCTATCTCCAAGTATCTAGCAACCAATGTACACTATAAAATTAGTGGTATTCATTCAATCTGATTGGTCAACCACTGGCTAGTACTAGGTGCTATGGCCCGATTCGAACTGCCGCAGCGCGTTCGGTTGCGTCGCGGCAGCCATCATCTCTGTCATTTTATCGGCATACTCCGCGCGACCAATTGCGGGTACATCCGTAACTCTACGGCCGGGGTGGCCCCCATTATGGTAGCGCGGGGTGTCCGATCGGCGGATACGCGTTGCGAGCCGCACGCATAGCTTCCTCTCGCGGGTGACCCGATTTGATTAAAAGCAGCTGCAGGCTTCCCTCCTTTGTTTATTAATAGATTAACAAAGGTGTTTGTAAATTGATTGTTCTTGTACCGTTAAACAGCTGAAACGTCTCCATCCAATTGTCACATCCCAATGCTGCTGTGATGGCAAGAAATGTCCAAAAGGCTTTATTTACAAACCAATCCGCACACCAATTCAGTTGGAATTCAAAACCTATTCGAATTCATTCAATATTATGAACACTGTTTCATTACTATTACATAGACAAATTACACAGCTACTAATTTCACCACTGATCACTACTGTGACATTAGGCTTGAATGAAATAGGTGAAGAAACATGATGCAGTAGTGAGGACAAGACACAAAATACTTGGGAAAGGCAGGAAACAGTCACAACAAATGATTGTACAGTTACTACAATCTATAATATATCCATTCAAATACATTTATATCCACTGTCATCTACAAAGGTACTGCCCATGTACACAATGGAGAAGCTCCAAGAACAACGACAGCTTTCACAAAACCCCAGAAGAATTCAAAGAGAAATTCCGCGATATTGAATTTTCTCAGCAAATCAATGCAAACCACGTATTAATTAAAAGCCTGAAACGCAATTACTGTGAGAAGTTGACACGTAGAATGTAATCACAACCGCAAACATTTATAAGGCACGTTCAAGAGATGAAAATGGAAATCAAAAATCATGTATCAAATGAATTACAAGGGGAAAATCGTCGCTGTTCCCAAATCTGTGTTTGCAGTCCTTCCTCGTTGAAATGCGTCTCACCGTCACCATCACCCAAACGGGGCCTTTTGGCTCTACGCTGAAAAGAGGGCAAGCATTAGAATTAAAATAAATATTTTGGAGTACGAAATCGTGGAACAAAAATAGATCTTACATCTGAAGGGATCCAGCCGAGTGCTCTATTTCTCACCTCGTACGTTTACGAGCGCACATCTTGCCTAGAATGACGAAGTTTCAAAACTCAGAAAAAAACAGTCATTGATTGTAATAGTGAAGAAATTCATACAAGCTCACCGTGCATTCGACATGAGTGATTTAGTCGCCTTCACGGTCCAAACGTTCAAACAAAGCTTTTTGGCTTGATTCTGTAATATAGATACCTGTTCGTAACCGAGTATCGAAGGTTGACAGTCCTGTAGTAGGACTTTATACTCACATGTAGAGCTATTCAGCGAACTTTCTGATCGTTGTGGTAGGATCCAATCGAGCCCCTCTCGCTCCTTCCTAAAAATCAAGTATCTGCACCCTCTTGCTTCTGGAGCAGGTCTCGGATAAGTATTCCCCCATGCCAAATGGCCATCCTTCCCATTGGCAAAGGTCCAGAGGATAATTAACAGGTAATACAGCGACGCGATGCACAAGGTAAAGGTCAACAAACGACCTTTGGAGAACGTGAAAGATAAATTGAATCGGATTATGTCCAGCTCCAGTTTCGCTGCTAAAATCGAAAGGGTCACCTATTTTCTTCAACCCAGAGCGGAAAACTTGCTAACGGCTTTGAACTTTGCAATTCAACTTACAGCGAAGAGAACCTCAATTCACATCCTCATGCTGAATTAACAGTTCCATAAAAAGAGAGACGAAAAATAACTAACCACTGTATCTAAGTACAACTAGATATGTAGGAGGGTCACACCAGAGGAATTTCTAAAATGGTTCTCCATAGAGCTCAAAACGGGAAACAATAAGCGAAGTGGTGAAAATGAAGGTAAGAATGAAGAAGTACAATAGTCACCGCAAAGTCGAAGAGTGCGTTCAATTGGATTCCAGCAAAGGGACGCGCTTTTTGGTCCCGCGGATCCTCCGAAATGAGCTCCGCCCGCAAATCCTGGCGGGGGTAGACGCGCGCAGGTGTCAATGCACCGAATACACCCAAATTTTGCGCGGCTGCCCCGCTCTGAATGCCAGAGATCTACTCTCGTCCGTTCGACAGCGTCTGCGCTCTGCTCGTCTGCTCTCTCACCTCGCATAGATAGAGACGTAGAGTCGGGGCGAGCTGTCCCGCAACCCACATACACGGCTGGGCACACGTCCCGGCATGGCGATTCTGAATATGCACCCCCCTTAGCTCGGTAATTTTTAGGCACCCCCTTATGGGAAATCGGAAAAAAAATCATGCTCCAAACAAAGTCAATTTGCAAAGATGGCACGACTCACAACAAGAACGACTCCGTCTTTTGCGCGAGGAGCACAACAAGTTCGTACGGTGTCATCTTGCGAAGGCGGCCATCAATCCTATACTAGGAGATATACCGCCCCCCCCCCCGTCTGCACCGCAGTCTCAACTCGGAAGAAGGGCGAGATGCACGCTCGCATCATTACGCTGTGGTCACTCTACAATGCTAATGTCTTATGTCAGCAGAATTGACAGCAGCAAATCTGATGTGTGCCCGGACTGCGGTACCGTCGGCCATGATACCGCACATTTATTCAATTGTCCGGAGATACCTACCACGCTGACACCAATGGGCCTATGGACGAATCCACAACTGGTCGCCCATTTCCTCCGCCTATGACAAAACCCTCCATGTGGCTGCAAAGAAGAAGAAGAAGAAGGAAATCGAAATCGGCTGTTTTCCGAATAGTTGGACAGCCATGACCTTGACTTCCTGATTTTGATAAACAAGAATATAAAAAAGCACTGAATAGAGAAAATTCCGAAAATGGCAACAAAAAAGGTAGTGTAATTTCTGAACTTCAAAACAACCCCATGAGGAAAATTTGTTTGTAAGACGGTAAGTTATGACAAAAGATAAAACATTTTTCAATACAAAACAATTGAACAACTACCAACAACAGAACTACTACTATTACGATAATTAATGTTTCCTGTCGAATGTTTTCATACACCTATGAAGGATTAGTTAATCTGTGTTTGATTGTTCTGATGTGGAAATCAGAACTATTTTGTGTTGTGGAACAATGTTAGGATTCATGTGATTCGTAGGGAGTAGAAAACCCGAGTTTTACCCTCCTAGAATGCCGCAGTCCCTTAAAAATCGGCTTGCCGCTCGGGCATTCGGGGGGCACCTGCCGAGTGTACATCGGGGACTCATCCGAGCGTCCCAAACTCGGCAGCAGCCCCCGAGCGCCCTCGGACCGACCCCCCCCCCGCTTCTCTTGGCGGCTGATCCGCGGACCTTTTTCGAGTGAAGCGCGGGAATTCAAAACCGTGAAAACGGTTTTCGTCGTATTCCACTATATTTTCACCGTTATTATGCCAATACTAGTGCTTTAGTACTACTACTACACTTCTTTGACTACTCTTTGACTCCATAATACTTGAATTTATAACTTTTTTACCACCTTATATTATAACAGTTGACGAAAAAGATTTGTTGAATTGGCAGTAAACTACAGCAATTCTTCTTCTTATCGGCCACATAGAGCTTCTCCTTATAGGTGTAAAAAGGCAGCCACATCGCACGGGTTCGTCCACATATCCATAACTGTTAGAGAAGTCGGCCTTGCAGGACATGAAAATAAATGAAATGAATCGTGCCCTGGGTTGTGGCAGTCAGGACATTCGTCGGGGATCGACGAGTCGATCATATGGACGAAGGCCTTGAGGTGTGAGGAGTGTCCACATCGTAGACCTGCCAGGATGACGCGTGTACGTCTGGGTAGGTCCGTTTCGCTGTCATCGATCGGGGGTGGCACGTCACCAAGAATTGGATTTAGGGGAGCACTGGAAAGGTATTCTCTGACGAATCGGGTGTGCTCCATTTGCAGTAGTCTGACGCGATTGAGCTCCGACGCCGCCCAACGTTGACGATCCAAGACAGAGACTGCAGCATGAAGTGGCGAGCGAATATGTCGGAAATGGGGACCAGATGACAGTAATGGGAAATTAGGGTGTGTGGAATTCCTTACAATGCCAACATGGAACTGTTGCGACTGGAGTTGACAATGCTGCTTTACAGGAAGCAGCGAACACTCTTGATGTAGATGAGATACCGGTGTGGATCTAGGGCATCCAGTGATCACGCATAGAGCAGTGTTCTGTGCACGCTGAAGTTTGCTCCAAGAGGTTTCCGACAGGTGTCTTGACCATATTGGGGCTCTATATTCCAGCACCGGCTGCACCATAGCCCTGTAGGGGGTTCGCAAAATTTCCTTAGAGCTGCCCCATGTAGTGCCTGCCAGCTAACGTAGAATGTTGTTACGTGTGTTGGCAGCAGCAGCTCGAATACGTGTGTTTTCGTGAAAACGCAGTGACGGGTCCAGGAATACACCAAATAGACGAGGGTGTTTTGATAAGGGCAGCATATTTCCTTCCTAAAGAATCTTGGGATGCAGCTTGTGTTCGGCAGTCGCTGTAGTGCACAAAAAGACGCTGGACTTGGTAGGAGAGACCTTTAGCTGCTTCGATTAAAGGAACTTGGCCAGACTGACGAGGTATTTATTCATCTCAGCACTGGCTCGATCGATGACAGGGTCAGAACAAATAATAGTGATGTCATCCGCATATAGACATAAGTGGATGTTTGACGACGGCTTCGGCACATCAGATAGATACAAAGAAAATAGGCTGGGAGATATAACTCCTCCTTGTGGAACGCCTGCCTTCAGGGGCACAGACTTCGATAAGTGTCCATCAAATTTCACACGAATGGAACGATTTTTGACAAAGTTATCTGTCCATCTTTTGCACCAGTCAGGAATAGTAGAGTCCAGGATCGATTTGGACAGCAGCGGAATACTGACGTTATCGAAGGCAGCGGTTAAGTCAACCGCCACGACAATACTTCTACCAGCTGGAGGTTTCATGTTGAAGCCAGTAATTATGTGTTCTGTGATGTACGTGGGTGCCGCAATGTGGGCCTTCTTGAAGCCATGTTGATGCACGTTATGTCGTAATGCTTCTTGGAGGTGCGGGTTGATGAATTTCTCCGCTAACTTAGCAATAGGGGACAAAAGGGAGATCGGTCGATGCGAAGTTGCTTGATCTTCTGGTTTGCCAGGCTTGAGGATCGGAAGAACAATTGCTTGCTTCCATCTAGCGGGGATGACACCTGTGCTGAATGACGAGTAGACTAGGTCACAAAGTAATTCAAGGAACTCTTCCGGCAAGTGCTTGAGATGGACGGCTGACACACCGTCGGGTCCCTCTGCTCGCGAGTTCTTCATGGACTTGATGAGGGAAGACATCTCAGAGGCAGTTATGGCAGGTACACCTTTTCGGCTGAGCTTCCTTATAGACCGGAGAGTGAGCCTGTTGGAACGATCACGGCGGGACGTCGCTGAAGCAAAGTGTTTTCCAAGTCGACATGCAGCCTTAAATCCGGACTCGACTTTCCCCGAAGGGAACTCAAGCATGTTGCGTCCTGCTGCCAATTTCTTGCCAGACAACTGCTTAAGAGTGCTCCAGGTCTTCTTTGCATCAGTGGAGAAATTCAAGGATTCAGTGAATTCCATCCATCGCATCCGCTTGTAATCATTCAGCATTTTGGTGATCTCATCAGACAGTCGTTGAATGCTGGGATCTGCAGGATCAGCTCGGCGCTTCTCGTCCCGTAATTCGATCAGCTCCAGGACGTCTTTGGGAACGTTAGGGTGAAACGTTATAACGCGCCCTGTAGGAATTGCAGTTCTGGAGGCGTTGCATATGGCATCAACAATGAACTTGTCCTTCTCATGAACGGAGCCGGTTAGCGGATAGCAGGCTACCCGACTGAGTAACACCTCTTTAAACATGACCCAGTTGGCCTTACGGTAGTTGGTGTACAATTTGCTACGAGAGCCTAAGGTGCCAGGTGACTGTTGAGAGACAAATCCAATGAATCACATATGGGTACATGATCGCTGGCCATAGCTATAGCAGCGGACCTGTTACAGGAAACAGCAAGAGAAGATGATACAAAAAAGACATCTGGAGAGGACGGCCTGCCCGTGGAAGGAAGGCGAGTGGGGGCGTCCTCGTTAATGGCAACAAGATCACAATCCTCAGCAAAAAGCTCAAGTAGTTCCCCTCTGTCATCGGGATCTAGAGAGGAGAACCAGGATGTGCAGTGAGCATTAAAATCGCCAGCCATGACAACAGAATACGATGGGAGGGCAGTGTGCACAGATTGCAAAAATGGAGTGGGGTCAAACGAATTGGGACATGAGGAGATTGGGGGAATATAAATATTAACAATATCTATAGGGCAACTTTGCAATCAAACATGAACACCAATACATTCTACAACATTATGATTAGGGAGAGCTATAAGATGAGAAGGTATAGAGGTTTTTACAAACGTAGAGACGCCTCCACCATGAGATGTGCGAGGGAGGTGGTAAGACGTATAACCGGGGAGGCGGGGTAGGGAGGATGTTGGGCTAAGTTTAGTCTCCTGAAGGAGAATGACATCTGGACGAAAGCGTTCAATGTACAATGTGAGCTCAGCAAGTTTGGCACGCAGGCCATTGATATTGAGTTGAAAAATGTCTAGACTATGAAGAGGAACACTAGGGGGAGAGTTAGAGCAAGAAGTACAACAATAAGCATCAGTGTAGTCATTATAACTGGTTAACCCCGAACATTTGAGGTGTACCCAGCCGAGGCAACCACCGCACTGAACGCTTGCATGTTGAGCCGATAATCCACAATGACAGCAGGGATATCGTGGAGTCTTCCTGGGTGGCCCTGGGTTCCTCTCAATGCCGGCTCGTAGCAGTAGTATGCGGAGGAGTGCAGCAGCCAGCCATTTGCACTCCCATACAGAAAAAACTCCTCGTGGAGTTGTTGATGCCCGTTTGATGAGTCTCCTTGATCTTGGTAGTCGACTCCACAGATCCACCACGCGTAGGTTGAGCATCTCGGATCCCAATTCTTCTATATAACTTCGGCTCAGTGTTGCAGAATACCTTCTTTCTTTACAGTTTTCAGAAAATTGATTACAACAAAAGTCCATGTTCATGCGGGTTGGAAATCAGACTGGATCTGATCAGAACACGTTCATACAAGATTCTTAAGTACTTCGAATGCACAAAATAAGCACGGAATGACACTTCAAAGTTCATGGGCAAGAACCAAAGGCTCACAACCGAAAAAAAACCCACGAGACAGGAAAAAATTGCTCGAGTACGAAAATGTCTGCTCACGATTCAATTGTTTCTGAACCGAGAAAATTATGGGGTCAGTTCATCTAACGGAGTAGAGACATAAAAATATGTCTCAACTTTGTTGGATGAACAGACCGCATAATTTTTTCGAGTAAATACTCGACAAGAACTCTTCTACATCATTGTATTGGATATACATGCACCACTGACAGTCTAATTTTCACGGTTGTGGAACAGTTTTTCTTGCTTTCACTCGGATTTGCCCTTGGCCCTGATCAATGAGACCCAAATATGGCATTTTTACAACAAATATATGAGACATGTCCAAAACAAGTGAGCTAAGTATTACGAGAATGGCTAAACATAAGCAAACTATAAAGAGCTAAACATATATATTCTATCAATTGCTAAAAATAAAATATCTATAGTGGCACCGGGCAGTTAGATCACGAATAGAGGTTGTCCTCTGATCATCGGGGCTGCTGAATTGCCTCACCATCTTGTATCCTCCGCAATGCGAAGACGTGATCGATCTCTTCGTCTCTCTGACGCAGTTGCTGTTGAGTAAGTGCTTTCAGCACTTATTCAACAGGAACTGCGTGAGAGAGACAAAGAGATCGATCACGTCTTCGAATTGCGGAGGATACAAGATGGTGAGGCAATTCAGCAGCCCCGATGATCAGAGGACAACCTCTATTCGTGATCAAACTGCCGGTGCCACAATAGGTTTTTTATGTTTAGCAATTGATAGAATATATATGTTTCGCTCTTTATAGTTTGCTTGCGTTTAGCCATTTTAGTAATACTTAGCTCACTTGTTTTGGACATGTCTTTGTTGTAAAAATGTCTTATTTGGGTCTCATTGATCAGGGTCAAGGGCAAATCCGAGTGAAAGCAAAAGAAAAACTGGTCTACAATCGTGAAAGCCAGACTGTCAGTGGTGCATGTATATCCAATACAATGATGTAGAAGAGTTCTTGTCGAGTATTTACTTGAAAAAAATTATGAAATTATGAAAATCATCGAAAAAATTTCATCTAACAAAGTTGAGACATATTTTTATGTCTCTCCTCCGTTAGATGAACTGACCCAATAATTTTCTCGGTTCAGAAACAATTGAATCGCGAGCAGACGTTTTTGTACTCGAGCAATTTTGTCCTGTCTCGTGGGTTTTTTTCGGTTGTGAGCCTTTGGTTCTTGCCCATGAATTTTGAAGTATCACTCCGTGCTTATTTTGTGCATTCGAAGTACTTAAAAATCTTGTATGAACGTGTTCTGATCAGATCCAGTCTGATTTCCAACCCGCATGAACATGGACTTTTGTTGTAATCAATTTTCTGAAAATTGTAAAGAAAAAAGGTTTTCTGCTACACTGAGCCGAAGTTATATCGTAGAATTTCTGTAGTTTACTGCCAATTCAATAAATCTTTGTCGTCAACTGTTATAATATAAAGTGGTAAAAAAGTTATACATTCAAGTATTATGGAGCAGTAATAGTAAAGGAAGTGTAGTACTAGTATTGGCGTAATAACGGTGAAAATATAGTGGAATACGACGAAAACCGTTTTTACGGTTTTGAATTCCCGCGCTTCACTCGAAAAAGGTCCGCGGATCAGCCGCCAAGAGGAGCGGGGGTTGGTCCGAGGGCGCTCGGGGGCTGCTGCCGAGTTTGGGACGCTCGGATGAGTCCCCGATGGACACTCGGCTGGTGCCCCCCGAATGTCCGAGCGTGCGATACGGTGTTTGTACGCAGCTACACAGCGCACACGGGAATGGACGCGCACACAATATTAATAAAAAATGTATTTTGTTACAGAACGGGGAGGAGAAAAGGATTGAAACTGAAGGAAATGGAAGATGGTAAAGGTAGTCTATTCTGGATGTACCCATTTTAGAAATTTAATGTAAATAAACAAAGTTAGAGCGGGTGTAAATATTTAGCCGTGACAAGGTTCATTCAAACGAACCTAGTTGATCAAAACTAGCATTAAACTGAGAGCAAAGGATATTGTGAGAAAGAGGAGAATCTGTCAAACATTTTAGCATCAATGGGACCGGTTTTTAATGTGATTTAAGGGCCTTAAATCTCGTCCCGGTTTTACCCCGAAAACAGGGACAAAACCGGGACGAGTTTTAAGGTCCTTAAATCACATTGAATATCATATTAAAATGTTTGCCAGATTCTCCTCTTTCTCGCAATGCTCTTAGTTCTCATGTTTATGGGTGTTTTTAATCAACTAGGTTCATTTGAATGAACCTTATCACCAGGGCTGTGCGGAAATCTTTTTCAAGATTTTCGGAAACGGAAGAAAAATGACCAAAAAACGTCGGAAACGGAAATCCGGAAACGGAAACGGAAGAGACCAAAAAAATTGGGTTTTCTCATCCCCTTCGCTTCGCTGCTGCTCATTGCCCGCAGCTCTCATTCAATAACCAATAAATTCAGTCAGTAAACTAATACTTATTCTAACTAAAGTCACTACGAGGCATTCAACGATTTCGAAGTCTCGCTTCTGGAAATCCGAATAGGCAACCTCTAAAAATACTTATTATCTGTAGCCGCCCATCAGGGGTGTGCGGTAATTGCCGTATGCCAACTGCAGTTTGCTGCCCGTCTTGGGGTTCGTCGTTGCTGTTTACCAAATTTTTTTTTGTAGCCGCACACCTCTGGTGTACAGCTTGTCCCCCAGAAAGCAGTCCAAGCGACACCAGGTATCCTTCAAGGCTGATCAGAAGTCAATTTTCAGATGATCAGCGACTACTTTCTCTTCTTTCGAACTATATTTGCCTATTGTAGTGGATATCAAACAATTGAATCTGAAAAAAAACTCTACGGCGACATGGAAAATTCTCTAATGATCTGCTTCAAACGAGCCTAGCAGGTGCCCGTAGTCACCTCCACCTGTCTTCGAAGAGACTCCTTTCTGGAAGACGGGCTGCACGTGCAAAACCGAAACTATCTCGATTTTGTTGCTGTCGTGGCGGTAAACAAGCGAAGAAGTGGAATCAAGAAGAGAAGTTTCATGAAATCATTGGATCTCAGAGAAAAAGATACATATTTATTTTCAAGAAGAAATCCTCCGAAGGCGTGCAGATTCCTGCCACACCCATTTCGTGTCATCATTTTAAAGGAGTTCAATCTCAGGCCCCCAAACTTCGTGAATGATCTCCTCTAAGCTCAGATATTCCCTTGAACACGAAGAGGTCGGATGTAAGTTTCAGCGTCTAATGAAGCCTTCGAAAATCCTAGCCTAGACCCACTATCATAGATCGTGTTGCACTAATTTATTCCGTTTCCGGTCCCAAAAACTCGGAAACGGAAGCGGAACGGAACAGCCCAAAAATCACAGGAAATACGGAAACGGAATCGGAAACGGAACAGTTCCGCACAGCCCTGCTTATCAAGTCCAAAAAATTCGCCCCGCTCCCACTTAGTTTGTTTACATTACATTTCTATAATGGATACATTGAAAGTATCCTATTTCTGCCTTCTTCCATTTACTCCAGTTCCAATCATTTTCTCCGCCCCGTTCTGTAATAAAATACATTATTCAATTAATATTGCGTGCGCGTCCACTTCAGTGAGCGTTGTGTAGCTGCGGACAAACACCATATCGCACGGCTAGCCTAGTCTATGAGAGATTGGGTCTATGAGGATTCAAGGTGGATATAACTCGGGTTTTTTATGTACAGTGTGCTTCTCAATCAGGAGGACACGGTCATTCGCTTCTTTCATAGTAACTTGCAGTCTTCAAATTTTACAGTTGACTCTCTTCATAAGTCACATTCTCATGAATAAAAATCTATTGACTAGTTGTGATGCTGCCTGTGCTATCTGTACTTGTGTGTCCTGTCGAAATAAATCCTAGCCTGCTCGGACGAGTCCGACCGTGGTAAGCAGCGGAGCGGTCGGTCATGGCAAAGTATAAGAGTGATATGAAGATTTTGACATGATAAGCCCGATAAGCATTGCTTCGACCGGCTCAAAATGAGCGACCTAGGCTATACATCAGTTCGCTAATCTTTTTTTGAACTTGAATGATAGTTTTTCCTGGGCGCTGTCTTTGTATTATATCTTTGCCTCGAATCGGTAGCCACCCGCGTAATCAATGAACGTTGCACCAAAGAAACATGACACCACATCAATCCTTACTTGCTACAAGATGATCCTTCATAGGAACAAACTTCGTCAGCAACTATGAATTATTGCGAACACAACCTGCATCTCTATCAATAATTTGAATTCTTTTAGTGTTCGACTCAAAAAGCGGAGAAGAAGATATGACAAATCAGAATAATAGTGTGTATTATTTTTTTTCCTGAAATTCGACAGAACATGCACTTCGTTCTTTTTTTTTTGTGTTCGGTTTAGGCACCCACCTTTGTCCTCTCTGCAACGTCTAATATGCACCCCCCTAAGGTTAACCGGGACGCGTGCCCAGCCCTGCCCACATCTCCGACGCCAGCTCTTTTCGGTTACTT
The DNA here is from genome assembly GCA_029168955.1 of Aplectana chamaeleonis. NCBI lineage: Eukaryota > Metazoa > Nematoda > Chromadorea > Rhabditida > Cosmocercidae > Aplectana > Aplectana chamaeleonis. The sequence goes on along the minus strand of JAPDOI010000491.1, from coordinate 329,892 downwards.
AATACAAATATGTAAGTACCTTGTGGTAGCAGGGATTGACTTCGTTTGAATTGGGGTGTACTGATTCCATGTCAGTTTAGTCCTTCTACCGTATACGCAGCGAACTTGCGCATTTTCAAATGATGCGAACCACATGAATTTGATGTTTTTCCTGCTAGTCGCGAGGTGGTCTCGCACTTCGCATGTTGAGGGGGTAGATCTGCCACTCAAGGACTAGGTAAGGCATCTCTGTCTGGTTTTCAGAGGAGCTAATAAGCTTCCCTATAACCTTTAGTCAGAGGTGAATATTTTTGGACCGATCGCAGTTTTTCAGGAACAGGAGACTGTCAGAAACAGCGAGTTCTGGCAAGCTGATTTTTGATCAATCATTGAACTATGGGAAGATCTGCAGTGGGAAGGTCGCGGGAAGACCTGCAGTCGGGAGAACAAGAGAACTCCTGCTGTGGGAACTTTCCCCATTACTCTGCTGTCGAGACGTCCCTTTCGCCTTCCCCCGATTCAGGGGAAGTTTCCCAGTTGTTTCGAGGGAAGTTCTGCTGTCGTTCTTGGAAACTTCCCCAAGAATATCTGAGGTGGTCGACCACCACCGAATCAATCGTTCTCACCCTCCCCCTGGTATGTCTCAGGACATTTTCATTACAATAAACGCTGAATAATCCTACTCATGCTAATCGACTGGACTGCTGCAGACTGAACTGTGGTACAACTATTTATTAAGGAGAGTTATCTCTCCGTACCACTCTACACCGCAAAATGAACTCTCTATAACTGAATGGGCCGCCTTAAGATGGCAGCGGACGCGGCCTCCAATCGCAGGCCCCGCCTGCGATGCGTAGGATGAGAGACCACGGGAGCAGACGAGAGCGTCAGGCATACATAAGACGCCCCTCCCCCGCATCCACCCCTCCGCGCCCATCGATCGACGGAAAACGACTGACAAAAACAAACCGAGGAGGAAATCACAGGAACGAGGTAATAGAGGGAACCAACTGTTAAGAAACAAGTACTAAACTGGTTTCAGATCGCTTAGCTATTAGATTAGTAGGACCACGGTGCAACAATGGATTTATAACTACTATTCTTAACATGCCACATTTTCCTTGGAACTGATTTCCAAGGAAACAAAATATGGTGGGGTGGTTTAGTGGAATTTCTAGACAGAGATGAAATTCCTGCTATGACAGCAAGAGAGCGAAATACGCTTTTATGTCGTCAGCGCAACCTCCAACAAAATAATATGACAATCTGGGTCTGCCGACTGCCATCTCAACGACGCCTCACCCAACCACCTCATCATGGGGGGGGGTTCAATAGTTAATTTAAGCGGACTCTCCATTGTGTATACATCTTGTTGTGGCCGTCTGGTCACCGCGTTTGACCTCTGCAATTAGCAAATGCGATATCGGCAGCCGGGTGTCCGTGACCGCCCACGTTGTGTGTTTCTCGTTGTTCTGTCTACCGATCTAGGTGGTCTAGCGGGAAAACAAGCCGTATAAAAGGCGACTAGATTTAACACTGAGTGTGTTAGCTGCGCTCTGGTGTGCTGGTGTTATTCATTGTCTACTAATAAATCATTCCTAGTACTCGTCTAACGGCAGCCGCAGTTCGTAAGGGATTCTCTCGCTAGAATAGAGAATAAAGAGTTCTCAAGGAACTCTCGGGAAACTTGTATCCGCAGGGATACAACAGTGGCGATCAGGACATCCACTTGTTGCTAAAGGAGCGACAGTGGCAAGAACTCGACGAAGAGGGTTCTCAGAAGTTGCTAGAAAGCTTGTGACGAAAAAGAAAAAGTCGATTGGTGACTTCAGATATTAGTAGGAAAAAGTTAGAAGAACTTTCGAAATCATGGATCTTCAGTCAGTTCTGAGCATGTTCAAGGAGCTGATGGAGGAACAAAGAAAAAGTGCTGAGAAGCAGCAAAAGGACATGATAGAAATGGTCCTCAGTCAGCTTGCTGTCACGCGTGGTACAAGTTCAGTACCTGAAGTGAGTTCACTTCCGAACATGATGTCAGCCCTCAGCAATCGGATTGATAAGTTTGATTTCGATCCAGAAATGGATCAGTGCTTTAGCGGATGGTTTTCACGGTTCAAGGAGCTCTTATGGAGGATCGCCTACTCGTTGGCAAGAGCGTACGCGGAAGAAGAAGTCGTCTACAATGCCGTCATCCTTCCGAAGTCAAAGGTCCTCAACTATACCTCCCAGAATTCACTCTTTCACGAATCCTGGAGCCAATTTTTTCGGTTACGGATCAGCATAAACCGGCTCAACTGATCCGTTGTCTTCTCCTGCGTGCCGGAATCGAAGCAAACCCTGGACCCCCTCGCCGTATCCGATGGCCCTGCACCCAGTGTGGTACCTCAGCCGCAGCAGGGAGTGTCCAATGTATCAAGTGCAGAAAATGGACCCACGTGAGACAATGTTCCGGCCTCAAGTCCTTCAAGGATGCGGATAGCTCATACGTATGTCCCAACTGCAACATAACCGGGTCAACACAACATATCAACTCAGACTCATTGAAGGTAATCCAATGGAACATAAATGGTTTTCGCCACAAATCAGCCGAATTGGAAGCTCTTGCTCATCGCATAGGGGCCGATGTCATAGGACTACAAGAGACCAAGCTGGACACAAGCCATGGTACACCTACTGTCCGAGGCTATTCTTGCCTGAGGAACGACAGATCGAGCTCAGGAGGTGAAGTGGCTTTTCTCGTCAGGTGCAATCTACAGTGCAGTGTGATTACTGCTGGAGTTGACGATGGTACAACGGAATCCATCTCCATAAGTGTAGAAACTAAGTCCGGGCCTGTACACCTTCACAACATATATTCCCCGCCAAGATCCTCGTGTCCACCCTCTTACGAATTGTCCATTTCACCGTTCCTGACATGTGGGAAGTCCACAATCGTCGTGGGAGATGTCAATGCCCATAGCGCTCTCTGGTCACAGGGCGAAGAAGACCAACGCGGACAGTGCATTGAAGAGGAAATTTCCCAATCCAATCTAGTGATCCTCAATGACACAACGCGTCCTACGAGGAAGCCGACGCATGGAAGACCATCATCGCCGGACCTCTCCTTATGTTCGCAGGACTTAGCATCGTCGGCCGTTTGGGACACCCTGAACACAGGAGCCAGTGACCATCTCCCAATACTGATGGAATTCAAGAGCGAAGCCCCCATATAACATCGCCGAGGACCACGTTCGTCAACTTTAAAAAGGCGAACTGGATCAAGTTTTCGTCAGTGTTGGAGCAGCAATCGGCTGGTTTTGACTTTTGTGCAAACCCGCAAGAGATGGATCGATTCCTCACATCAGCCATCAAAGCAGCAACTTCGCAATCTATTCCTAAGGGCAGACGGAAGGTTTTCACTCCTTGCCTATCTGATACCGCCAAAGACCTGATACGCGAACGAGACACCATTCGGAGAACGGATCCTACGAACACCCGAATTCCCGAGCTCAACAAGGAGATCGCAGATGAGGTAAAGAAAGATCGACAACAGACTTGAGATCTTTTGTGGAGGGCATAGACCATCGCACTAATTCCTCCAAGCTTTGGTCCACAATGAAAGCACTTGATGGCCGATCAGCGAAACCGAACCCCTCCAACTTCTGCACAAAGGCCAGCCGACCAGCAACAAGAAGGCGGCAAACCTCCTATGCAAGCAGTTCGGCTCTCCATGTCCTCATAGAAGCCTAAAATCGTCCCCGAGGACCTACAGATGGATTAAAACTTTTCCAAGGAACGACGATCCTATCATCACGGCCGCCCTCATCGACGCCTCTGTGAAGGAATGCAAGCCTTCTAGAGCTCTGGATACAAGTGGAGTGGCCCTATTATGCTCAAACATACTGGACCAATTTTCCGCGAATGCGTCAGAGCGCTATTCAACAGGACCCTGTCAACAGGACTGATACCAGCGTCATGGAAGGAAGCCAGGATTTTCCTCTGTTGAAGCCCGGAAAACCTCCCGAAGATCCGAGCAGCTACAGGCCCATTTCGATTATCTCATCCATGGCCCGTACTCTGGAGAGATCCATTCTGCCTACATTGGAGACTCATCTGCACGTTCCCAGTTGGCAGAATGGTTTCCGAAGAGGTTTCTCTACCACCTCCGCCCTGGTCGAACTCACTGGAATCATCACAGACGGAATGAATGAGAAGAGACCACCAAGCCGCTCACTTATGGTGGCGTTGGATTTGAAGAAGGCCTACGATACTGTCGTCACATCCATCCTCTGTCAGAAATTAGCAGAATCACCGCTACCAAGAGGCCTAACCCGCTGGATTGCAAGCTATCTAAAGGGCAGAACAATTCACACAGAGTTCAAGGGACAAACGTCTAATGTGAGACTGGTGCGCTCCGGGGTGCCTCAAGGAGCAGTAATTTCGCCGCTACTTTTCTCGTTCTACATCGCCGACCTACCGAGACCCCACCAGAAGTAAATCTCATTGATACGCAGACGACCTCACACTGATCGCGTCGGACCCTGACGTTGCAACTTGCGAGAAACATCTCAACGACTACCTACCAATATTAACAAAGGCCTTGGAAGACCATCATTTGCAACTGTCACTTCAGAAGACCACTGTTTCCCTGCTGACGACCCACACTGCTCAAGCGAGGTACGTGCCGAAAGTTTTCATTAACGGGGTGCAAATTTCGCACGAGAGAAACCCTACGATTCTTGGTTATCAGTTCGACACGATGATGACGGGACGTTTACACGCTGAGGCAGTTCGCAAGAAGACAGCAAAGCGAGCGAACCTCCTGAAAGCTCTGGCAGGAAGAAACTGGGGACAAAATAAAGAACTACTAACTACTACCTATCGTGCCATCGGACAATCAGTGTTGTCTTACGCAGCCCCTGCATGGAGTCCGCTACTGGCCTCGTCACACTGGGATCGGCTACAAGCTTGTCAAAATGCAGCTCTGAGAACTGCGACGGGAAGCCTGGCAATGGCGAACACAACCCACCTCAGTAACGAATCTGGAATCATGCCAGTGCAGGCTCATAATGAAATGCTGTCACTTCAATATCGAACAGTTGCGGCACTCGACCCTGAACACCCCTCCCACGACATGATGAGGAAGCCGGCGCCGCCACGACAGATTAGGAGGCACGTCAGAACTGTCCCCCAATGACGGTAAGGCCAGGAAATGCTGAGAACATCCGCAAAGAGGTCCACAAGGAGTTTGTGAAGGATTTCTTGGGTAATATGAACTCTCCTTTACTAAATGGACCACCGCCGCAAATCGCGAAAGAAGAAGAGACTTTACCAAGATCAAGTCGAGCAGCGCTATCCCAGCTTCGGAGTGGTTACTACTCAAAGTCGCAGTGATATCTTCATAAGATTGGAGCAGCAGATAATCCACTATGCCCGGAATGCAGTCTGGAGGAACACACAGTACCTCACATGTTCTCATGCGCTACAAAGCCAACGCATCTCACAATTGAAGATCTCTGGCTTAAACCCGTGGAAGCAGCCAAATTTCTGTCACTTTGATTCTATAAGATTGTAAAGAAAGAAAAAAGAAAAAAAAAGAAAAGAAAAACAAAAACAAAAAAAAAAGATATATATAAAAAAATAGAATAAAAAAAAATAAAAAAAAGAGGGCCAAAGAAAGCTCCATCAGGGATCCTCCAAAGAAGGGGATCCCAGCCACCGCTTCGATGATTCGTCTACATGCCGGAAATTGGAACCAGGATCCGTGTCTATGGTGGAGGATGGGCAACAACAACAACAACAACGGTTCAAGGAGGTATTCGCCGAAGACGCGAAACAGTTGCCTGAAAGTGCTAGAGTAAGGCTGCTTTGTGAGAAGCTTCTTCTTCTTCTTATCGGCCACATAGAGCTTCTCCTCATAGGTGTAAAAAGGCAGCCACATCGCACGGGTTCTTCCACATATCCATAACTGTTTGAAAAGTCGGCCTTGCAGGACATGAAAATAAATTAAATGAATCATGGCCTGGGTTGTGGCAGTCAGGAAATTCGTCAGGGATCGACGAATCGATCTCATGGACGAAGGCCTTGAGGTATGAGGAGTGTCCACATCGTAGACCTGCCAGGATGACGCGTGTACGTCTGGGTAGGTCCGATTCGCTGCCATCGATCGGGGGGGGGGGGCACGTCACCAAGTATTGGATTTATGGGAGCACTGGAAAGGTATTCTCTGACGAATCGGGTGTGCTCCATTTGCAGTAATCTGACGCGATTGAGCTCCGACGTCGCCCAACGTTGACGATCCAAGACAGAGACTGCAGCATGAAGTGGCGAGCGAATATGTCGGAAATGGGGACCAGATGACAGTAATGGGAAAATAGGGTGTGTGGAATTCCTTATAATGCCAACATGGAACTGCTGCGACTGGAGTTGACAATGCTGCTTTACAGGCAGTAGCGAACACTCTTGATGTAGATGAGTGACCGGTGTGGATCTAGGGCATACAGAAATCACGCGCAGAGCAGTGTTCTGTGCACACTGAAGCTTGCTCCAAGAGGCTTCCGACAGGTGTCTTGATCTAATTGGGGCTCCATATTCCAGCACCGGCTGCACCATAGCCCTGTAGATGGTTCTCAAAATTTCCTTATAGCTGCCCCATGTAGTGCCTGCCAGCGAACGTAGAATGTTGTTACGTGTGTTGGCAGCAGCTGCTCGAATACGTGTGTTTTCATGAAAACGCAGTGACGGGTCCAGGAATACACCAAGTAGACGAGGGTGTTTTGATAAGGGCAGCATATTTCCTTCCCAAAGAACCTTGGGATGCAGCTTGTGTTCAACAGTCGCTGTAGTGCACAAAGTAACGCTGGACTTTGTTGGAGAGACCTTCAACTGCTTCGATTCCAGGAACTTAGCCAGACTGACGAGGTATTTATTCATCTCAGCAGTGGCACGATCGATGACAGGGTCAGTACAAATAATAGTGATGTCATCCGCATATAGACATAAGTGGATGTTTGATGACGGCTTCGGCACATCAGATAGATACAAAGAAAACAGGCTGGGAGATAAAACTCCTCCTTTTGGAAAGCCTGCCTTCAGGGGCACAGACTTCGATAAATGTCCATCAAATTTCACACGTATGGAACGATTTTTGACAAAGTTATCTGTCCATCTTTTGCACCAGTCAGGAATAGTAGAGTCCAGGATCGATTTGGACAGCAGCGGGATACTGACGTTATCGAAGGCAGCGGTTAAAGGCAGTGGTCACGATGAAAAACGTTATCGAAAAAACTACAAAAATCAGCTCAGATCAAAACAGCTCAAAAACTATGAAGGTAGCGCGGTGAAAAACGGGCTAGAATTAGAGTTCTTAAGACCCTAAATTTCCAATTCGTGCACACGTGCACAGAAAGATCACAGTCTCATGCCAAGCAGTCCAAAATCATCGACACTCAGAGGAAGAAATAAATGCAAATTTACCTAATAAAACAATTGAACAATGAACGCAAGCACTTCAGTCAATGTTTTTGACTAGATGTGTACATAAATCCGGAGGTTCATTGATTGAAATTCGATTTCAAGCCAGCTGATGTTCTTGATATTAGAGATCATCGATGCCGATGATGTGGGGTATGCTCGTCCACTATCAAAAGACAAGAAAGTTCAGGCTTCAAATTCGGCCCGAAACAGCGGTTTTTTCGCGATTTTTCCTTATAGATCCCACTACTCTTAACCTAGGAAAGGTTTCAGAGAGGAAAAGAAGACGAGCTTATTTGAGCGCGACCACTGCCTTTAAGTCAACCGCCACGACTATACTTCTACCAGCTGGAGGTTTCATGTTGAAGCCAGCAATAATGTGTTCTGTGATGGACGTGAGTGTCGTGATGGTTGAGTGGGCCTTCTTGAAGCCATGTTGATGCAAGTTATGACGTAATGCTTCTTGGAGGTGCGGGTTAATTAATTTCTCCGCTAATTTAGCAATAGGGGACAAAAGGGAGATGGGTCCATGCGAAGTTGCTTGATCTTCTGGTTTGCCAGGCTTGAGGATTGGCAGAACGATTGCTTGCTTCCATCTAGCGGGAATGACACCTGAGATGAATGACGAGTAGACTAGATCACAAAGTAATTCAAGGAACTGCTCCGGCAAGTGTTTGAGATGGACGGCTGACACGCCGTCGGGTCCCTCGGCTCTCGAGTTCTTCATGGACTTGATGAGGGAAGACATTTCAGAGGCAGTTATGGCAGGTACATCTTGTCGGCTGAGCTTCCTTATAGGCCGGAGAGTGAGCCTGGTGGAATGGTCACGGCGGGACGGCGCACAAGCAGAGTGTTTTCCAAGTCGACATGCAGCCTTGAATCCGGACTCAAATTTCCCCGAAGGGAGCTCAAGCATGTTGCGGTCCGCTGCCGATTTCTTCCCAGACAACCGCTTAAGAATGCTCCAGGTCTTCTTTGCATCAGTTGAGAAATTCAAAGATTCAGTGAACTCCATCCACCGCGTCCGCTTGTAATCATTCAGCCTTTTGGTGATCTCATCCGATAGTTGTTAAATACTGGGATCCGCAGGATCAGCTCGGCGCTTCTCGTCCCGTAATTCGATCAGCTCCAGAACATCCTTGGAAACGTTGGGATGAAACGTCCTCACACGCCCTATAGGAATTGCGAATCTGGAGGCACTGCATATGACGTCAACGATGAACTTATCCTTTTCATGAACGGAGCCGATAAGCAGATAGCAGGCTACCCGGCTGAGTAACACCTCCTTAAACTGGTCCCAGTTAGCCTTACGATAGTTGGTATACAGTTTGCTACGAGAGCCAAGGAAAGGTGCAAGATGGCTATTGAGAGACAAATCCAATGATGCGCATATGGGTACATGATCGCTGGCCATAGCTATAGCAGTGGACCAGTTACAGGAAACAGCAAGAGGAGATGAGTGACATCCGGAGAGGACGGCCTGCCCGTGGAAGGAAGGCGAGTGAGGGCGTCCTCGTTAATGGCAACAAGATCACAATCCTCAGCAAAAAGCTCAAGTAGTTCACCTCTGTCATCAGGATCTAGAGAGGAGAACCAGGATGAAGAGTGAGCATTAAAATCACCAGACATTACAATAGAAGATGAAGGGAGGGCAGAATGTACAGAATGTAAAAATGGAGTGGGGTCAAACGAATTAGGACATGAGGAGGAAGGGGGAATATAAATATTAACAATATCCATGGGGCAACTTTGCAATACAACATGAACACCGATACATTCTACAACATTATCATCAGGAATAGGAATGAGGTGAGAGGGTATGGTGGATTTTACAAATGTGGAAACGCCACCACCATGGGATGTGCGGGGAAGGTGGTACGACGTATAACCGGGAAGGCGGGGTAGGGAGGATGTTGGGCTAAGTTTTGTCTCCTGAAGGAGGATGACATCTGGATGAAAGCGTTCAATGTACTATGTGAGCTCAGCAAGTTTGGCACGCAGGCCATTGATGTTAAGTTGAAAAATGTCTAGACTATGAAGAGGAACACTAGGGGGAGAGTTAGAGCAAGATATACGACAGTAAGCATCAGTATAGTCATTATAGCTGGTCAACCCCGAACATTTGAGATGTACCCAGCCGAGGCAACCACCGCACTGAACGCTTGCATGTTGAGCAGATAATCCACAGTGAAGACAGGGATAACGTGGAGTCTTGCTTCTCGGTCCCGGGTTCCACTCAATGCCAGCTCGTAACAACAGAATACGAAGGAGTGCAGCAGCCAGCCATTTGCACTCCCACACAGAAAAAACTCCTCGTGGAGTTGTTGATGCCCGTTTGATGAGTCTCCTTGATCTTGGTAGTCGACTCCGCAGATCCACCACGCGTAGGTTGAGCATCTGGGATCCGTGAGAAGCTAGACCGGTGTACTTTTGAAAAGCACCAAGGCATATACTTCCAAAAGAGGTCACAGATATCGGTTTTGATGAAGCAGAGCTTACCTTGAAGCAGCTGTTTGTCCTCAAAGTCTCGGAGTTTACGACAAAATATCAGTGCCTGAAGTTGGAAAAGAACGACTCCGAAGATTACCTCACGTATAGTGGTAGAGTAAATGAGTTTTGCGAAAAGGCGAAAATTCATGAGCTTGATTCAGATGGAATTAAGTGCCTGTTATGGATTTTCGGCCTAAAGTCAGCGAAAGAAGCTGAAATGAGGCAAAGACTCATTGCGGTTCTGGACAAAGAATACAAGGCTAACAAGAAAGTTTCCCTTCAAGAGTTGCACATGGAATGTGAGAACATTTTGAGTCTCAAAAGGGACAGTGAGACCATCGCTGGCAACGTGAAGTTTGTGGAAGAAACAAACAAAGTAACGAAAAGAGCAATTCAGTGTTGGAGTTGCGGTGGTAACCATATGGCACGCTTGTGCATGTCAAAGCCATGGTTTTGCAAGAAGTGCAAAACAACGGGCCATAAGGAAAATTACTGTGAAGTCGCAAATCAGCGGAAGGTTTCAGAAAAGAATCCGGAACGGAGAAACCGTAAGAACAGCGATCACAGTAAAAACGCTAGGAAAGGTTCGAAACGCAACGTGCATGTGGTCAGGATATCGAATGCAGCCATCGAGGTAAATTCCGCGAGAGTATACGTGGAAGCGGTAGTGAACAAACACCCAGTCGAGTTTCTACTGGATACTGGATCCGATATTACCTTGATCAATGAGAGGATTTGGAGGGAAATGGGATCTCCAACTCTTCAAAGCACAGACCTTGTGGTCAAAAATGCCAGCGGAAGTCCAATGAAGATTCATGGGAAGCTGAGATGGGAGTTTGAGATTAAGGGCTCGAAATCAGAAGGTTACGCGTATGTAACGCCCTACAACTCGCTGATGGGTCTCGAATGGATCCAAACAAATGAAGAAATGTCACATCACATGAAAATGATGGTGGCAGAAGTTTTTACCGAGGCAAACTTCGATGTTGGAGCGGAGTTAAAGAGAACCTATCCAGGAGTATTTGAGGATGGGTTAGGACACTGCACAAAAGAGAGGGCTGAATTACAGCTTAAGCTAGGCGAGCGTCCAGTGTTTCGTGGCTGCAGACCTGTGGCGCATGCTGCAGTTGAAGCTGTCGACAAAGAACTCGACAGGCTTTTGGGAATGGGTGTCATAACCCAAGTGAGCTATAGTGAATGGGCTGCTCCAATCGTATGCGTCAAGAAAGCAAACGGAAAACTGAGGGTATGTGCAGATTTCTCCACCGGGCTGAATAAAGCATTGCAGTCGTTCGATTATCCTTTGCCAGTGCCAGAGGATATATTCGCGTCTCTCAATGGTGGGACCGTATTTTCACAGATCGACCTGTCAGACGCCTATTTGCAGATTGAGTTGTCTGAAGAAGCGAAGAAGAAAGTGGTGCTAAACACACATCGTGGATTGTTTCAATACAATCGTTTACCATTCGGAATAAAGACCGCACCTGGCTGGCATTTTCCAGCAGATCATGAACAAGGTGGTGTCGGGTCTAAGAAGTGTGACGAACTACCTGGATGACATCCTAGTCTGTGGAGAGACGCACGAAGAGCATAAAGAGAATTTGCTCGCGTTATTCGCAAAAATCTCTGATTAAGGCTTCAAAGTACGCTTAGAAAAGTGTGCGTTTTCTAAGCCCGAAATACGCTATCTTGGGTTCATCGTGGACAAGAATGGCAGAAGGCCAAACCCGGAGAAGATTGCAGCGATCAAGAAAATGGTTGAGCCAAAGAATGTGACTCAACCTCGAGCATTTTTGGGAATGGTGACGTACTATTCCGCGTTCATGCCAACAATGAAGGATCTCCGTGGTCCATTAGATGCAATGCTGAAAAAGGATGTTAAATGGGAATGGAGATCACAACATCAGAAAGCATTTGAAGGCTTGAAGGCAGCTTTGTCTAGCGATCTAAATCTTGCTCACTATGACCCCAATCAGAAGATAGTAGTTGCAGCTGATGCGTGCGACTACGGAATAGGGTGCGTAATCTTACGGAATAGGGTGCGTAATCTCACACAGATATCCGGACGGTTCTGAAAAACCGATAGCACATGCCTCGCGTTCGTTGACGAAAGCTGAAAAGAATTACTCCCAGATTGAGAAAGAAGCTCTGGGACTAGTGTTTGCTGTGAAAAAGTTCCACAAATACGTATACGGAAGGAAGTTTCTATTGTTGACAGACCACAAACCATTGTTAGCCATCTTCGGTGACAAGAAGGGAGTGCCAGTGTACTCCGCCAACCGACTCATGAGATAGGCAACAATACTGCTCGGTTATGACTTTGACATTCAATATGTCAATACCACAAAATTCGGACAAGCAGATGGCTTGTCGAGGCTGATGCAGAAGCATCCAGTTACCGAGGAAGATGTGGTTATAGCCTCTGTCGAAAATGATGTGTCGACCACGCTGAAAATTGTATCAGGAAACTACCAGTAACTCACGAGGATGTTGAGCTCTACACGGAAAAGGATATGATATTGAAGAAAGTCATATCATGCGTGAAAAGTGGGAGATGGCCCAATTCTGACGCCAGACTGGCTCCTTTTCACAGCAGAAAAGAGACGCTATCAATGGTTGGGAAATGTCTCATGACTGGAGAGAGGGTGGTGATTCCCTCAAAGCTGCAATCAGATGTTCTGAAGGAATTGCATACTAGTCATCCTGGAATTGTACGGAAAAAGTTGGCCCGAAGGTACGTTTACTGGCCAAACATTGACAAATATGTCGTGCGGCGGTGCGAAAGCTGCCAGAAAACGGCGAAGAGACCCACGAAAGTGCCGTTGGAAACATGGTCACCAGCTACTAGTGTGTGGCAGCGAATTCACGTAGATTTCGCAGGACCAATGCACGGAATTTACTACATGGTAGTAGTAGATGCTTTCACCAAATGGCCGGAAATGTTCACAATGGCCAACATTTCTGCCGCACAGACAGTAAAGACGCTGAAAAGTCTGTTTGCGAGGTACGGCTTACCGCAAACAATCATAAGTGATAATGACACACAGTGTGTCGGAACAGTTTGAGAAGATGTGCAAAGAAGGAGGAATAGAGCACATCAAAACAGCCCCCTACCACCCTCAGTCGAATGGACAGGCTGAGAGCTTCGTTGATACGCTAAAGCGAGGTATCAAGAAGCTAAAAGGGGAGGAAATGCCTACAGAAGAGACTTTGAACGTGGTGTTGCAAGAATACAGGACAACACCAAACAGAAGTTTGAATGAAAAAACTCCCGCAGAAGTATTCCTGGGTAGAAAAATCAGGACAAGACTGAGTTTACTGCTTCCGAAAACCCAACACTCAGAAGATCCGCTCAGGAGTGAAGCTCGGGCGAGGATGGAACAACAGTTCGACAGAAAAAATGGAACTGTTTCCAAAGACTTCAAGATCGGCGAAGCTGTATATGTACAGCAGTGGAAGGCGCCCCATTTTGTATGGTCCAAAGGCGAGATCGTAAAGCGTCTTGGAGTCGTCAACTATGAGGTTGAGGTTAATGGAAGAAAAGTTCGGAAGCACGCTAATCAGTTACGCCGTAGAAAAGACGAGAAAGCCCCAGTAGGAGAGGGCGCGGCGCTGAAGACGTTGCTTCTTCTTCTTCTTTGCAGCCACTGAGAGGGGTTTCGTCACAAGTTGAGAAACTGGGCTACCAGCACTGGATTCGTCGACAAGTCTATTGTACTGAGCGTTGTTGGCTTCTTCGGACAATCAAATAGGTGCTTAGTGTCGTGGCCTTCGTTTCCACAGTCCGGGCACACGTCAGGCTGGCTATTGTCGATACTGTGCAGGTAAGACATAAGCAATGGAGAATGTCCGCAGCGCAACGAAGCGAGGATACACCTGGCGCGCCTACCGAGCTCGGACTCGGTATCACATACCCTGGGCGGCACATCACCGAGAATAGGGTTGACGGCCGCTTTGGCGAGATGATCCTTCACGAACCGGGTGTGCTCCGCGCGTAAGAGACGAAGCCGTTCTTGATTCGAGTCGGTCCATCTCTGTACATTCACTTTGTTCGGAGCATCGGCAAACGGCACTCTGATCGATCTAGACGTTGCTCAATGTGCTGGAGCTAGATGATGTGTTGTCCTGTGAAAATGAAAAAAAAGAAACCTGCAACCGAACCGAATAGAATAAACGACGACAACGACTCCGCAATGATTAACCCAAAGCAACCACGATCTGATGCGACTTCAACAATTCAACCACTTCAACGTTCCTCGAGGACTAGGAAACCAGTCCAGCGTTATGGAATTGATAGTTGATCATGTAAAATTTTGTTGTTGACGTTAAAATGTTCTTTACGCTCTGATTGTAATAGTATATAGTTTTCATTTGTAGTAGTTTTGTTCTTAATGTGTAATAACTTCACTACTAGGGGAGGTGTTGTGGCCGTCTGGTCACCGCGTTTGACCTCGAATTAGCAAATGCGATATCGGCAGCCGGGTGTCCGTTACCGCCCGCGCTGTGTGTTTCTCGTTGTTCTGTCTACCGATCTAGGTGGTCTAGCGGGAAAACAAGCCGTATAAAAGGCGACTAGCACTAAAAGACTAAAAGGCGACTGGTGTTCTTCATTGTCTACTAATAAATCATTCCTAGTACTCGTCTAACTGCAGCCGCAGTTCGTAAGGGATTCTCTCGCTAGAAGAGAGAATAAAGAGTTCTCAAGGAACTCTGGTGAAACTTGTACCCGCAGGGATACAACACATCTCATTCAAAAGAATAATGGTACCACATTGCTCTGGAAAGGCAGCATACACGCTTGTAAACGTGGTTGAGATAGCTACGGAAATAGAATGGTATGGCTCACATTAAAACGTCACAAACGACCCACAATGCAGTTAGGGTAGTAAGAAGTTGGCCCCGCCCTAAATCTCTCCGCCCGCACTGCTACCATGAATGACTACTTACGGACCCTGGCAGTGTATCTCAAATCAAAGTCGCTGACTGTCTCTGCCTCCAAGTCAAGTTTCACACCATGTACAACGGCTACTATCAAACATCGGCTTCATCCCAAAGTCGTCTGGGATGGCCACGAGCTGCTACTGTCTAAGCATCCTCGACTACTGGGAGTTTTACTGGATCTCTCTCTAAGATTTCACGAGAATACGCGTATACGTGCTGCCTCAGCGCACTCGCGCAACAACATTCTTCGTGCCCTGGCTGGGAATACCTGGGGCAGCACGAAAGAAGTGCTTCTTATGACGTATGGAGCCATTATGCAGGCGGTCTTGGAATATTGTGCCCCTATTTGGACCAGGCATATCTCTGAAACCTCTAAGCGCAGATTGCAGAGGGCACAGAATACTGCTCTCAGGCTTGTAAAAGGATGTCACAAACCGAAGCCTATCCCACATCTTCATCAAGAAACCGCCTACTCCCCGTGAAGCAGCACTGTTTACTCCAGTCTCAGCGATTTCTCTTAAGTATCGTCAAGAGGCCAACCCATCCAAACCACCCTCTTCTGTCATCTGGCCCCCATGCAAGAAACATACGCCCGCCGCTCAATGCTAACCTGTCTGCTGTCGATCAACAACGCTGGGCTACATCCGGGCTCTCGCGCAGAAGACTCCAGATGGCCAAGCATACGCGCTTCGTGGCAGTGTACCTGTCTGATGCTCAGCCCAAATTTACTGCGGCGTGCCCCCACGAGTCGACGACAGCGAAGCTGATCTAACGAGACGCACCCGTACAATCCTCGCAGGTCTGCGATGCGGTCACTCCACATATCTCACGCCCTACGTTCATCGGATTGGCCAGTCAGTCCCAGATAAATGCCCCGATTGTGAATGTGCTGGACATGATTCATTGCATCTATTTTCATGTCCGGCTAGACCTACAACCTTTCTGCTCAAGATCTATGGCGAAGGCCGTGTGAGGTGGCTAGCTTCCTACGCCTCTAAAGCGATGCTCTGTTCATGGCTGACAAGAAGAAGAAGATCTCTCCGCCCCCCTTTGCCGTCGTCTTCTGAAACAGGAGTGGTGGGCCATTCCCACCATCGTCCATGTATGTGTTTCACTAATTGTACCTATTTATTGTACCACTCAGCAACGTCGCCGGCGGTGGGAATGGCCCAGCATCCATGTTTGGAGGATCGCGAATACAGGGGGCAGAGAAATACAGGGTGACCTCAACTTCTTGCTCGTTTAGCGGCATTGTGAGTCGTTTCCGACGCTTCAAAATGCGTAGGCATTGTGCTTTGAGCCATACCATTCTTTTTCCGTAAGTATCTCAACCACGTTTATGAGCGTGTATGCTGCCTTCAATCGAAAGTAATTCTAGCAGCGAACGTTGATACTCTGTTTTTTGGCTCTGTAGTGTGTTTAGCTCTATTGTTCTGACAGCTTCGCATAAGACACGCTGCCATTCAAATTCAGTACTGGTTTTTGAAACGGCAACAGCAACAGAACACTCTGTGGGTCTCACTATTTGACGGAGTGTGATAACTACCAGGACGCTTACATTAACAAATAATAGGATGAAGGCTTCAAGTCAACAGTAGGCTATATGCGTTTGAGTAAAATGCATAGAGAGAAAAATAGGTTATACAGAGATAAAATTACCTTTCTTTTCTTTCCTAAATCGATGGCTAATCTCGTGCGAGTAAAGTCAAGAGGATAAATAATCATAAATGTGGCCACTCCTGCTCCACCGCCAGCCAGAATGTTACCTGGAAATATATAATATTTCAGTGCCACCAATCTCACCTCTAATGCGGAAAAAATCACGGGAAACCAGGATGGATTCGCCGGTGGCTGTGGCATTCACGCTTTTAATCAAATTCCTTTGAAGTCGAAAAAGAGTCGTCCACACTGCTACAGTTGACCGCAATGTTAAAAGGACATGGTGCGGTTGCGTATCGCACTAAAACTACGGCAGAATCTGTCACTTTGCCAGATTTCGTCATCGATCGGCGCCACAGCTGTTATTCTCGTGAGCAGAGAGACGACGGTTGGCGCCGATCGATGACGAAATCTGGCAAAGTGCCAGATTCTACCGTAGTTTTAGTGCGAGCCCGCAACCGCACCATGTCCTTTTAACATTGCGGTCAACTGTAACGTCGGCCTGGACGCAAGCGAAAGCTCTAGACAAAAGCGATTGACGTGGATTTAAGATCACTCGTTATTTTGAAGTTCAGAGGCGATACTTCACGTACCTCGACCATAGGGCTTCTAGAAACGGAAGCTATTTCCGTCGAGATTCTTCTCTACCAAATATTCGTTCACTAAGTATGCTTTGGTGTTTGTCTGACTAACGACTAGTAAACATTTGAGCACTTGTTATTCTTTTTTCTCCGTTTCAAGCACATTTCAAGATGTTCTTCTGTAGTGTTTCATGGAACTAAGTTTTCCTCTGGCTCTTTTTTAAAAAGAAATTTATGCCTAACCCTGGTCGCCATGCTATGAAGCCCAGATAGAGACTAGAAACAACATACCAAGCATGAAGCGAAAGCGGTGGTCCCGATCAATCCCATTCAAAGTCCAAATCTTGAGAAAGTCCTTAAATGCAAATCCAAGCGATTCCTGGAACATAAACGTACTTATGAAAAACTGAAAAGCTGCACTGTGACTTCGTTGTGGAATGTTTGAAAACTCCACCAATGCAGAAGAACCTTTCAAGATGGAAATGATAGGTCAAGGATCGGAAATTGCCTCAATGGAGTAAATGAGGACTAAAGCGTCATCTCTCCAAATCGGCCAAAAGTGTGGTTCGCTAGGGTGGTTACTGATGTACTCACGCACTCGCGGGCATCGATGGCATGTTTAGAGTTCAACAGCTGAAGTGCTTGCGATCCAAAGACAGGAATGGACAACTCGATGACTACCCCAGCTCAGGCCGAAACTCCACCTGATTACCACCTACACGGCAATTACTGTGGCGTCACTTCAGTACGCAATGTTCAACTGTAAGCCTCCATTTTCTGGAACCAGAGTTGCCATCATCTTCTTCTTCTTATCGGCCACTTCAGAGCTTCTCCTCATAGGTGTAAAAAGGCAGCCACATCGCACGGGTTCTTCCACATATCCATAACTGTTAGAGAAGTCGGACGAGTCGATCTTATGGACGAAGGCCTTGAGGTGTGAGGAGTGTCCAAAACGTAGTCCTGCCAGGCTGACGCGTGTACGTCTGGGTAGGTCCGTTTCGCTGCCATCGATCGGGGCACGTCACCAAGAATTGGATTTAGGGGAGCACTGGAAATGTATTCTCTGACGAATCGGATGTGCTCCATTTGCAGTAGTCTGACGCGATTGAGCTCCGACGTCGCCCAACGTTGACGATCCAAGACAGAGACTGCAGCATGAAGTGGCGAGCGAATATGTCGGAAATGGGGACCAGATGACAGCAGGGGAAATTAGGGTGTGTGGAAGTCGCCATCATGTTACCATAGAAGCGATCTCACTTCTCTACGAAATAAGACTACCACTGATGCTTTCGCGGGCGTGACTGGCAGACCCAGGCACGGCAGAATCGCCGTTTCAACCTGTCAACGACGCCAGCGAATGCGTGAGTAACATGATCACGCAGCCCCTCTGAATACTGCTTGAATTGTCCGCCCCAAGCATGAACGGGAAGCAGGTGCCGCGCTTACAAGGAAGCGCTTGAAAATATTATATATATGATATATGATTAGATTTTGATGTCATTTTTGACCAGCTTTTTGAACTTCTTTCCCAAACCATAGTATAACCGAGGTAGCAGGTCGAAAATTGTGAAACGGACGTCAGATTCGTCTTCAGCGCCCTAAATTGCACCCCTAGTCAAGATTTCAGACAAATTCGAAATACTGATCAAAGATCGAAAAACCGCTGTCTGGACTTCGACGTCTGGAGTGGTCGAAAGATATTCCTCCTGGATCGGAATGCTGTAGTGCTTAGTTTGAAAAGGACCAATAAAAAAAAGCTGTCGGCCGAGTCCTAGGTCGATCCGACCATTTTGAGCCGATTACGGCCGGTGCGACTTCATCTGTAACGTCCGTTTTTGCTGAAAAATTGTTTGGAAGCATTGTTCGGGAGAGACCACTCAAATTGATTCACACAAGGAGTTAAAGTCACAACCTCGATGGGAAGGGGCCGCACCTCTCACACCGCTACGCCTTACCCTGGTGAGCACTTGGAAAATCTCGGCGCGAACCAGTTCCCACGCTCTCGTGTCTGGTTCCTAGCACTACTAATGAAGTCAGGCAGACTGTTTCTGTATATGGAGTTATATCCTCCCATGAAAACCTACCGGGTTAAGCTATCTCGCAATTTTTCGATTTTTCAATAAGTACTTTATTACAAGGCGAGAACACATTAGCACCTTAAACTTCTTTAGTAGAAGGGTTGAAATGGCTCTTTTCGGACTTGGGACTGCGTATGCTGCTCCCTCGTTACCAATATGTGGGTTCTGCCTAATATCGCAGTGCAATATGTGAACATCGATCCACTAAGCAGTGGATCCAAGATGTTTAACCTACGGGTGGTGGATCTGTGGGGTGGACGTTATGGAGACTCATCAAACGGACATCAATCACTCCATGTGGAGTTTTATCGTATTGGGAGTGTAACTGGCTGGCTGCTACACTCCTCTGTATTCTACTTCTACGAGCTGGCATCGAGAGGAATCCGCGACCGAGCAGCAAGACACCACGATATCCCTGCTGTCACAGCGAACTATCTGCTCAACATGCAAGAACTCAGTGTGGTGGTTGCCTTGGCTGGGTGCACCTCAAATGTTCGGGATTGTCCAGCTATGATGACTACACTCATGCTTACTGTTGTGTCTTGCTCTGTAAATCCTCCTAGGGTTCCTCAGCATAGTCTTTGCATTTATCAACTCAATATCAATGGCCTGCGTGCCAAAACTGCTGAACTCACAGTGTATGTAGATCGCACTCAACCTGATGTCATCATCCTGCAGGAGACCAAGCTTAAGGGGTCTGCAGAGTTGCAATGACCGGCGACTGGTCGCCGAGCGTCGGCCTTGACGCGGCGACAAAAGTGTTTCCGAACATTATGGTCGCCGCGTCGGTTGCCGCTCGCTGGCAGTGACGCAGGGCCGTCGCGGGGTGAAACCACTCTGCAGTGCCCCCTCGTCGCCCCTCACGCCGCGTCGGTTGCCCTCGTCGCCCAATGTAATCGATATTGCATCACCCAGCTCTGTTCGTCGCTGCGAGCAACGCCACAACTTCAACTCTGCAGACCCCTTTAGCGCATCTTCCTCCTCCCTTCCCCGTCTCCCTGTTTATTTGTCTCATCATGTTCCACGTACTTCTCACGGTGGTGGTATTCCTACATTTGTAAAATCTTCTATCCCTTCTCACCTAATTGCTCGACCCACTGATGATGTTGTTGAATGTCTTGGAGTTCATATTGTATAACAAAGTGCCCCCCCCGATATTGTCAACGTCTATATACCCCCATCCACATCCCGTCCCAATGCGTTTGACCCCACAAATTACTTACGTGCTATTCATACTGCCTTATCATCTAGTTCGGTTGTAGTAGCTGGTGATTTCAATGCTCATTCTCCTTCGTGGTTCTCTCCTCTAGAGCCTGACAATAGAGGTGAGCTCATTGAGCTTTTCGCTGACGATTGTAATCTTGTGCCTATCAATGAGGACTCTCCCACTCGTCTTCCGGCAGTGGGTAGGCCTTCCTCACCCGATATCACCTTTGTATCATCCTCGCTAGCTATCTCCTGTAACTGGTCTACCGATGTGGCCCTGGCCAGTGATCATGTTCCCATAATTACGTCATTGGATTTGTCACTTAAAGGCATCGTTCGCGCTGGAAATCAATTTCCGTTTTTCAGGCTCAATTTCATGATTGAGCCCGGTAGACCACACTGGTAAACTTTGGCGCGTCAAAAATGTTGGGCAACGAGGTTAAAAGGCGTCAAAGATGAAGATCCGCCACCAAATCTCACCAGTCATCTAGCACTTTTTCCTAGAATGTTGGTGCGACCGTAGGACAACATGAAAAATAGTTACGGCACGAACTCCAGAAGCAGAAAAACTCCGAAAATGACAGTGACGAGGCCTCCAGAAGCAGAAAAACCTCAAAAAGGATTTTGGCGCGAAATTCAAATTCGTCTTTACAATGTGTTCCGATTGAGTTTTCTTTACAAATGAAGGCTTTTCATGGGCCCCTTCGACATTTTCGTTCACTAGAGAGGCCAAGCTACACAAAAACATGAAAAAATAATATACGGTTTTCTGCGCGTACGGTGCCTTTAATAGCTTGCTTGCTCCTTTTTCTGGCTCTCGTTGTAAGTCTTATTCTAATTATCGTAAGGCTAACTAGTATACATTGGATCCGACTCACTCATTTTCGGATATCCATCCGAATGAACCGAAATTTTCATAATTCAAAATCCGATTCACAGAAAAAACATCAAAATCCGAGTGATCCAAAATCCGAATCACCGAAAAAACCTCAAAATCCGAAAGATTTAAAATCCGATTCACCGAAAAAACATCGAAATCCGAGTGATCCAAAATCCGAATCACCGAAAAAATGGCAAAATCCGAGTGATCCGAAATCCGATTCACCGAAAAGACGCCAAAATCCGTTTGATTCAAAATCTGAATAACCGAAATGTGTCATGAGTCGGATAATGATTCGGATACCGAATATCCGAAAAATTTCATGATTTGGCTCGGATAATGAGTCGGATATTGGTAGATTCGGCATGCGCTGTTACTCAAAAAAGTGTATCTTATGCCACGACTCGACATTTTGTTCTAGTGTAGCCATGCAGACACATAATTACACTACAGACATCCAAATACCGCACATTGTGGAATTTCCGGCGCATTTTCTACACACAGGCATAGATTTTACGCTCAATAGGCATTGTTCCTTTTCGTTTGATTTGTTTTTGCGAGTATGGCGCATTGCTGGTACGATTGGCTCCCAAAAAAAGTGCATTGATCGATAGGGCAGCCCTGTTCCAAGAGGTTTAGACAAGAATTCACGGGTGTTGACGAAATCGAGGTGGAGGATTGATACTCATGATGCCCATTCCCAGGCACTCGTGGGGGTTGACCCCGAGCCACATGCCGGTCGACCGCAAGTGTCGTCGGGCGTCACAACCGCACGGCCAGCGCTCGACGCGCTATTCGCTGGCGGTCGACTTGATCAGATGTCGACCGCGGGCTATGTGGTTGTGAGGCCGACGACCCTTGCGCTCGACGAGCGTTCTGCTCGCGGGTGCTCTCCATAGTGGACCGTGGGGAGATGGTCCCACAGTTGGGAACCACCCCTCCCCCCGCCGCTAGGAAATCCCCCTCCCACCCCTCGGCAACCAAAACTATCCTCCATCTTCCAGTGGATCTTCTGGTGAGTGACTCGAGGCCAACTTCCAGGTCCGACTCCGAAGAGATGACTGAGGCACACGGTGAGATCAGGAACCTTTTATACAAACAATATTGTTATGCTTTTGCCTAAACATGTTGACGCCCTTCAAAAAGAAAACACTTGCCCGGTGCTCTAGAAACAGCAGTGTTTTTGCACTGAGGTCAACATCCACGAGTGCCTGCGTTTTCGAAATTCTCGGTGGTTTACATCCACATCTCCGTGATCCTCTGCGGTCGACATCAATATTCTCGAAATCCTCAGCGGTTGACATCCAGATTTTCGAGATTCTCGGCGGTTGACATCCACGTCTTCGGAATCCTCTGCGGTCGACATCCCTATTTGCGAAATCCTCAGCGGTCGACACCCACAGCAGATTCAGTGGGAGAAAATTTTTGTGGGCGGCGGTTCACTGAATAGTCTTGAAAAACAGCCTGTCTCAAGGGGTCAACCCCAGTGCAAAAACACTGCTTTTTGTGGACCGTGGATGGAAAACACTTATTTAGGTGAAGCACAGGCCTTTTTCATGACTATTTACTGAACCAACGCTCAAAACTATTTTTTCGCCCACTAAATCCTCTGACATTCGCTTGGGAGTCGAATCGTAGGGAGGGGCCGGTTTTCCTCCCTTTTTTCGGCTGCTCTACATTCTTCTCACGTCGCGCCGAGGACATGGCCGAAAAAAGTGGTGAAAATGTGAGGTGACTTCCACGAAAAAATTCCCCCAGCTTGCGCCTTTTCTCCCACGCTCCTCCCGATGAAAAACGATCGATATGGCTCATAGCTAATTTTTCCATCGCCAGCCGTCAACCAGTTCCTCTTCCTCAATTTTCATTTATCCTCTCATTTTCGTTCTGTTTTCTTTTCTGGTATTCATCTAACCATTTTCGTGATTATATAGTGACTGATATGTAGAAGTATGTTTAGGCTTAACACCTTTTTTCAGGTTTCGGTACAGATTCGGCCGGAAGATATGTATAGTGACTACCTTGAAGTTCCATCAGCTGAACCACCTCCGTTTTGGAAAAACAACTCCCGCTTTTTGTTTAGACTGGTGGGTAGTTAAGTTGTTTTTTTGTGCTTTTGCATCTCTAATGAAACTCCTTTCAGCCAGCATGGCCATTCCGAACGGAATGTACTTTTCTAGAATTATTTTCAGGTGTGGAGTCCGATAGCCTAAAATAACTCCAAAAAAAATTATTGGCGTTTTTCAAAACCTCGTAGCAAGGTAAAGGTGCCCATCAGAAATTTTTAGAATGTTTTGGAAAAAGTTCCCGTATTTTTCTCCAAACCTGTGTGTTGTGGTAATCTAGAGTGTTGAACACAAATCAGAGTTCCGCTTGTCGAGAAATTCAGAGGTGCACTGTAGGTTACGGAAGGTACCATGCTACGTACTGAGCAAATCCTACCTCAATAATCTGGAAATCGACAAATGAACATCAAATTCGTGTACAGCACCCCGAATACCTGCTGCACAGAATTTTTCAATCAAATCTGAGACTTTGACCAAACTACCGTATGCCCACAATAATCTACTGTAACCTATGAAAAACCACCGTATATCCACCGTGACCTATAAGCTATAAAAAATCGATAAACTGGAAATGCATGAAGATGTACAGGCCATAAAACGGTCAATGTCTCGCCATCGACTGCGTACCACGTGCTGCGCGACCGCACTTGCGTCGGAAGCAGACGAGTTTTGGCCGCCGCGCGATGAGTTTCGGCCGCCGCGCGGCGGCCGAAACGTCGCGCGGCGGGTAAAACTCGTCGCGCGGCGGCCAAAACCCGTCTGCTTCCGACGCGCGTGTGGTCGCGCAGCGCGTGGTACGCAGTCGACGAAGAGACATTGGCCGTTTTATGGCCTGTAGCATGCTTTCGGTATGACTTTGCGGTTTGAAGATTATGATTCTCTCATTAATACGATTTACTAGTATCACATCATCGTTGCTAGGTTATGATTTTTTTCCGTACTAGGTCGCAATTAGGATATCCGGTTCTGTTTGCTATGTTCCCCTGTCATAGTTGCGTAATCTCATACGGTTATCTCGACACCGGTTTTTGGCTTTCATTTAGTCATACTGGTGGTGTGAATGTCTTTGCGTTTAGCTCCTTTCCTGTAAAGATTATGGGTTTTCATGGAATTGTTCTCTTGTTTTTAGCGAATTACCTGTTATATGCCATGATCCTCCATAGCCCATAGCTGTGTGACTTTTTCCCCTATTATGATCTTGAATGTGGTCAGTTATGCTCCAAATGCATTGTAAGGATCTATTATTCTCTCATCACTTTGTGGAAGATTAACAATTGTTATAGTTTTTGAAGTTGTTTCGATATCACTTGCTGCTCTCGTAGTGACTTTCCCGCTGCTGTACTAATTGTAGTAATGTTTTTGATCAATAAACAATGATCTACAATGAATTTTCTAATGTGAGAGGAATGCGAAGCGACATGTGCATAGATATAGGAAAATCCACGATTCCACGACAAAATTCGTGGTGTGAGAGGAATGTGAGGCGACAATTTCACCACCGAGTTCGTAGTGCGAGAAGGATGTGAGGCGAGAATGAGGCTAGAGTGAGACGAGACGGCATCTCATCGAGCAGTCACTAGAGTCGCCTCACTTTTTTCCCAGCTGGAACTACAATTTCACCGAAATGAGGCTACGCCGAAGCCGATTTGGCGGGAGTTGCCTCGATGTCACGAGGAGACTCCTACTATTCATCGAGGCAACTCCCAAGCGAATGTCAGAGTCTGCTAAGGATATCGACCGCCGAGTATTTCGAAGACGTGAATGTCGACCGCCGAAAATGTCGAGGATGTGGATGTCGACCGACGAGAATCCCGAAGATGCGGATGTCGACCGCCGAGGATTTCGAAAATGTGGATACCGACAGCCGAAAATCTCGAGGATGTGGATTTCGACCGCCAAGAATCCCGAAGATGCGGATGTCAACAGCCGAGGATTTCGAAAATGCGGATACCGACAGCCGAGGATTTCGAAAATGTGGATACCGACCGCCGAAAATCTCGAGGATGTGGATTTCGACCGCCGAGAATCCTGAAGATGCGGATGTCGACCGCCGAGGATTTCGAAAATGCGGATACCGACAGCCGAGGATTTCGAATATGCGGATGTCGACCACCGAGGATTTCGAAAATGTGGATACCGACCGCCGAAAATCTCGAGGATGTGGATTTCGACCGCCGAGAATCCTGAAGATGCAGATGTCGACCGCCGAGGATTTCGAAAATGCGGATACCGCCAGCCGAGGATTTCGAATATGCGGATGTCGACCACCGAGGATTCCGAAAATGTGGATACCGACCGCCGAAGATTTCAAAGATGTGGGTGTCGAACGAAGAACTAGAAGTTTGTTTTCTTCTTGAAGGATGTCAACATGTCTAGACGAAAGTATAGCAATGATATTGGTATAAAAGGCTCCTGATCTCACAGTGTGCCTCACACGGCTCCTTGGAGCCGGACTTGGAAGGTAACCTCGAGTCACTTACCAGTAGATCCACCAGATGTTCAACCTACGCGTGGTGGACCTGTGGAGTCGACATATGGAGGCTCATCAAACGAACATCAATCACTCCATGTGGAGTTTTTTTTCATATTGGGAGTGTAACTGGCCGGCTGCTACACTCCTCTGTATTCTACTTCTACGAGCTGGCATTGAGAGGAATCCGGGACCGCGCAGCAAGACACCACGATATCCCTGCTGTCACTGCGGACTATCTGCTCAACATGCAAGCATTCGATGTGGCGGTTGCCTTGGCTGGGTGCACCTCAAATGCTCGGGATTGTCCAGCTATGATGACTACACTCATGCTTACTGTTGTATGTCTTGCTCTGTAAATCCTCCTAGGGTTCCTCAACATGGTCTTAGCATTTATCAACTCAATATCAATAGCCTACGTGCCAAACTTACTGAACTCACAGTGTATGTAGATCGCACTCAACCTGATGTCATTCTCCTGCAGGAGACCAAGCTTAGCATTTCTTCCTCCTCCCTCCCCCGTCTCCCCGGTTATCTATCCTATCATGTTCCACGTACTTCTCATGGCGGTGGTGTTTCAACATTTGTAAAATCATCTATCCCTTCTCACCTTATTACTCTTCTCGATGATGATGTTGTTGAATGTCTTGGAGTTCATATTGTATTACAAAGTGGCCCCCTTGATATTGTCAATGTCTATATACCCCCCCCCCACCACATCCTGTCCCATTTCATTTGATCCCACGCCTTAACTACATGATGTACATGTTGCCTTAACATCAAGTTCGGTTGTAATAGCTGGTGATTTTAACGCTCATTCGCCTTCGTGGTTTTCTCCTCTTGAGCCTGACAATAGAGGTGAACTCATAGAGCTTTTTGCTGATGATTGTGATCTTGTTCCCATCAATGAGGATTCTCCCACTCGCCTACCGGCAGTGGGTAGGCCTTCCTCACCCGATATCACCTTTGTATCATCCTCGCTAGCTATTTCCTGTACCTGGTCTACTGATGTGGCGCTGGCCAGTGATCATGTTCCCATAATTATATCATTGGATCTGTCACTTAATAGTTTGCTTGCTCCGTTCTCTGGCTCTCGTTGTAAGTCCTATTCTAATTATCGTAAGGCTAACTGGGACTTATTCAAAGAGGTATTGCTCAGCCAGGCGGTCAGCTACCCATGGAACGGCTCAGTCTACGACAAGGAGAAGTTCATAGTGGATGCCATAGGACGTGCTACCAAAGCTGCTATTCCTACTGGACGTGTGAGGACTTTTCACCCGAACGTGCCCAGTGAAGTGCTTGAACTAATCACTATGAGAGATGACAAGCGAAGATCGGACCCCAATGATCCAACGATACAGCAGCTGTCGGAAAACATCACCGCATTGCTAAATGAACACAAGTAGCAACGCTGGAAAGAGCTCACCGAGTCGATCGATTTTGCCGTGGATGCCAAAAAAGCCTGGACCACCTTGAAGCGGCTTTCAGGCAAAAAGATGAGTACTGATCGCAACATGCTCGAGTTTCCGTCTGGAAGATTCGAGCACGGTTACAAGGCTGCTTGTCTGCTCGGCAAACTATTTGCATCTGCGTCATCGCCTCGGGATAAGCAACACAGACGAACAATGCGAGCAGTCAGGAAGCTCAATCGACTGGATGTCCCTATTATCTCTCCCTCCGCCATCGACAAGGTCATCAAATCGATGAAAAATTCGCGTGCTGAGGGACCCGACGTGATTTCGGCTGTTCATCTCAAACATATTCCTGATCCCTATTACGAACTGCTCTCTGATCTTATTCATTCGTCTTTCAGTTCTGGTGTTATTCCGGCCCGCTGGAAACAAGCTGTCGTCATCCCCAAGCCAGGCAAGCCGCCGGATAAGGTTGCCTCCCACCGCCCTATTTCCCTCCTCTCCCTCCTTGCCAAGCTTGCGGAAAGATTCCTCAATCCGCTCCTCAAAAGCAGTCTAAGGCACAACACCCACCAGCATGGTTTCAAGAAGGAGCATTCCACAGTCACAGCCCTGACGTCGATCACCGAGCCCATAATCGCTGGAATTAACCGCAAAACTCCGGCTGGTAGAAGCCTCGTCGTTGCGATAGATCTTACGGCGGCTTTTGATAGCGTCAGTCTTCCGCTCCTCTCAAAATCCATTCTGGAATCGGACATGCCCAGTTGGTCTAAAAGGTGGATTAATAGCTTTATCAAGAGCCGGTCTATTCGTATCAAGTTCGACGGACATCTGTCGTCTTCGGTTCCTCTGAAAGCCGGTGTCCCTCAAGGCGGAGTGTTATCCCCTAGCGTATTTTCGCTATTTCTATCTGATATTCCTGTTCCACCAACTGGTATTCATCTGTGCCTGTACGCCGACGACATCACAATCGTTTGCACGGACTCAGTTATTGATCGAGCCACTGCTACCATGAATGACTACTTACGGACCCTGGCAGTGTATCTTAAATCAAAGTCGCTGACTGTCTCTGCCTCCAAATCAAGTGCTACTCTATGTACAACGGCTACTATTGAACATCGGCTTCATCCCAGAGTCATGTGGGATGACCACGAGCTGCCACTGTCTAAGCATCCTCGACTATTGGGAGTTTTCCTGGACCCCTCTTTACGATTTCATGAAAATACGCGTATACGAGCTGCCTCTGCCAACTCGCGCAACAACATTCTTCGCGCCTTGGCTGGAACCTCGTGGGGCAGCACGAAGGAAGTACTACGTACGACTTATAGAGCCATGGTCCAGCCGGTCTTGGAATATGGCGCCCCTTTTTGGACTCGACATCTCTCTGAATCCTCTTGGTGCAAGTTGCAGAGAGCACAGAATACTGCCCTCAGGCTTATTACTGGATGTCACAAATCGACGCCTATTCCGCATCTTCATCAAGAAACCGGCCTACTCCCTGTAAAACAGCACTGCTTACTCCAGTTTCAGCAGTTTCTCATCAGTATCGTCAAGAGCCCGACCCATCCAAACTACTATCTTCTGTCGTCCGCCCCCAACCAAGAAACATACGCATGCCGCTCAATGCTTCCCTGTCTGATGTCGATAAACAACACTGGGCTACATCCGAGCTCTCCCGCAGAAGACTCCAGATGGCTGAGCATACGCGCTTTGTGGCAGAGTACCTGTCTGATGCTCAGCCCAACTCAATTTATGGCGGCGTGCCCCCACGAGTTGACGACAGCGAAGCCGATCTACCGAGACGCACCCGAACAATCCTCGCTGGTCTGTGATGCGGTCACTCCACATATCTAAAAGCCTACGCTCATCGGATTGATCAGTCAGTCCCTGATAAATGCCCTGATTGTGAATGTGCTGGACATAATTCATTGCATCTATTTTCATGTCCGACCAGACCTACAGTGTTATCCGCTCGAGATCTATGGTGCAAGCCGTGTGAAGTAGATAGCTTCCTACGCGTTTGATGCGATGCTCTGTTCATGGCTGAGACGAAGAAGTTGCCGAGGGTGGGGGGTTCTCCCCACGGCTCGGGGGATCTCCCCACGGCTTGGGGGGGGGGGTGTTTCCCAACTGTGGGTCCACCTCGTCATGGTCCACAATGGGGTGCACCCCACCGTAGAGCGTGGGGGTTGGATCACCCCTTTTGTGGGAACCTTTAATACGGGTCGACCGCGAGCAGAATGCTCGTGGACAGCAAGTGTCGTCGGGCATCACAACCACATAACCCGGGGTCGACATCTGATCAGGCCGACCGCCAGCGAATAGCGCGTCGAGCGCTGGCCGTGCGGTTGTGACGCTAGACGAAAATTGCGGTCGACCGACATAAGGCTCGGGGTCGACCCCCATGAGTGCCTGAGAAGGTGTATTTCATCCGCGCTGTACAAAAAGCAGTGATTTTGCACTAGGGTCGGCATCCAAGAGTGCCTGAGAATACTTTAACATTGCAGTCACTTTGAAGATATTGTGAAAAATGAACACATTTTCAAAAATAGGATTGGTTTGCAAATATTTCGATATAATGATGACGATAAATGGAATGTTCTATCATGATACGTTAGAAAACTTTTTTTTGGAAATTTTCGCCAGAGGGCATTATACCAACTTGTATCCGACCGGATATCCGACTCGGATATTCGGATTCCGACTCACCGAAAAAAGGTCAAATTCCGAATGATCCAAAATCCGAATCACCGAAAAAGGAACAAAATCCGATAATCCAAATTCCGAATCACCGAAAAAAACGTCATTTTCGGATTGATCCGAGATCCGACTATCCGTTTAGCCTCTCTATCCGAATGACTCGGATTATCCGATGTTGCTATTTTAAATCAATCGGTGGCGAGTCCGTTCCTCTTAGTTGGTGCCACTGGAGACTCCCCGACACTTGTCGGGGTGAGCTGATCGCGGACACTCGTGTACCGGTGACAGGCTTTTTTGCGTGACGGGCCGACCGATGGATGACCAATGTCACATCCCATGGTGGTGGCTCATAGAACTCGAATTAAAGCTACGGCGTCCGCGGGAACCGACGCGCACTCACAAGGCCCGATGAGTGAGGAAAGTATGCGAGGGTCTCTGATGCAAGGACGGCATCAGAGGACAACTAAACTAGTCCAGAAATCCTGCAACGTTGGAAAGACACGCGTCGCATCGCTGAACGTAGGAACGTTGTCAGGTCGCTCGTGTGAATTGGCAGCCGCACTCAAGCGTCGACGAATTGATTTGTGTGTAGTGCAGGAAACGTTTGGTCTTGGTCTGGTTGCAAGTCGAAGGACATTGGCTGTGGATTCAAAGTCATATACAATGGAAGCCCAAAGACCAGAAACGGCGTGGGAATATGTGTTTCGCAGCGATTCCGGGATTCTGTTGCTTAAAGGCAGTGTTCGCGATAAAAGTCGTTTTTCTGCCTATCTTGAAAACGGCCCCATGCTGATTCCAATGATGTCCCTGGAATAGTACAAGACCCCCTGGAAACGGAGTTATGGCCCCTCAAAGATTGACCTAGGGAAGCATTGTGGACGACTCCACAAACCGGATGTACTGACCGAGTAATGACGAATTCTGGGCACTGTTGCACGAGAAAACCGCATAAGTACCATCAGAGGACACCACAATTGTCGCGAGAGATTTGAATGGACATATTGGGTCGATGAAGGACGGACACAGCTGGATATGGGACGAAGAATGTCGACGGCGAGCGCATTCTCGAATACGCGGACTCGAACGACCTGGTCATTACAAATACGAAGTTTCGGAAGCGCCCATCACATCTCATATCTTTCTACAGCGGTAACAACAAAACACACATGAAGTTCATCCTGGTTTGCCGTCGCGATCAATGTCTTGTTAGGCTCGGTCCATAGCAGACGTCCTAGCGTCAAGTGACCGTAAAGTGACGCTGGGGGTTTACATCTTCAGCATTTGTTATTGATCTGACTCCCCAGCGACTCCTCAGCGACCACTGCAGCCGGCCAGTTGACGCTTTGCCGCTGGTCGTCTGCTATGGACGGAGCCTCACTGATGCCAGGTCGTGCCTTTCGAAACGATTGCCGCACAACACCGACCGTTGATCTGCACGATAAAAATTGCGCTGCCAAAGCAGAAGCATAGGGAACGTTGTGGACCGGCACGTGTCAAGTGGTGGCGACTCAGACCGCGAAATTTCCCAACTTAGGTAGGGAGGGGGGGGCGCACCTCCAAAGGACCGGTAACCAGGACATGCCTTACCCTGCTCGCTGTGCTCACAGGACTTAGCAGCCTCAGCAGTTTGAGACACCGTGAACACAGGGGCAAGCGACCACCTTCTGACTTTGATGGACTTCAAAAGCGAGGCCCTCATATATTCCTCACCAAGATCCACGTTCGTTAACTTCAAAAAGGCGAACTGGTTCGAGTTTTCGTCGGTGCTGGAACAGCAATCTGCTGGTTTTGACTTCTTGGCGAACCCGCTGAAGATAAATCGATTCCTGACATCGGCCGTAAGGGCAGCAACGTCACAATCTATCCCTAACGGTAGGCGTGAGGCTTTTATGCCGGGACTGACGGATAACGCTAAGGACCTCATAAGGAAAAGAGACTCGATTCGTAGAACGGCCCCCACCAACACCAAGATCCCTGAGCTGAACAGAGAAATCGCTGCCGAGATCTCGTACGTTCGTGCCGTGGCAGTGTAGAGGAAAGTAGACCACCTCCGTGCAAACCGACGTCAATCCCTCCGCGGAGAGGGTTTTTGTCATGGGAGAGGTTCTGGCTGGCCGCAGCTCTCCCGAAGATCCTACTGCAGAAAGCCGGCGTCGATAGGAACCCAGGACCCGCGAAGAAGAAGAAGTGGATCCAAGATGTTCAACCTACGCGTGGTGGATCTGTGGAGTCGACATATGGAGGCTCATCAAACGAACATCAATCACTCCATGTGGAGTTTTTTCGTATTGGGAGTGTAGATGGCTGGCTGCTGCACTCCTCTGTATTCTACTTCTACGAGCTGGCATTGAGAGGAATCCGGGACCGCGCAGCAAGACACCACGATATCCCTGCTGTCACTGCGGACTATCTGCTCAACATGCAAGCATTCAATGTGGCGGTTGCCTTGGCTGGGTGCACCTCAAATGTTCGGGATTGTCCAGCTATGATGACTACACTCATGCTTAGTGTTGTATGTCTTGCTCTGTAAATCCTCCTAGGGTTCCTCAGCATGGTCTTAGCATTTATCAACTAAATATCAATGACCTACGTGCCAAACTTGCTGAACTCACAGTGTATGTAGATCGCACTCAACCTGATGTCATTCTCCTGCAGGAGACCAAGCTTAGCATTTCTTTCTCCTCCCTCCCCCGTCTCCCCGGTTATCTATCCTATCATGTTCCACGTACTTCCCATGGCGGTGGTGTTTCAACTTTTGTGAAATCATCTATCCCTTCTCACATTATTGCTCTTCCCGATGATGATGTTGTTGAATGTCTTGGAGTTCAT
Source organism: Aplectana chamaeleonis (assembly GCA_029168955.1). Classification (NCBI taxonomy): domain Eukaryota; kingdom Metazoa; phylum Nematoda; class Chromadorea; order Rhabditida; family Cosmocercidae; genus Aplectana; species Aplectana chamaeleonis. The sequence goes on along the minus strand of JAPDOI010000491.1, from coordinate 297,152 downwards.
ATTGTATTACAAAGTGGCCCCCTTGATATTGTCAATGTCTATATACCCCCCACCACATCCTGTCCCATTTCATTTGATCCCACGCCTTACTTACATGATGTCCATGCTGCCTTATCATCAAGTTCGGTTGTAATAGCTGGTGATTTTAATGCTCATTCTCCTTCGTGGTTTTCTCCTCTAGAGCCTGATAATAGAGGTGAACTCATTGAGCTTTTCGCTGATGATTGTGATCTTGTTCCCATCAATGAGGATTCTCCCACTCGTCTTCCAGCGGTGGGCAGACCCTCCTCACCCGACATCACGTTTGTATCATCCTCGCTAGCTATTTCCTGTACCTGGTCTACTGATGTGGCACTGACCAGTGATCATGTTCCCATAATTATATCATTGGATCTGTCACTTAATAGTTTGCTTGCTCCGTTCTCTGGCTCCCGTTGTAAGTCCTATTCTAATTATCGTAGGGCTAACTGGGACTTATTCAAAGAGGTATTGCTCAGCCAGGCGGCCAGCTACCCATGGAACGGCTCAGTCTACGACAAGGAGAAGTTCATAGTGGATGCCATAGGACGTGCTACCAAAGCTGCTATCCCTTCTGGACGTGTGAGGACTTTTCACCCGAACGTGCCCAGTGCAGTGCTTGAACTAATCACTATGAGAGACGACAAACGAAGATCGGACCCCAATGATCCAGCGATACAGCAGCTGTCGGAAAACATCACCGCATTGCTAAATGAACACAAGCAGCAACGCTGGAAAGAGCTCACCGAGTCGATCGATTTTACCGTGGATGCCAAAAAAGCCTGGACCACTTTGAAGCGGGGTTCAGGCACAAAGATGAGTATTGACCGCAACATGCTCGAGTTTCCGTCTGGAAGATTCGAGCACGGTTACAAGGCTGCTTGTCTGCTCGGCAAACTATTTGCATCTGCGTCATCGCCTCGGGATAAGCAACACAGACGAACAATGCGAGCAATCAGGAAACTCAGTCGACTGGATGTCCCTGCTATCTCTCCTTCCGCCATCGACAAGGTCATCAAATCGATGAAAAATTAACGTGCTGAGGGACCCGACGGGATTTCGGCTGTTCATCTCAAACATATTCCTGAATCCTATTACGAACTGCTCTCTGATCTTATTCATTCGTCTTTCAGTTCTGGTGTTGTTCCAGCCCGCTGGAAACAAGCTGTCGTCATCCCCATCGCCAAGCCAGGCAAGCCGCCGGATAAGGCTGCTTCCCACCGCCCCATTTCCCTCCTCTCCCCCCTTGCCAAGCTTGCGGGAAGATTCCTCAATCCGCTCCTCCAAAGCAGTCTACAGCACAACACCCACCAGCATGGTTTCAAGAAGGAGCATTCCACAGTCACAGCCCTGACGTCGATTACCGAGCACATAATCGCTGGATTTAACCGCAAGACCCCCGCTGGTAGAAGCCTCGTCGTTGCCATAGATCTTACGGCGGCTTTTGATAGCGTCAGTCTTCCGCTCCTCTCGAAATCGATTCTGGAATCGGACATGCCCAGTTGGTCTAAAAGATGGATTAATAGCTTTATCAAGAACCGGTCTATTCGTGTCAAGTTCGACGGACATCTGTCGTCTTCGGTTCCTCTGAAAGCCGGTGTCCCTCAAGGCGGAGTGTTATCCCCTAGCCTATTTTCGCTATTTCTATCTGATATTCCTGTTCCACCAACTGGTATTCATCTGTGCCTGTACGCTGATGACATCACCATCGTAAGCACGGACTCAGTTATTGATCGAGCCACTGCTACCATGAATGACTACTTGCGGACCCTGGCAGTGTATCTTAAATCAAAGTCGCTGACTGTCTCTGCCTCCAAATCAAGTGCTACTCTATGTACAACGGCTACTATTGAACATCGGCTTCATCCCAGAGTCATGTGGGATGACCACGAGCTGCCACTGTCTAAGCATCCTCGACTATTGGGAGTTTTCCTGGACCCCTCTTTAAGATTTCATGAAAATACGCGTATACGAGCTGCCTCTGCCGACTCGCGCAACAACTTTCTCCGCGCCTTGGCTGGAACCTCGTGGGGCAGCACGAAGGAGGTACTACGTACGACTTATAGAGCCATAGTCCAGCCGGTCTTGGAATATGGCGCCCCTATTTGGACTCGACATCTCTCTGAATCCTCTTGGTGCAAGCTGCAGAGAGCACAGAATACTGCCCTCCGGCTTATTACTGGATGTCACAAATCGACGCCTATTCCGCATCTTCATCAAGAAACCGGCCTACTCCCTGTAAAACAGCACTGCTTACTCCAGTCTCAGCAGTTTCTCATAAGTATTGTCAAGAGCCCGACCCATCCAAACTACCATCTTCTGTCGTCCGGGCCCCAACCAAGAAACATACGCACGCCGCTCAATGCTTCCCTGTCTGATGTCGATAAACAACGCTGGGCTACATCCGAGCTCTCCCGCAGAAGACTCCAGATGGCGGAGCATACGCGCTTTGTGGCAGAGTACCTGTCTGATACTCAGCCCAACCCAATTTATGGCGGCGTGCCCCCACGAGTCGACGACAGCGAAGCCGATCTACCGAGACGCACCCGAACAATCCTCGCTGGTCTGCGATGCGGCCACTCCACATATCTAAAGGCCTACGCTCATCGGATCGATCAGTCAGTCCCTGATAGATGCCCTGATTGTGAATGTGTTGGACATGATTCATTGCATCTATTTTCATGTCCGGCCAGACCTACAATGTTATCTGCACGAGATCTATGGTGCAAGCCGTGTGAAGTGGCTAGCTTCCTACGCCTTTGATGCGATGCTCTGTTCATGGCTGACAAGAAGAAGAAGAAGAAGAAGAAGTACACATGTGCCACATGCGACAGAGATGTCACTTGGAATGGAACCAGCGCCCAATGTTCTGGATGCCAAAGGTGGGTGCACTTCTCTTGTTCGGGTCTCAGTTCTGTGAGGCACTACGATTCTTCCTTTCGTTGTATTGTGTGCTCCGCATCCAGTAACTCGAATTCCTCATCTACCAACCGCCCCATCTCTATTGTACATATCAATCTCAACGGCCTTCGCGCCAAGCTTTCTGAATTATCTCTCTTTGCCCGTACTCATCACCCGGATGTTATCATGGTTCAGGAAACCAAACTCTCTCCCTCTGCTACCTCTCGACATCCAAACATCCCGGGCTATACTGCATATCATAATCCTAGGTCATCTCAGGGAAGCGGAGTCTCTACTTTTGTTCTGTCCTCTCTTCCCTCTCACATCATTTCAAACACTCTAGTGGATGGCACTCTCGAGTACAACCCCATCCATCTACCTCTAAAACTCCACTTCTCTTTTCAATATATACATTCCTCCCTCCACATCCTGCCCATCAACTTACAACCCTGTCCCACTTCTCAAGCAGCTGTATGACTGCTCTCTATCTCCCTCAATTGTCTTTGCGGGTGACTTCAATGCTCACACGTTCTGCTCGTCGCTTGACTGTGATGCTAGAGGAAATGACGTCGAAGAATGGGCGGAGTGTGATCTGGTTATCCTTAGCGATGACCAGCCCACTCGTCTACCTGCCTACGGCCGATCTTCCAGCCCAGACATCTCCCTTGTCTCTTCTAATCTCTCTAATGCCTGCTCTTGGTCTACATCCACAACTCTTTCCAGTGATCACATTCCGGTCTTTGTCAATATCGATCTCTCTAACTCTCTTGCTCCCTACACAGGTGTTCGTCATCGTTCTTATCTCAATTTAGGCCTTGCAGACTGGAGCCTGTTCAGGGAGGTTGCACTCCGCCAAGCGGCCGAGTATCCGTGGAATGGCAATGTACACCAGAAGGAGCGCCACCTCTCTAATGCCATCCGGAAGGCGATGAAAGCTGCGATCCCTGAAGGTCGTGTCAAGACCTTCTTTCCCAGACCTTCTTTCCCAATGTCACCATGGAGACACTGCAGAAGATAAGGACGCAAAGAGAGCTGCTAATCATCTTAACCCAGACATTGCCGAGCTGGATAATGAGATCAGGATGGACCTTGATAGGCACAAGAAAGAATCTTGGGAAAAGTTTCAAGGAAATGAGTAATTCAAAGGCAGTAGGGCCAGATGGTTTGAGCCCAGCAGTTCTAAAGAGACTGCCAAGTGAACTACTACCCCTGCTCGCTGACGTCATTAATACATCGTTTCGCACCTGTACATTACCTCAAGATTGGAAAGTAGCACGCGTCATCCCATTGCCGAAGCCGGGTAAATCACCATCCACGGCAAAATGTTACAGGCCAACCAGTCTTCTCTCACCTATTGCCAAAGTTGCGGAAAAATTGGCTGTGGAGGAGCTTGCCGAACATAATAACAAACAAAAGCATCAACATGGTTTCCGTAAGCTACATTCCTTCTTCTTCTTGTCAGCCATGAACAGAGCATCGCATCAAAGGCGTAGGAAGCTAGCCACTTCACACGGTTTGTACCATAGATCTCAAGCAGATAACGTTGTAGGTCTGGCTGGACATGAAAATAGATGCAATGAATCATGTCCAGCACATTCACAATCAGGGCATCTATCAGGGACTGACTGATCAATCCGATGGGCGTAGGCCTTTAGAAATGTGGAGTGACCGCATCGCAGACCAGCGAGGATTGTTCGGGTGCGTCTCGGTAGATCGGCTTCGCTGTCGTCGACTCGTGGGGGTACGCCGCCATAAATTGAATTGGGCTGAGCATCAGACAGGTACTCTGCCACAAAGCGTGTATGCTCAGCCATCTGGAGTCTCCTGCGGGAGAGCTCGGATGTAGCCCAGCGTTGTTGATCGACAGCAGACAGGGAAGCATTGAGCGGCGTGCGTATGTTTCTTGATTGGGGGCCGGACGACAGGAGATGGTAGTTTGATGGGTCGGGCTCTTGACAATACTTATGAGAAACTGCTGAGACTGGAGTAAGCAGTGCTGTTTTACAGGGAGTAGGCCGGTTTCTTGATGAAGATGCGGGATAGGCGTCGACTTGTGACATCCAGTAATAAGCCTGAGGGCAGTATTCTGTGCTCTCTGCAACTTGCTCCAAGAGGATTCAGAGAGATGTCGGGTCCAAATAGGGGCGCCATATTCCAAGACCGGCTGGACCATGACTCTATAAGTCGTACGTAATACTTCTTTCGTGCTGCCCCACGAGGTTCCAGCTAAGACGCGAAGAATGTTGTTGCGCGAGTTGGCAGTGGCAGCTCGTATACGCGTGTTCTCATGGAATCGTAAAGAGGGGTCCAGGAAAATTCCTAATAGTCGAGGATGCTTAGACAGTGGCAGCTCGTGACCATCCCAGACGACTTTGGGATGTAGTCGATGTTCGATAGTAGCTGTTGTACATAGTGTAGCACTTGATTTGGAGGCGAAGACAGTCAGCGACTTTGATTTAAGATACACTGCCAGGGTCCGTAAGTAGCCATTCATGGTAGCAGTGGCTCGATCGATAACTGAGTCCGTGCAAACGATTGTGATGTCATCGGCGTACAGGCACGGATGAATACCAGTTGGTGGCTCAGGAATATCAGACAGAAACAGCGAAAACAGGCTCGGGGATAACACCCCGCCTTGCGGGACACCGGCTTTCAAAGGGACCGAAGACGACAGATGTCCGTCGAACTTTACACGAATGGACCGGTTCTTGACAAAGCTATTAACCCATCTTTTAGACCAACTGGGCATATCCGATTCCAGTATGGATTTCGATAGACGCGGGATACTGACGCTATCAAACGCAGCCGTGAGATCAATAGCAACGACGAGGCTTCTACCAGCCGGAGTCTTGCGATTAAATCCAGCAACGATATGCTTGGTGATTGATATCAGGGCAGTGATGGTCGAATGCTCCTTCTTGAAACCATGCTGATGAGTGTTGTGCTGCAACGCGTTTTGGAGGAGCGGATTGACGACTTTTTCCGCAAGCTTGGCAAGGGGGGAGAGAAGGGAAATGGGGCGGTGGGAGGCAGCCTTATCCGGCGGTTTGCCTGGCTTGGCAATGGGGATGACGACAGCTTGTTTCCAGCGGGCCGGAATAACAACAGAACTGAATAACGAATGAATAAGATCAGAGAGCAGTTCGAGACTGAGCCGTTCCATGGGTAGCTGGCCACCTGGCTGAGCAACACCTCTTTGTATAGGTCCCAGTTAGCCTTACGATAATTAGAATAGGACTTACAACGAGAGCCAGAGAACGGGGCAAGCAAACTATTAAGTGACAGATCCAATGACGTAATAATGGGAAGATGATCACTGGCCAGCGCCTCATCAGTAGACCAGTTACAGGAAATAGCTAGCGAAGATGATACAAACGTGATATCGGGTGAGGAGGGTCTGCCCACCGCTGGAAGACGAGTGGGAGAATCCTCATTGATGGGAACAAGATCACAATCATCAGCGAAAAGCTCAATGAGTTCACCTCTATCGTCAGGCTCTAGAGGAGAAAACCACGAATGAGAATGAGCATTAAAATCTCCAGCTATTACAACCGAACTTGATGATAAGGCAGCATGGACATCATGTAAGTAATTTGTGGGGTCAAACGCATTGGGACAGGATGTGGTGGGGGGTATATAGACATTGACAATATCAAAGGGGCCACTTTGTAGTACAATATGAACTCCAAGACATTCAACAACATCATCATCGGGAAGAGCAATAATGTGAGAAGGGATAGATGATTTTACAAAAGTTGAAACACCACCGCCATGGGAAGTACGTGGAATGTGATAGGATAAATAACCGGGGAGACGGGGGAGAGAGGAGGAAGATGTGCTAAGCTTGGTCTCCTGCAGGAGAATGACATCAGGTTGAGTGCGATCTACATACAGTGTGAGTTCAGCAAGTTTGGCACGCAGGCCATTTATGTTGAGTTGATAAATGCTTAGACAATGTTAAGGAACCCTAGGAGGATTTACAGAGCAAGGCATACAACAGTAAGCATGAGTGTAGTCATCATAGCTGGACAATCCCGAACATTTGAGGTGCACCCAGCACAGGCAACCACCACATTGAATGCTCGCATGTTGGGCAGATAGCCCGCAGTGACAGCAGGGATATCGCGGTGCCTTGCTGCACGGTCCCGGATTCCTCTCGACGCCAGCTCGTAGAAGTAGAATACAGAGAAATGTAGCAGGCAGCCAATTACACTCCAAATACGAAAAAACTCCACATGGAGTGATTGATGTCCGTTTGATGAGTCTCCATAACGTCGACTCCACAGATGCACCACGCGTAGGTTGAACATCTTGGATCCAGCTACATTCCACCACTACGGCCCTGCTGGAAATTGTGAGCTATGTTTTGGACGGCTTCAATGCCATGAAACCTCAGCGAACCGTAGGTGTAGCCCTCGACCTAACGAAGGCTTTTGACACTGTAAACTTGGGCATTTTGTCGGAGAGCCTATTAAGGTCTACCATTCCGCCCTGGCAGAAGCGGTGGATAACCGCATTCACCGAAGGACGTCGGGCAAATGTGCTATTTCAAGAGCAAGTCTCCAAGAGCATCCCGATTGCCGCCGACGTACCTCAAGGAAGAGTTCTATCGCCTGCTCTTTTCAGTCTGTATATTGAAGATCTACCCGTTCCATCCCAAGACATCAAGGTCGTTGCATATGCGGATGATATTACGATACTATGCCGGGATCGCGACATAAATGTAGCTGCCAGTAAGATCAATGACTACTTGATCGAGTTGAAATGTTTTCTCGATAGCAAGATGCTAACGGTCTCTGCCGCTAAATCATCCGTCACCGTCTTTTCCACTGATCCTGCGGAGCACAGAGCTCATCCCATGGTGAAATGGGACGAAACTCGCTTGCCGGCCACCTGTTTTCCTAAGCTGCTCGGACTCGTGTTGGACCCTTCGTTGACGTTTCATAAGAACACTGAGCAGATGCAAGCTGCAGTGAAAGCAAGACTCAACGTCCTACGTGCTCTCGGTGGAACGTCCTGGGGGTGCAGTAAAGAAACGATCCTGACCATGTATAAGGCTATTGTGCAACCCTCCTTGGAGTATGCTGCGCCAGTCTGACAGCACATCGGGTCGGACTCATCCTGGTCCAAGCTGCAACGCGTCCAAAAATGTGCTCTGCGAATCGCGACGGGCTGTTCCAGAAGCTCTCCAATTCAGCACTTCCAGCTCCCATATTGCCAGTTAGAGACTACTGCTAACTCCAGGCGCAACAAATGTTCATTAACATCGTTAAGCAGCCAAATCATCCGTCGCGAAGAGTATTAGACCCCGTGAAAGAGAGGTATAAGAAAGCCGTTCGCCGATGCTCCCTCGAAAGTAGATGTGCAGAGATGGATTGAAGCACAACAAGAACGCCTCCGCCTCTCGCGCGCGGAGCATACCCGATTCTTGAAGAATCATGCAAGGCCGCCGTAAACTCGATTCTCGGAGTCGTGCCGCCCGAGGTCAGCGAAACCGAGATAGAACTCGGTAGGCGTGCCAGGTGCACCCTTGCCTCGTTGCGCTGCGGGCACTCCCCCATGCTTACGTCTTATTTACTAAGATCGATAGAAGCAGACCTGACGAGTGCCCGGATTGTGGTAATGAAGGGCATACTACCGCACACCTGTTCAATTGCCCGAAGAGACCAACCTCATTGACAACAATGGATTTGTGGAAGAACACAACGCTAGTGGCCGAGTTTCTGAACCTATGACGAGAACCCTCTCTGTGGCTGCAAAGAAGAAGAACAGAGAATACGGAGATGAAGTGAGCATGGACCGACAACAGACTTGGAGAGGCATAGATCATCGTACAAACTCCAACAAGCTATGGAAAACCAGGAAAGCTTCGGACGGCCGTTCAGTGAAACCCAATCCCATCCAAATTCTGCACAAGGGCAAGCCGTTTAACAACAAGGATGCGGCCAACCTTCTATGCAAATAGTTCAGTTCGCCATGCTCTTATCAAAGCCTGAAATCGTCGCGAAGGACCTTCCGATGGATCAAAAACTTTTCGAGAGAAAACGTCCCACTCATTACGACCGCCTTCATTGACGCCGCCCTAAAGGCATCGTCCACGATGAAAACTGAATTTCAGCTTTTGCGTTCAACCGGACTAGTGAGCCATAACAATGACACTCAGAACGTTAGGAGTTTTAAAATCACTTCTGAATGAAGATTTGCTTACCTCAAAAGAGCTTCCTGGGGCCGTATGCATGAACGACTTACCCGCGAGGTAAGGGTAAATATTACTCGGAATCTCTACATTTCCTTTACTCTATGCGTCTGTCTCGCTTCTCCGCTTAAAAGCGAGACAGACGAATAGAGCACAGGAAATGCAAAGATTCCGAATGACATTTACCCTCACCTCGCGGATAAGTCGTTCATGCATACGCCCCCTGGGTTCGGGGGGCCGGCCTCGGGGTCGATCCGTTGTTACAAGGAACTTTACTCCGTGGTTGCTGCCGGCGATCGTGCGTTGGCGCGTCGTAGGGTGCAACGCACACGCCACTCGATTTCGCGTTCGAAATCGGAGCTGGCAGCATTGGACGCAGCATACTAGTAACCCTTTTTAACTTCGTTCAACAAATTCAACAAAAAAAGATCGCTCGTCCGAGTGGCGTCCTTGGTGAAATACTTCCAACCAGGGTTGAGCAGGCAGTTGTGGCGATTTTTGTGGCGGCTACGACCCCCCCCCAAATTTTTATGTTTTCCAAAAAATTCTCAAAATTTTACGATCCCCCTCAGGGACGCCCTTGCACCAATTTTTTTTTAGCTTTATTTACTGTCAAATTTTAAATGGAAGCGAAATTCGTTGTAATATTTTTCACGGTCCAGTTCGGTCGCGGCAGACGTGTGGACGCAAAAGAGTCATGTATTAAAAATTTTACGCTCCCCCCAAATTTTCTTTTTTTTTCCAAAAATTTCTAAAAATTTTACGACCCCCGTTGTGGCCGGTCACAACGCTGCTCAACCCTGCTTCCAACGCAGCGCCAAGGAACGAATCGTAAAACTGTTCCTTGCGTTCTTCGCGCAACTATCCCAAGTTGATGTCGGCGTGAACTTCAAATTTGTCTTTAGCTTTATTGAAATGGGCTTCTCTTGAAAAGTTGACGTTTTTGAGGGGGCTTCTTGCAACCTTTAGTCACTATAGGGATATAACAACACGAAGACGCCAAATACCCAAGTATGGTTTTCATCGTGGACGATGCCTTTAAAGGCAGCAGACACGCTCGAAAAAGTTGTTGAGATAACTACATTAGTGGGGTCGTGCAGGCCCTCGAAGAGCCCTCACGAAGTTGCAAGCGTTGAAAACGAGTTAAAATGACCGTATTTGAGCCGTATTGAGTCACAAAATCATCCTTTCTCCGCCCACCGATACGGGCTCCGCCTATCGCGGATAGCGATTCCAAATGATGTGTTGGCCCCTCTTGTCGCTGCCATCATCTGCAGCTCTCGGCTTGCGGGCGTCGCCGCGGCGGTGCTCGCGAGGCCGGGTGTTTCTGTAGATGGGGGCGGCGATAGGAGGGGCAAGCTTATTTTCTACGCCAGCGGCGCAGTCGGCCGCTTACTTATTATTATTCCATTAATATTGTTGCTCACAATACTTGTACTTGTTGCCTACTTGTTTTCTATGTGAAAAGTGTTTTGGTTTAATTACCCAAGTTTGAGGATAAAGACGTTACCTCTGGTGTGCGTGGCAGCCACAATCTGAACCACCGAGCCCCAGCAGCTGCATTTTTATGGTGCATCGGCTCTACGGACACGGATCGAAAAGAGGTACGACTCAGATCTTCCGATTTCGCTGGCACTTTACGCTGAAGTTCCTCCTTATTCGTCTATCATCCTGATTTTTTGTTCATTTTTTTGAACCAACGGCAAGTTGTTACGATTTGCAGAAAACAGATTTTTTCCTGTATCCCAGTCTGTATTTGATCATAGTTTCGCACTTCACGATTTTGATTTTTTTGCAAAATCCTCAAGATTTTGCGAAAACAGTTTACGCTGACGATTCTACATTGGCTTCCATTTTTTACGTACACACATTTTGCCTCGAGCGAAATTCATAAAATTTTGCTGAGCCAGTTCTTCGCTGAAGTTTCCCTTACTTCCTCACGTTCATCTTCGAGTTCCCCTCTCTTTAATACTCGCTGTATAAAGTGTCAGCCGTTCGCATTTACTTTTTAGCTCCATTTTGATTTTCACTTTTTCCTGACAAAAGCGATTCAAAATGGTGGGGCCGGCAACCCTAAAAGCTAAGAAAGCGGCTTTGACGCGATTAGGCAATAACCTAACGCGCATAATAGACGCTTCTCGAATTGGTGAGGAATCCTCGCATGAGTCCCATGAGTCATCTGCGCAGGAGGCTCGCATCGACGCATCGATTTTCGAACTCAAGGAAACCATACGGCTTTTGAACGAAGCGCTGGATGATTTCACCGAGGCATTCGATAACGTCGAAGACATGGACGAAGAGCAAAACAACAAAGCGGGGGAATACATCGACCTCGCGGTGACTGCGATCGACAAAGGACAGCGCAGAGTACTAGAAATAGAAATGGAACGAATCAGGGACCGTCCCAGGGAATCGCTACCTACAGCATTGGTACCTGTCGTAGAAACAATCAAACTGCCAGCAATCCCAATTCCTGTCTTTTCTGGAAAAATTTGGGAGTTCAGCAACTTTTGGACTTTATATGAAGCCAATGTACACAACCAGCCGCTTACGAAGTTGATGAAATTTAACTACCTTGTAAATGCTTTACGAGGAGAAGCACGAACCCTGATAAAGCGCTATACCATCTCGGAGAATAACTACGATCCTGCGATTCAGCTTCTGTGGGAAAAAATATGGTGATCAGCCAACACTCGTCTCCAACCTCCAAGAGCGTCTAGATTCAGCGAAGGCGGAATCATCAGCCATCGCGGACCAACGCCGTCTTCTCGAACATATCTATCCACTCTTTACGCAGCTGGAGAGTTTAGGAATTTCGCTGGACGGATCCTATACGACGCGGAAAGTTTTAGCAAAGTTTGCGCCTAAACTTCAGAGGACAATCTTGCAGAGTCAACTTACCCACAACAGGCTGGATAACGAGTGGGTTATGCGAACTATTCTCTCAGACCTCAACAATCTTATCACCACAGAAGAGCAGATATGCGACATGGTCGATGAACGGTCATACAGTAACCGAAGGCGATATCAGGCGTCAAATGGCGCTAATGAACGCGTCAAGGAATTCGTCAACAAAAACGCGGCAAGAACAACTTTCACAGGAAATCTCAAAACAAAGCAGAACGTCAGCGCCTGTATGTTTTGTAATTCTACACAACATAGATCAGCTGCCTGTACACAAATTTCAACCACGGCTGCAAGACGAGAAGCGTTGCAAACGAAGAATAGATGCCTCAATTGCACCAGAGAGGGACATTTCGTTAGAGATTGTACTAGTGAGGGATGCAGGAACTGTCAAGGTGCGAAACATCATCACACCTTGTGCCCACAGAGGCGGCCCAACATCAGGGATCAAAATCATCAGGAAGAAAGGAACATCGTGCCCAGCGATTCCAACCGACAAAGGCCTAATTCGGCACGCGCACGGAAGAACGCTACGAGACCAAGGACTACTGGTACAGCTAACGCACACCCAGTTCAAATGGAAATCTCCAATCCAGTAGTCCAAAATACCGCGGTAAACTCTTCGCAAGAAACAGCGATACTCCAAAGCAATGTAAGAGAGTCACCTGGTGGCAAGGTACTGCTCTTGACAGGGGTAGCGCGGATACGCGATGAAGTTCGCAAAGTTTGGAAAGAGGTAGAAGTCCTCTTTGATACAGGTGCCGACCAATCCTTTATCAGCCTAACTCTCGCAAAAGACCTAGGATTGCAGTGTGTACAGAAACAAAGGAATTATTGATGTATACGTTCGGTACGGGCACACCCACACCGACCATGTGTGGATTCACCACTCTGGACATATGGGATCACCAAGGAGAAAAGCACGAAGTACGTCTTTGTACAACTCCAGTACTGACCGGCAAAGGACAGACGATGCTACTCAGTCAAGAGGATATCGACTTCGTGTTAGAGCACCAATTGAAGCTCTCAACGCCTACAGACAATCTCACCTCCAAGCCACAGATTTTGCTCGGGTGCGACCAAATGTGGAACTGGTTGGATACTCCACAACCACGGTTTAGGCTACCATCCGGTCTACTACTTATCCCGTCCAAGCTAGGTTATTTGCTATGGCAGACAGCAGATACCTCAAGGAACAGGAGAGCCGGAAACAGAGGTCATGCAAACACCATCTCAACGACGGATGCATTTTCAAAAGTCGAAGATGACATCAACAGATGGGACAAGTACTGGGCCATGGACTCAGCAGGGATTTGTGAGTTCACAGGACAAAGAACGCTGAGAAAGCTATCGTCAACGCACATGTTGAGACCTTTTTCAACAACACGATCGAACGCCGATCAGATGGGTACTACGTACGTCTCCCATATAAGGATAATCACCCGCCGCTACCAGACAACAAACAAATCGCTTTCAAGCGACTACAAGGAGTAATCAACTCGTTGAAGGCGAAGCCAAAACTATTGGAAGATTACGAGAATACGTTCCGCGCACAACTTGAACAAGGTATCATAGAAGAGATACCTAATGGACAACCAGGAGATGGTCCGATGACCCACTATATTCCACATCAACCGGTAGTCACGCCACACAAGGAAACCACGAAATTGAGAATCGTATTTGACGCATCATCCCACTACAGAGACTGCTCGTCACTCAACGAGATCCTTCACCAAGGACCACTCATACTTCCGGATTTATACGCGATGCTAATACGATTCAGGATCCCATCGCACGTAGCGATTGCTGACGTGGAAAAGGCCTTCCTTCAGGTGCGCCTCAACGAACTAGATAGAGACGCAACAAGGTTCCTGTGGGTCAAAGACGTCAACCAGCCTCTAACGAGTGATAACATCATCACCTACCGTTTCACTTCCGGGTGACATTGGGGCTGACCGTATCCCCGTTCCTCCTAGCGGGAACAATACTGTATCATCTGGATCATGCAGTACGAAACGAATGTCTCGCCAAGGAAATTCGAGACAACCTTTACGTGGATAACCTTATCCTGTCAGCAGACAAGGCAGAAGACCTTGCCGAAAAAATAGTCGAGTCACGCCAAATTTTCAGGGATATGAAAATGAACCTCCGGGAGTTCCTCGCGAACCGGATGAACCTTCAGGAAATACTTCCCGAGGAGACACGAGCGAAGTCTACGACACCGAAGGTACTCGGTATACAATGGGATGCTGAACGTGACACCCTCCAGATTCGATGCAATCTTTCACCGACGATTAACGTCACTAAACGAGTGGTGGCTAGACAAATCGCTTCCGTCTACGACCCGTTGGGGTGGATAGTACCACTGCTCACACAAGCAAGCACTTTCAACAGTCCTTGTGGAACCACGAGCTCGAGTGGGACTCCGTTCTGCAAAACACCTTCCAAGAACAATGGAACAAAATAGTGAGAGACGTTAGTGGCATCGAATACGTCTTTCCCAGACTATTCCTTTCCTGTACGGATGATTTCAAACTAGCGGTGTTCGCAGACGCCAGCGACATCGCGATGGCATGTTGCGCTTACGCGTTCAGAGAAGGAGAATCAGCGCTGGTCATGGCGAAGTCAAAGCTTCCCTCCCCTCAAAACGACTACGACAATGCCAAAATTAGAGATGAACGCTCTGGACTATGGCTACACGTCTGGCGTGGTCAGTATACGAAGCAATGAGGAATCAAACATCACAAACATCCAACACGCCGAAAACAGTCTTCATCTTCTCCGACTCTCAGATCGCCCTGAGCTGGTTATCATCATCACCGGCACAAAGCCCGAGTGTTCTTATAGCAAACAGAGTGAAAGAAATTCGAAAAATCGTAGACGCGTTCCAACGAGAAGCGCACCACCGTTCGATTTGCCTACGTAAACACTAAGGGAGAATCCAGCTGACGCCGGCACACGGGGATTAACGGGTGAACAGCTCCGCGCACATTTTTGGTGGTCAGGTCCCACATTCTTACGTCAAACAACGGATAAATGGAAAAACAGCTTCTTATTCCCATAAGCCAGAACAAAGAAAGGAAACAGAGCAAGGAATGGCCTACGCTCTGACAGCAATCACTTCGGAGACAAAATTGAGTCTGGTGGACCTTGATCGATTTAGTTCGTTCACAACAGCAAAACGAGTTACAGCAAGAGTTTTGCTCTTCGTGAAAAGGCTGTTGCGACCACTCTCAGAAGAATCTCGCAAACGAATTTATGCGAACAGTCCGGATTTACGAACAGTAACGGATAATCCTACAGTGCGCTGAAAGCTGAGGACATACGCAGCGCTCGCCTCACGCTGATTCGACATCACCAATATGCCTACTTAACGAGCACATACAGAAAATCGATGGAAAACTCCCTCCGCCTCTATTCGGACCCCAACAAGATCTGGAGATCTCAAGGACGGTTAGGGAAATCCGCACTCGGGTTGGAAGCTAAATGCCCAATCTTTGTGACTCCTAACACGCGATTAGCTTATCTAATCATTGAGGAAGCGCACGGAAATTACCACCGTGGTATAGAAAATACAATATCAACCGTGCGCCAGGGTTATTGGATACCAAAGCTGCGTCAACAAGTCCGGAAACTGGTTCACAAGTGTGTTAAATGCCGTCGTTTCAACGCTTTACCATACCCCTATCCGGACTCCACCGACCTGCCACAGAGAAGAGTGCTTCGCAGTCGTCCTTTCCAACACGTGGGACTAGATTTTTTCGACCTTCCAGCGACTTCGGATAACGACGACAACAAAAGAGCTTATGGGTGCATTTTTACTTGTACTATAACACGCTTGCTTCACCTCGAAATAGTTCCGAGCATGAACACCGTCGACTTTCTCAACGCGCTGCGTCGTTTCGTCGCAAGAAGAGGTGTACCAGAATCGATCACCTGTGACAACGCACCGACATTCTTGCTTAGTTCCACGATCTTATCCATCAACGCAGACAAGGACAAACTGAATGAGGAGGTTGAAGAAGCGTTAGCTAACAAAGAGATACAGTGGCACCACATAACACCTTACGCACCTTGGCAAGGCGGATTTTACGAGAGGCTCATCAAATCGGTGAAACATGCCCTCTACAAAGCTTTACGAGGTGCAATACATCGTTCAAGCGACCACCTTCAAACGATAATTACCGAAATCGAGGCATGCCTCAATTCACGACCTTTGACTTATCAAGGAGCCTCACAGGAAGAATTTGCCTCGGTAAGACCAGCCGATTTCATACAAAAGGACTTCAGCTTAACACTGCGTTTGAACGCCATGTTGAACACAGAGGAGGACGCTGAATATTTACCACCCAGCGAACTGAGGGCTCTCCAAACTCGCCAAGAAGTCATAGAGGCCCTTAAATCCTCATGTGATGCGACTGAGAGATTTTGGCACATCTGGCAAAACCAGTACCTTACAGGACTTCGCGAAACGCACAAAAATCGTTAACCAACAAGAGACACGGTGAATTGGAACCAAGGATCGGAGACGTAGTCTTGGTAAACGAACCAGTTCGTCCCCGAACCGACTGGAGGATGGCTCGAATAACTGAGCTCAAACCAGGGAAGGATGGACCCGTACGTGAGGTAGAACTGATTACAGCATCTCACAGAAGAATCCGTCGTCCGGTGAACCTGATCACACCATTGGAGATATCCGGATCAGACACTGAAATACTTCCACTGCACCCAAGTGAAGACAGCGGGGACAAAGCTGGTACTCAAGACAACGTAACACCAAGATACAACCTCCGCCCGCGACGTCCGGTCTCATATGTGGATACACACACCGTCACAACCACATTAAGTCCGGAAACCACGGAAGATTTCTTCCAAGTGGTTCCTTTTCCATATGATGCTCCTTACATTGTGCCAAACTTTTATGGGTTCGGTACAAGCGGCAACAACAGAAACCATGCGCATGTCCTGCACGTCTGAAGGAGTACTAATTAACACCGTGGGGAATCAAACATTTGAAGTTTGCACAGAGACATTTTGCAAGATCTACGCCTCAGGCACTACTCCATTTTTGGTGAAGTTGCCACCACAGATTACGCTACACGACCACACCGTGACTGTGAAATGGGAAACTGAGGAAGGACTAGCCACTATTGAGACTACTTGCGAACGGCTAAACTTCTGTGACCAACTTGATTGCTGGTTATGCTTGACAATTCTGTTCAATCCTGAATGCTGGCCGGTTGGAGCAATCTTAATCATTGCACTCCTGATCTACAGTTTCATCATGATGTGCTACATAGTGCTCTACGTTCCTCTTGTTGTTGGAAAACCGGTACGAATTGCCATGTACGGAGCGAAGTTGATTCTCTCAGTTGGGATATCACTGGTAACACACGTAATGAGAACCTTTGGTCACTCACCCTACGCTGTTACCGGAGAAGCCGAGGGACCTCGAGAAGAGAACGCCTTTGGCTGCCTTAGCAGTCATTATGGCTGTCGAAATCTACAACACACGGTGCCTGCCAGCATGTCAATATGTTCTGGAATCCCATTCGACGACATGCTCGAACGATGGTACCCGGGAAACATGCAAGGTTACTCTGACAGAATTTTTAAAGATCAATACGTTTCATCAAGAAGCTTGTCTACATCTCTCCCAAAATACAACCGGGATCGCAAACGTGAAGCTCCGCTGGAAAGGATTGTACCTGAGATGCGAACAAAGTACGAAATACTTCACACGCGCGGTAACCTTGAAACAAATCGACAGCAAGAGATGTCCAACCATGGGATCATGCCAAGACCGTAAGTGCGAAGGCATTAACAGCTCGAGCCTCATACCTGAGCTCGAAGCAGGAAATCACTTCCCAGGTCGCACAGGTTGCATGGAGTCATGCGGAGGGCCTGGATGTGACTGCTTCTTCCTCAGCTCAGGCTGCCTATTCTACAGAATATACGCAACACCAGACAACGACAAAGTCTACGAGCTATTCCGATGCTCACGTTGGACGGAGGAGATAAAATTGGAGGTAACAATCGAGAACTTCGAGTCCTACAAAGGTAAACGACGCTACGTATTAGCGCAAATTCCAAATGTACCGCAAACACTACCTTCAATGACGATCACAATGACCGACGTCTCACTACCTCCTACTCCAACCCTCAATAGCGACTTTGTCACAGACGGAAAAGACGTAGCCATCTGGGATAACGAGTTCCCTCCGGATCTGCTCTGCACAACGTTTTCTCAAGCTAAGAGCATGAACTGTACGCTAAAAGACGACTGCAGATGTCACGGAGCTGAGAACAGTGTGAGATGCGAGTGTTCTCGGAAAGACATAGAACACCACTTTCGGCAGCTCAGCAACAAACTCCCGATAAAAACGGCTTCGTGTGGAATTGTCAAAACACCATGACAATAGGATCATCGCCAAAATTCCACAGATGGTATCGGCCGAATTCGTAGACGAATTCAATCGCACGATCGACACCTCCATGAGGGTAGTGGATAACGCTGTATGCGAAGTTCCAAAGGACGCCCTCGAAGGATGCTACCACTGCTCAAAAGGAGCACAAGCCAAGATTTCGTGCCATTCAGACAGTCAGACGTTGGGAGAAATCTTGTGCGGTCAACATGCATTCATAGTTCCGTGTTCACCTACTCCAGTGGAATCGACCTTGAATTTTCATCTAGATTCAGCCCGACAGTTTCTCAACTGTTCCGTGAAATGTGGAGAAACGGTGAAAGCTTTCGTCCTGAGTGGAATCCTGAAATATACCAATGACTTTCAGGACACAGTAAAAGCGATTCTTCAAGGGAAAACTACCACATATCATGAGATCAAATTACCAGATTTCATGCACATCGTGGACGTACTGTTTGGATGGTACAAGACGATAATATGCTGCCTATTAGTATTGGCTATAGCAATCATCCTGTCTTATTCGTTCCTACATACGCTGGGACTGCGCGCCGGATGTTATGTCTTGCGTGGAACTCTCCTGCTTCTATGCGCCCCCATACGCGTGCTAGTAGCCATTTTTCGTAGATGTGTGCGTAGCAAGCGGCCAGAACCCGCAAGCTCTCATGAGAAATTTCTCTGAGAAGAAAAGGGCGGAACCGTAGGAACATAAGAGTTTTTTTTAGCTAGCTCTATAAAAAAGAAAAGAAAAACCAAATGTAGAAGGCAATTCACATAGACGCTACTCCTCACGCTGATTTTTTTTGTTCTTTACGCTGATGCTCCTCATGATGACAGTACCATCGCTTACTTTCAGTTCACAACGATGTCGTCATCCGCACCAGCGTCACCCAACCCGTCCAGCTCCGCCTCGAAGGAGGCGCACCTATTACGCCTACAATGGGAGCATGAAAAACTGTGCTCTTCATTCGACATACCGGAGCCCCAAGCGTTGTACGAAAACATCGTCCGCGTCGTAAGAGACGTACACACGCACGTACGCTCAGTGGTTCTTCTCGACACCGAAATAGATGCGTTCCGAAAATCTACGGAGAACCAGCGTTACCGCTCGCACGTTCTACGCACCTTGGAGATCACTGTCGACAAAATACGATTAGAGTTCCTCTACGCACAGTCACAAGTGGCGAATCTACTCGCTCGCGCACCTTTTCTGTTTGCGACACATGCCATTTCGGAAGAGGATTGGAATGAACTCCTTGCTCAACCAATTTTTGGAGTGGATGAGGAACCCTCACCATGGACATGTACGAACTGGATTATCTCATCAAACAACAGCTGGAATTCCTTCTGAACTACAAGAAGTGTATAGCCCATCTCGCAGTGAACATTTTGACTGATCGGTTCACCGAAGATCTTGAACAAGACACCGGAGACTCCTGCCCGTTCGAGGACCAAGTTCTCTGCCGGTTGGATCGAATCATCAATACAATAGAGCATTACCAACAATGCAAATCGACAATGTCACAGACCGAAGTGTTCATCTCGGTGCTGCAATCAGGAGATGCCGGCACCTCAAAACCTTCTGACACACGATGCGCCTGCACACGCTGATGAGCAACGAGCTATCTCTGATAATGCAGCATTCATGGAACCAATCGTCCTAGACGACGATGAAGAGATTGGACCTAACCTTGATGATATCCTCATTATGGTCGACGAGACGCATGACGACGACGATGAGCCGCGACGAAACGTCCTTCTCCGCAGACCAACCGAGAGAAGGCCATCGCCGAATGTCGAAGCCGAGGACGCTGACGCGCTGGGAGTCCTAGAAGCCGAGTTACAGAGAACCGTGGAGGAGCACGAGTCCTTGGTGCGGCATCTCCATAGACTCGAAAGAGAACGGCAATGCCCGGGGCGGCGATTCCTAGGATCCGCTATGGACCGTCCAAAGGAGGATCTCCCGTGCGTTTTTTGCGGGACGGTAGGAGTGCACTACTCCGATTCCTGCCCAATCTACAACGAGGTAGACCAACGGAGGCGAATCGTTGCCGGCGCGGGGAGGTGCAGGATTTGCCTCCTACCAAGGTGCCGAAGCGGCATGTCATGCAAACGACATGGCGAAAGGTGTCGCCATTGTCATCGACGGGATCACCATCCAGCATTGTGTTACCTCCCGCAACGCAGCGAGCGAATCAGGGAAGACAGTCGCACAACACGTCACTCCTTGGAGATCAATGTGCGGCGCCAGGAGCAGCTCCGCATGCGCATCGGACGGATGCGAGGACAGAGAAACTGAGACACCCACACCACAGCATCGCCGCCAGTAGTCAACAAAAGTGATCACTCCCCTCGCGCAAATCCAGCACGCCACCTGAAGCACTAAGGAGGGAAGCGAGAGAGCAGACCGATACACTGAAATCCATCAGGAATGGTTCCGACCGTGCGCTTAAGAGATCGCGCACGACTGGCCCGAGTGCCAGAACACGCTGATGCCCGTCTCATCTGCCATGCGCTTAAGAGATCGCGCATGACTGGCCCGAGTGCCAGGACACGCTGATGCCCGTCACATCTACCATGCGCTTAAGAGATCGCGCATGACTGGCCCGAGTGCCAGGACGCGAAGATGACAACGAATCCGCCAGCACGACGGCAACACGAGAAACAAAGGATGGCGTTCGAAGAAACGAGCAAAAGCGTGCTGACAACAACGACTGCTGCGGACAGAACCGTGATCTATTGTGTTCGGTTGTAACTTTTTTGGTCTGTTTTTTATCTTCCTTTCTAGGAGCTTAGTCCTCATTTCTGCCGGGGGGAGTATCGCGGATAGCGATTCCAAATGATGTGTTGGCCCCTCTTGTCGCTGCCATCATCTGCAGCTCTCGGCTTGCGGGCGTCGCCGCGGCGGTGCTCGCGAGGCCGGGTGTTTCTGTAGATGGGGGCGGCGATAGGAGGGGCAAGCTTATTTTCTACGCCAGCGGCGCAGTCGGCCGCTTACTTATTATTATTCCATTAATATTGTTGCTCACAATACTTGTACTTGTTGCCTACTTGTTTTCTATGTGAAAAGTGTTTTGGTTTAATTACCCAAGTTTGAGGATAAAGACGTTACCTCTGGTGTGCGTGGCAGCCACAATCTGAACCACCGAGCCCCAGCAGCTGCATTTTTACCGCCCATCAATACAAATGTTCAAGGCTCGATTACGGTCGTTTTGGCTCTTTTTTTACGCTTCTAAGGTCGTAAGAGTTCCAGAAAGGGCCGTACGAGTACATTAGCGTCGTTATCCCAACAAATTTGTCGCTAGCTCCGCTATTTCAGCTAATGCGGTAAAACTCGTCCACATCTGGGCCAATATAGAACGAACCGTTATATCTTCATTTCAGTCGATTTCCTTCCGGTTTTTTCGTTATCTCTGAATATTAACAGCTTCAGACCTTCGATTCATTCCATAAAATTGATATCATTTTTGAGCGTGTATGCTGCCTTTAAAGAAGTGCAAGCCGTCTAGAGCGTTGGATACAAGTGGTGTGGCCCCTATCATGCTCAAACATTCAGGACCAATTTTTCTTGAATGCCTTAGAGCCCTTTTCAACAGAACCCTGCCAACTGGACTAATCCCGGCGTCATGGAAGGAGGCAAGAATCTTCCCACTCCTGAAGCCCGGAAAATCTGCTGAGGATATGAACAGCTACAGACCTATTTCGATCATCTCATCTATGGCTCGCACTTTTGAAAGAACCATTCTTCTTACACTGGAGACGCACCTGCAAATCCCTGGATGGCAGAATGGTTTTCGGAAAAGCTTCTCCAACACCTCAGCGTTGGTCGAACTCACCGGATTCGTTACGGATGGGTTAAACGAGAAGAGACCGCCTAGCCGCTCAATTATGGTTGCACTCGACTTGAAGAAAGCCTATGAAACTGTATTTATCTGCATGATTTGTCAGAAGCTTGCGGAATCGTCCCTGCCGAGAGGTTTAGCCCGCTGAATGTCTAGCTACTTGAAGGGCAGAACAACACGGACAGAGTTTAGAGGCCAGATGTCCAACGTAAGATTGGAGCGCTCCGGGGTACCGCAAGGTGCGGTTCCCTCTCCGCTCCTATTTTCTTTCTATATAGCAGAACTCCCGGCATCACCACCAGAAGTACGCTTAGTCGGATATGCGGATGACCTAACTTTGGTTGCATCACATCCGGATGTGGAAACCTGCGAAAAAGGTCTGAACGACTATCTTCCGAAGCCAACAAAGGCCCTAAAAGATTCAGATCTTCAACTGTCGCTCCAGAAGACCACTGTGCTGCCTAGATGTGCCGTGGCCGTGTGGGGGAAGCAAGATCAACTTCTTGCAAACCGACATCACTCCCTCCACCGAGAGGGGTTTGTCCTGGGGGAGATGCTAGCCGGCCCCAGCTCTCCTGAAGATTCTACTACAAATGGCTGGCATCGAGAGGAACCCTGGACCTGTGCAGAAGTATCCATGTGCCACCTGCAGCAAGAAGGTCACCTGGAATAGAAAACGCGTCCAATGCTTTGGATGCCAAAGTGGGTGCATTTCTCCTGTTCAGGTCTTAGTTCTGTGAGGCATAACGACTCTTCTTTTCGTCGTGTTCTGGGCTCCGCCTCCAGTAATTCTGATTCCTCATTCACCAACCGCCCCCTCTCTATTGTACATATAAATCTCAACGGCCTTCTGGCCAAGCTGTCCGAATTCTCTCTCTTCGCTCGTACTCATCATCCGGATATTATTATGGTTCAAGAAACCAAACTCTCTCCCTCTACCACTTATTCCCAGCCTAACATTCCTGGCTATACTGCCTATCACATCCCAAGGACAGCTCTTGGAGGCGGAGTTTCTACATTTGTGCTTTCTAACTTACCCTCTCATCTAATTCCAAATGCTCCCAAGGACGACACTCTCGAGTACGTTCCCGTTCACCTCCCTCTTAAAACCCATTATCTCTATTTTATATTTACATTCCTCCCACCACTTCTTGTCCCCCAATCTACAACCACATACCTCTTCTTAAACAGTTGCATGACTGCTCTCTCTCTCCCCTTCAGCTGTCTCTGCAGGTGACACGTTCTGTTCTGCGCTTGAGTCTGACGCCAGAGGGGAAGACGTTGAAGAATGGGCTCAGGAAAGTGATCTGGTTATTCTCAACGATGACCAGCCGACTCGTCTCCCTGCCTTAAGTCGACCTTCTAACCCGGACATCTCCCTTATTTCATCCAATCTTTATAATGCTTGCACATGGTCCTCTTCCACAACTCTTTCCAGTGACCACATTCCCGTCTTTCTCCATATTGATCTCTCAAACTCTCTTGCACCTTATATTGGTATTCGTCAACGTTTTTATCTCAATTTAGGCCTTGCAGACTGGGGCCTGTTCAGAGAGGTTGCGCTCCGCCAGGCAGCTGAATATCCATGGAATGGCGATGTGCACCAGAAAGAGCGTCACATATATGACGCCAGAAAGCTACGAAAGCGGCCATACCTGAAGGACGTGTGAAAAGTTTCTACCCTAATGTCACCAGGGAGATACTACAGAAGATCAGAACAAGAGATGAGAAGAGAGCTGAGAATCCTTTGGATCCTGAGGTGGCCAAGCTGGATGAAGAGATAAAAAACGATTTGGACAAGCACAAGAAAGACAGTTGGGAGAAGTTCACTGAAAAGTTGAACTTTACGGCCGACGGAACAACGGTGTGGGAAGTATTGAGGAAGATATCTGGCAAGTCCACCACCTCCTTGAACTCTACCATAGAGTTCGATAACAGCGTCTTCAAATCAGGAAAGGCTGCCGCATATGCTCTTGGCAAAAATTTCTTCATCACACGTACCAAGCGTGGCGTACAAAACAGAGTCACGGTAAGAGAACTAAGCCGTCTGCCGCTGATGAACGCCACTGAGGCCTTTACTCCTGCTCAAGTGGAGAAGGCTATCAAGGAAATGCGGAACTCGAAGGCTCTTGGACCTGATGGTATCTCAGCAGCCATCTTGAAGAAGCTTCCCACGGAACTTCTACCGATGATCGCAGATATCATAAACACTTCTTTCCGAACCTGCACTCTACCCCAAGCATGGAAGACCGCCAATGTGATATCCCTGCCTAAGCCAGGCAAATCGCAAAGCACGGCGAAGGGCTATCGCCCTATTAGCCTGTTATCACCGATCGCGAAAGTAGCCGAAAAGCTAATCGTAAGGGACCTGGCAGAGCAGAATGAGGCACAGCAACATCAACATGGTTTTAGAAAGCTTCACTCCACCACCACTGCCCTTCTGGAGATTGTCAGCTATGCGATTGATGGGTTCGATTTCAGAAAGCCTTTTAGAACAGTGGCCGTTGCCCTCGATCTAACCAAAGCATTTGATTATGTTAACCTAGGACTTTTACCCGAGAAACTATTGAAGTCTTCTTCTTCTTCTTCTTCTTTGCAGCCACAGAAAGGGGTTCTGTCATAGGTTCAGAAACTCGGCCACTAGCACTGGGTTCGTCCACAGATCCATTGTCGTCAATGTAGTCGGTCTTTTCGGGCAATTGAACAGGTGCGCAGTAGTATGCCCTTGACTACCGCAATCAGGACACTCGCCAGGTTTGCTGTTGTCAATCCTATGCAAGTATGACATAAGCATGGGGGAGTGTCCACAGCGTAACGATGCAAGGGTGCACCTGGCACGCCTGCCAAGTTCCATCTCTGTCTCGGAGACCTTTGGAGGTGCGACTCCCAGGATGGGGTTTATGGCAACTCTGCTCAAGTGTTCGTTCACGAATCGGGTATGCTCCGCGCGCAAGAGACGGAGGCGTTCTTGTCGTGCTTCAGTCCATCTCTGCACATCTACTTTCGACGGAGCATCAGCGAAAGGCTTTCTGATACATCTCTCTCTCACCGGGTTTAGTACTCTTCGCGAAGGATGATTCGGCTGCTTCACGATGTTAATGTACATTTGTTGCGCCTGGAGTTGGCAGTGGTCTCTAACTGGCAATATGCGAGCTTCGGCATGTAAGTGCTCTATTTGAGAGCTTTTGGAACAGCCTGTTGCAATTCGCAGAGCACAATTTTGGACGCGCTGCAGCTTGGACCAAGAGGTGTCCGACACGATGTGCTGCCAGACTGGCGCAGCATACTCCAAGGCGGGTTGCACATTAGCCTTATACGTGGTCAGGATCGTTTCTTTATTGCATCCCCAGGAAGTTCCACCGAGAGCACGCAGGACGTTGAGTCTTGTTTTCACTGTGGCTTGCTTCTGCTCAGTGTTCTTATGAAACTTCAACGAAGGATCCAACACGAGTCCAAGCAGCTTGGGGAATCGGGTGGCCTGCAATTGAGTTTCGTCCCATTTCACCATAGGATGGGCACTGTGCTCTGCATTATCAGTGGAAAAGACGGTGACGGACGATTTGGAGGCAGAGACTGTGAGCATTTTGCGATCGAAGAAACATTTCAACTCGATCAAGTAGTCATTGATCTTACTGGTGGCTACTTTAATGTCGCGATCTCGGCACAGAATAGTAATATCATCCGCGTATGCAACGACCTTGATGTCTTGAGGGGGAACGGGCAGATCTTCTAGATATAAACTGAAAAGTGCAGGCGATAAAACTCCTCCTTGAGGGACACCAGCGGCGATGGGGATGCTATTGGAAACATGTCCCTGGAATAGCACATTTGCCCGACGTCCTTTAGTGAAGGCAGTTATCCACCGCTTCTGCCATGGCTTGATGGTAGACTTCAACAGACTCTCTGATAGTAGGCCCAGATTGACAGTGTCAAATGCCTTTGTTAAGTCGAGGGCCACACCAACAGTACGTTGGGGTTTGATGGCATTGAAGCCGTCCAGCACATAGCTCACAATTTCCAACAAGGCCGTAGTGGTGGAATGTAATTTACGGAAACCATGTTGGTGCTGCTGTTGGCTGTTATGCTCGGCAAGCTCCTCCACAACCAGTTTTTCGGCAATTTTGGCGATGGGTGAGCAGACTGATCGGCCGGTACCCTTTAGCCGTGGATGGTGACTTTCCCGGCTTCGGCAGTGGAATAACACGAGCCACTTTCCAATTTTGGGGTAAAATACATGTACGAAACGATGTAATTATGACGTCAGCAATAAAGGGCAGTAGTTCACTGGGCAGTCTCTTCAGGACTGCAGGGCTCAAACCGTCTGGCCCTAATGCCTTCGAGTTGCTCATCTCCTTCATCGCCTTCTCGACCTGTGCAGGCGTGACTGCATCATCTACATCCATGAGAGGCAACTTACAGAGTTCCCGTACAGTTATTCTGTTATGTTTCTCTCTTTTGGTTCTAGTGATGAAAAAATGCTTCCCAAAAGCATTTGCGGCCTCCTTCCCTTATTTGAAGACTCCATCTTCAAACTCAATCGCGGAATTGTCGGCGGAGGTGAACTTTCCGGAGATCCTTTTCAAGGCCTTCCATGTTGCTGCTGCATCATTTCTGAAGTTCATCTTCTCAGTGAACTTTTCCCAAGTTTCCTTCTTGTGCCTGTCAAGGTCCTTCCTGATCTCATCATCCAGCGCAGCGATGTCTGGGTCAAGATGATTTGCGGCTCTCTTTGCGTCCCTTGTCCTTATCTTCTGCAGTGTTTCCCTGGTGACATTGGGAAAGAAGGTCTTAACGCGGCCTTCAGGGATCGCAGCTTTCATAGCCTTCAAGATAGCATCAGATAGGTGGCGCTCCTTCTGGTGTACATCGCCATTCCACGGATAATCAGCCGCTTGGCGGAGCGCAACCTCCCTGAACAGGCTCCAGTCTGCAAGGCCTAAATTAAGATAAGAACGATGACGAACACCTGTATAGGGAGCAAGAGAGTTAGAGAGATCAACATTGACAAAGACAGGGATGTGATCGCTGGAAAGAGTTGTGGATGTCGACCATGAGCAGGCATTAGAGAGATTGGAAGAGACGAGGGAGATGTCTGGGCTAGATGATCGGCCGTTGGCAGGGAGACGAGTGGGCTGGCCATCGTTTAAAATAACCAGATCGCACCCCTCCGCCCATTCTTCGACGTCACCTCCTCTAGCATCAGAATCAAGCGACGAGCAGAACGTGTGCGCATTGAAGTCACCCGCAAAGACAATTGAGGGAGAAAGAGAGCAGTCATACAGCTGCTTGAGAAGGGGGATAGGATTGTATGTTGAGGGACAAGAGGAAGAAGGAGGGATATATATATATTAAAAAGAGAAAGTGGTGTTTTAAGGGGTAGATGGATGGGGGTGTACTCGAGAGTGCCATCCACTGGAGTGTTTGGAATAATGTGAGAGGGAAGAGAGGACAGAACAAAACAAAAGTAGAGACTCCGCCTCCTTGAGATGACCTGGGAGTATGATATGCAGTATAGCCCGGGATGTTTGGATGTCTAGAGGTAGCAGAGGGAGAGAGTTTGGTCTCCTGGACCATGATAACATCCGGGTGATGAGTACGGGCAAAGAGAGATAATTCAGAAAGCTTGGTCCGAAGGCCGGTTAGATTGATGTACAATAGATAGGGGCGGTTGGTAGATGAGGAATTTGAGTTACTGGAGGCGGAGCACACAATACAACGAAAGGAAGAATCGTGGTGCCTCACAGAACTGAGACCCGAACAAGAGAAGTGCACCCACCTTTCGCATCCAAAACATTGGACGCTGGTTCCATACCAATTGACATCTCTGCCGCATGTGGCACATGGGTACTTCTTCTTCTTCGCGGGTCCTGGATTCCTTTCGACGCCGGCCATTTGTAGAAGAATCCTCAGGAGAGCTGCAGCCAGCCAGCACCTCTCCCATGACAAAAACCCTCTCCGCGGAGGGATTGACGTCGGTTTGCACGGAGGTGATCTTCTTTCCTCCACACTGCCACGGCACGAACGTACGACATCTCGGCAGCAAACTATTGAAGTCCTCGCTACAACCGTGGCAGAAGCGTTGGATCGCAGCGTTTACGAAAGGTCGTCGGGCCAAAGTGCTATTCCAGAATCACGTCTCCGATAGTGTACCTATAGCAGCCTATG
Source organism: Aplectana chamaeleonis (assembly GCA_029168955.1). Lineage (NCBI taxonomy): Eukaryota > Metazoa > Nematoda > Chromadorea > Rhabditida > Cosmocercidae > Aplectana > Aplectana chamaeleonis. Next base: position 268,704 of record JAPDOI010000491.1, on the reverse strand, counting down.
TACCGCAGGGTGAAGTTTTGTCACCTGCCCTCTTCAGCCTGCATATTGAAGACCTACCCGAGCCTCCTGAAGATATAAAAATTGTAGCGTATGCCGACCATATCACCATCATACGCCGTAATCGTGACATACAGGTAGCCGCAAACAAGATCAGCGACTATCTCGTCGAGCTTAAAATCGTTCTCGATAGTATGATGCTCACAATTTCCGCGGCGAAGTCTTCTGTTTCGGTATTCACATCTGACCCAAAGGAACACAGCGCCCAACCTGTTGTCAGGTGGGATGGTGACCTCTTGCCTACAGCGAAATTTCCCAAACTGCAGGGCATCGTTTCGGACCCATCACTGAAGCTTCACAAAAATGCTGATCAGAAGCAGGCAATTATCAAGGCAAAGCTTAATGTGTTGAGAGCTCTGGGAGGAACGTCCTGGGGTTGCAGCAGAGACAATCTTGACGACATATTGAGCTATTCTGCAGCCTGCATTGGAATATGATGCACCTGTCTGGCAGCACATCGTGTCGGACAGTTCCTGGACTTAGACGCAGCGAGTTCAGAATGCTGCACTTCGGTTAGCCGCTGGATGTGCAAAAAGCTCGCCGATTGAGCACCTTCACGCCGAGGCCCGTATCTTGCCAGTGAAAGAGCATTGCCAGCTATAGGCTCCGTCGAGAAGACTATTAAACCCCGTAAGAGAGAGAGAGAGAGAGAGAGACCGATCAGAGTGCCGTTTAGCGATGCTCCGAACAAAGTAAATGCACAGAGATATACCGACTCGAATCAAGAACGGCTTCGTCTCTTACGCGCGGAGCACACCCGGTTCGTGAAGGATCATCTCGCCAAAGCGCCCGTCAACCCTATTCTCGGTGATGTGCCGCCCAGGGTATGTGATACCGAATCCGAGCTCGGTAGGCGCGCCAGGTTTATCCTCGCTTCGTTACGCTGCGGACATTCTCCATTGCTTATGTCTTACCTGCACATGATCGACAATAGCCAGCCTGACGTGTGCCCGGACTGTGGAAACCAAGGCCACGACACTAAGCACCTATCTGATTGTCCGAAGAAGCCAACAACGCTCAGTACAATAGACTTGTGGACGAATCCAGTGCTGGTCGCCGGGTTCCTCAACTTGTGACGAAACCCCTCTCAGTGGCTGCGAAGAAGCAGAAGAAGAAGAAGAAGAAGACCACTGTCTGTCTTCTCACAACACATTCTGCTCAAGCGAGATACGTGCCGTGAGTGTTCATAAATGGGACGCAAATCACGCACGAAAGAAATCCGACGATTCTCGGCTATCACTTGAGCAGCGAGACGGAAATCATGCCAGTTCAAGCTCATAATGAAACTCCAATTGACACTTCAATATCGAACGGTTGCGGCACTCGATCCAGAACACTCCTCACACGACATGATGAAGAAGCCGGAACAACCAAGACAGATCAGGAAGCACGTCACAACGATCAAGCCAATGTCGGTGAGGCCAGGAAATTCGGAGAGCATTCGCAAGACGTTCACAAAGAGTTCGTAAAGGAGTTTTTGGGTACTACGATTTCTCCCCTGTTAAGTGGACCGCCGCCGAAGATTTCGAAGGAGGAGGAGACTTTGCTAAGATCAAATCGGGCAGCGCTATCTCAACTCCGGAGTGGTTTCTACTCAAAGTCGCAGTGGTATCTTCACAAGATAGGAGCAGCCGATAATCGACTTTGCCCAGACTGCGGGCTCGAGTAACACACAGTACCTCACATGTTCTCATGCTCTGGAAAGCCAACACACCTTACAATCGAAGACCTATGGCTAAAACCAGTGGAGGTAGCCAATTTCCTAACACTTTGATCATACATGAATGAATTTGAAATGAAAAAAATACTAAAAAACAAAAATAAATAAATAAATCAAAATAAATAAATTGAAAAAAAATTGAAAAAAGAGGGTCGAAAAAACACCCCACTCAGGGATCCTCAAAAGAAGAGGATCCCAGCAACGTTGCTTCGATTACGTCATCTACATGCCGGAAATTGATCCAGGATCAGGGTGTATGGTGGATGATGGACAACAACAACAACAGGGAACGCCAAGTATCAGTAGCATCATTGACGACTGTACACTAATAAGTATTCAGTCCACGGCAACAAAAAGAGGCGGTGGTGCGGTTGCGTAGTTTCCCTAAGCCTACTGTAGCCATGACTGGCTCGGTCCCAAGTTTCCCATTACTCGATGAGGACATACCTAATTTTTCTGTTTCCTTCATTTCTTCGTTTTATTCCCGCGTGTAATTACAGTAAAGGCTTTAGATTTATCAGTATTCTGTGTGAAAGTGAAGCTTTCTGGCTTTCAGCGTTTCTGGTGCTTTTGTCTCCGAAATCGCGGTAGACTAAGGTCCTTGCTGAACCTCTTCGAACGCCCCGCCATAATCGTCGGCAAGATTTCAACCTTTTCCAGAATACTAAACAACAAAGCGCCACAACTGTTAAAGACCGATTAGTAGCAAACTTGGAACCAAGCCAGTCATGGATACAGTATGTTTAGTAAGAGTATGCGACCGCACCTCCGTCTGATCCGTTGCAGTGGACTTTACTACTACACGCTCAATTGTTGTTAAGGTGGAAAATGCAATTCCACAAATTTAATTTTAAAATATTATAAATACATGAAAAATAACCCTTACCAACTCTTTTGGTATTATGCTGGTGAAAAATTGATTATTCACAATAGAGCTATACCTATTGATGGACCTTGAATAAGATGAACCCTGAAAACCAACCTGACTACACGATCGAAGAATATTGACCCAGTTGCCCCTCCAGAATGACAAGAATCCTTGCTCCTTGGGTACACGCAAAAAGCAATCAACCATGCCCTTATACCGCTTTTCAGGCAACAATGTCGTTTGCGCACTTTGCAGCTGAAAACAGGGCAGTAAGGTATGAACTGTAAACTCTACAAAGCCCTGCTTGCTCATTCTCAAAATAAACTTCTGTACATAGCAGAACGACCACAAAAGGAGGCTATCGCATGACTGTGAAGGGTGAGAAAGCAATTCTGTGAGGGGCAGGACAGTATACTTGTTCCGAATCGAATAATCGGATGAGTATCCGACTGTTTCAGTCGGATAAAAAAGTCGACTTTTTATTCGAAAAGTCGGATATTCGAAAAAGTGCGATATCCGACAATAGTCGAAAAGTCGGAGATTCGAAATGAATTTCATTTGGAACAAGCATACAGGACAGGGAGAAGAGGTGAGCGCAGATGCTCAACATCAGGGAAGTCTCCTGCGCCAAATCGTCTGCAGCCGTTTTTACATCGACCATCTTGTTGCCAACTTGGATGATGCTCGTTTGCCTGCCACTTGCCCCAACGAGCCCCTCACCATCGCATTGGACCCGCGTTGAAGCTGCAGAAGAACACCTAGCAGGACAAGCCGGAGTAAATGCAAAACTCACAGTGAAGAACGTCCTGGGGAGGTACCAGGTAAAATCTGTTTGTTGATGCTCCCAATCCTTACATATAACAATGAAGTCAATATAAAACGATGGGCAGACTCACATCGAGAGCGCCTCAGCCTCTTGCGTGGAAAATATTTAGTATAGTAAAAAACATAGTAAAAGATATTTTGATTAGAGCGGATGTTAGCCTCATTCTGGATACCGTGCCTCTTCAGTGTAAAATCTCAGTGGAACTACGATCCCCTTAATCTGATGAACCCTCTAACGAATTTTTAGGATTTTGAGCAGAATTTTTTACGATCCCAAACAACTCGTAGAGAATTCGTACAATGGAACTCGACCCTGGTGAACATCTTCCTGTGCTGACGTCCTACTAGCACAGGATTGATAACAACAAGGCCAATTAAGGGCTCAAAGCTTTCTGTTGCCATAAAATCCATCCTGGGAGACCACATTGGAGTCCACATATCACGAACAGACAAAGAAGCAGGTCTGGCAGAGCATGAAAAAATGTGGTGAATCATGACCAGTATTGTGACAGTCAAGACATTTCTCCAGGACCGACTCGTCGATCCTATGTAACATCGGCATGGATCATGAAGAGACTTCGCGTTCACTGTTGAAGGTTGGCGCGAACTCGGCGCACCTATGTTATAGCATATGGCACCGAGTTTGCGCCAGCCTTCAACAGTGAACGCGAAGTCTCTTCCCGATCCATGGCGACGTTACTTAGGCTTTGAGATATGAAGAATGACCGCAACGTAAACCCGCCAGAAGAACGAAGGAGCGTCCGGGCACGTGCTTCTCACTATCATCAACCGTAGGATGTACATCACCAAGAATGGGCTTGGGAGGGGCACAGAACAGGTATTCAGACACGAACCTGGTGTGCTAGATTTGCTGCAGTTTCTTCCGTGTGAGTTCAGAGGTGGACCATCTTTGACGATCCACTGTAGAAATGGCATCAAGGAGCGGTGTGCGAACATTAAGGGGACGAGGATCAGATGACAGGAGTGGGTAGTTGAGATGTGCGGCATTCTTGAATAGGCCAATGTGGAACTGTTGTGACTGCAGTGGGTCAGGGGCTCTCTACACACGGAAGGAGGAGCGCGGACGAAATTTATTGCTGATGCGACGCGCGCAGCGGAAATTCTATCCCCATCACTAGAGCGCGTTTGCCAAGAGCTCGCGAGATTTCATGACATTTCATGTTCTGCTTGATTCTCACATGACTTTTCCTTGAAGTCCCCTGTTTGTTACTCTCATTATCTTATCCAGCACACTCATTTCAGTAAATGTTGCGTCATGGTCCGCGTGCTAGATAAAAATACCAGCGATGATACCACAATTATGCCTGAAAACATGATCAGCAAGCTATCAGAATGGTTACAACGGCACGAGAACATACAAGATTTATTGAAATGTATGCAATGGATAAGTTAATGAGAGGAAAAGCCAGACAACATAAAGAAAGTCATGTGAGAATCAATCAAAACATGAAATTTCATGAAATCTCGCGAACTTCTGGCAAACGCGCTCTAGTGATGGAGATAGAAATTCCGCCGCGCGCGTCGCGTCAGTGATGAATCTCACCCGTGCTTCTCCCTCTGTGTGTAGAGAGCCCCTGACCCGACTGTAGTTGGCAGTGCTGTTTGACATGAAGTATGACACATTCTTGATGAAGATGGGATGTAGGTGTTGAATTTGGGAAGCCAGTGATGACACGTAGTGCAGTGTTTTGTACACGTTGAAGCCTGCTCCAAGAGACAGGTGTCTCATTCATATCGGAGCCTAAGGATGTGAGAAGCTCAACCGACGCGTGGTGGATTTGTGGAGTCGGCCACCAAGATCTCTTCCTCTTTGCAGCCGCAGAAGGGTTTTTGTCATAGGTTCGAGAAACGGGCGACCGAAGTTGGATTCAAACACAAATCTATTGTCGTCAGTGAGGTGGGTGTCGTCAGTGAGGTGGGCCTCTTCGGACAGTCGAATAGATGTGCTGTAGTGTGGCCAGGGTTACCACAATCCGGACACTCGTCAGGCTTACTGCTGTCGATCCTATGCAAGTATGACATCAGCATAGGGGAATGCCCGCAGCGCAACGAGGCGAGGGAACATCTAGCCCGCCTAACGAGTTCCATCTCGGTGTTGCTGACTTCAGGTGGTGCGATCCCCAATGTGGGGTTGACAGCCACCCTACTCAAGTGATCCCTGACGAAACGGGTGTGCTCCGCACGTAAAAGACAAAGACGATCCAATTGGGAGTCCCTCCATCTTTGTATATTGACTTTCTCGGGCGCACCCGCAAAAGGCCTTCTGATATATCTCTCTCTCTCTCACAGGATTCATTTTCCTTCTTAATGGGTGATCAGGCTGCTTGACGATATTAATAACCAGTTGCTGCGCTTGGAGTTGACAGTGCTCCTTAACAGGCAGAATACGGGCTTCAGCATGAAGATGCTCCACTGGAGTGCTCTTTGCACACCCAGTGGCAATCCGAAGTGCAGCATTTTGAACTCGCTGCATCTTTGTCCGCGATGAATCCGATACTATGCGTTGCCATACCGGTGCTGCATGCTCCAACGGCGGCTGCAAGAATGCCTTGTACGTGGTCAGGATCGTCTCCTTACTGCTTCCCCACGACGTACCTCCCAGAGCTCGTAAGACGTTGAGCTTAGCTCTCACTGTAGCCTGTTTCTGCTCAGTGTTTTTATGGAACTTCAGCGAAGGATCCAATACTAGACCAAGCAGCTTCGGGAAACGTGCGGAAGGCAGACGAGCGTCTTCCCAGTTCAAAACGGGGTGAGCACAGTGTACCTTAGGGTCAGTGGAGAAAACAGACACAGATGATTTAGCGGCAGAGACAGTGAGCATCATATCATCGAGAAAGCTCTTCAGGACGACGAGGTAGCTATTGATCTTGTGTGCAGCTACATTAATGTCTCTGTCCCGACACAAGAAGGTGATGTCATCCGCATACGCAACGACTTTGATGTCACTTGGGGGGACGGGCAAATCTTCAAGGTAAAGACTGAACAGAGCAGGCGATATGACTCCTCCTTGAGGGACACCGGCAGCGATCGGGAAGCTATTAGAGACATGTCCCTGGAACAGCACTTTTGCTCGGCGCCCTTTGATGAGTGCGGTTATCCATCGCTTCTGCCAAGGCGGGATGGTGGACCTCAAAAGCTTCTCAGACAGTATGCCCAATTTGACAGAATCAAAAGCTTTCGTGAGGTCCAGGGCTACACCAACAGTGCGTTGAGGTTTACAGGCGTTGAAGCCATCCAAGACATAGCTCACAATCTCCAGCAGCGCCGTGGTGGTAGAATGTAATTTGCGGAATCCATGTTGGTGCTGCTGTTTGTTATTATGCTCGGCAAGCTCCTTCACGACCAGTTTCTCAGCGACCTTGACAATTGGTGATAAAAGACTTATTGGCCTGTATCCCTTCGCTGTGGATGGCGATTTACCAGGCTTGGGCAACGGAATGACGCTTGTCATTTTCCAGTCTTGGGGTAGGGTGCACGTGCGAAATGAGGTGTTGATGACGTCAGCCAGGATTGGCATAATCTCAATCGGCAGTTTCTTCAATACCGCTGGACTTATGCCATCCGGCCCTATAGCCTTCGAGTTGCGCATCTCTTTTACCACCTTTTCAATCTGCGTGGGAGTCACAGCTTCTGCTCCCTTCATGAGTGGCAACTTACAGAGCCCTCTTACAGTCACTCGATTCTGTTTCCCTCTCTTAGCCTGAGTTATAAAAAAATTCTTTCCGAGAGCAGTTGCAGCCTCCTTTCCCGATTTGAAGACTCCATTCTCGAACTCGATCGTAGAATAGTTGGTGGAGGTGCTCTTGCCTGAGATCTTCTTTAGAACTTTCCAGGTTGATGCTCCGTCACTTTTGAAATTCATCTTCTCCATGAATTTTTCCCAACTTTCCTTTCTGTGCTTGTCCAGATCTCGCTTAATCTCGCTATCCAGCTCAGCAGTTGTCGGGTCCAGGTGATCTGCGACTCTCTTTGCATCCCTTGTCCTTATCTTCTCCAAGATTTCCCTGGTGACATTGGGAAAGAAGGCCTTAACTCGGCCCTCCGGAATGGCTGCTTTCATGGCCTTGCGAATCGCGTCGGTCAAGTGACGTTCTTTCTGGTGCACGTTTCCATTCCATGGGTAGTCAGCCACATGGCGAAGTGCCACCTCCCTGAACAAGCGCCAGTCTGCAAGGCAAAGATTAAGATAGGATCTTTTACGGATACCTGAATAAGGAGCAAGGGAATTAGAGAGATCGATATGGACAAAGATGGGAATATGATCACTGGACAGAGTTGTAGTGGTCGACCAATAGCCGGCGCTAGAGAGAATAGATGATACAAGAGAGATGTCTGGACTAGAGGATCGGCCGTTGGTCGAGAGACGAGTAGGCTGATCATCGTTGAGGATGACCAGATCGCACTCCTCCGCCCATTCTTCGACGTCTTCTCCTCTAGCGTCAGTGTCAAGCGATGATCAGAATGTATGAGCATTAAAATCGCCTGCAAAGACAACAGTGGGTGAAAGGGGGCCGTCGCACAACTGCTTGAGTGAGGGAGTAGGGTCGTAAGATTGGGGACAGGATGTGGCAGGAGGGATATATATGTTAAAAAGAGATATGGGCGTTTTAAGAGGGAGATGGATAGGTAGGTACTCGAGAGTATCGTCCTTGGGGGTGTTTGGTATAAGATGAAAAGGTATATTTGATAATACGAAAGTAGAAACTCCTCCGCCGAGAGATGACCTTGGAGCATGATAAGCAGTGTAGCCAGGAATGTTAGGGTGACGAGCGTTAGAGGAAGGAGACAGCTTGGTTTCCTAAACCATAATGATATCAGGATGCGAAAAGAGAGAGAGTTCAGACAGCTTGGTTCGAAGGCCGTTGAGGTTGATATGTACAATAGAGAGGGGGCGGTTGGTGAATGAGGAATCAGAGTTGCTGGGGGCAGAGCACAGAACACAACGGAAGGAAGAGCCGTCATGCCTCACAGAACTGAGACCCGAACAGGAGAGATGCACCCACCTTTGGTATCCGAAGCACTGGACGCTGGTATTTCTCCAGGTAACATCCTTGCCGCATGTGGCGCATAGGTAGTTCTGAGCGGGTCCTGGATTCCTCTCGACGCCGGCCATTTGTAGTAGAATCTTTAGGAGAGCTGCGACCAGCCAGCACCTCTCCCATGACAAAAACCCTCTTCGCGGATGGGTTGACGTCGGTTTGCACGGAGGTGGTCTTCTTTCCTCCACACTGCCACGGCACGAACGTACGACATCTCGGTAGAGGACGTAAGATACCCACCAAGATCAATAAGGCTCATCAAACGAGCGTCAACAACTCCACCAAGGGTTTTTTCTCATGCGTATTAAAAAATAGTGCCGTGAGAAAAGCTACACGCTGTTTAACTTTAACACTCCGTAATTTGCAGCTAGTATTCACAAGGCGCTCAGAAGTGATCAATTTCAAATTGACTCACCTGCAGAATAAGCTTTACGCGTTCGACAGGAGCTATAACGGTTTTGGCGATTACTGCTGCTGATGCACCCGCAGCAAAATCTTTCGCAAACTTCAGAGCATCCTCCCAAGAGATTCCTGAATCACCAAGAAGAGCACAATTCGAAGCGAACTCTAATTTATACGAAAAGGACAGTGGTTCGCGTTCTTCACTCCATCTAGGGATGGGCTTAATCCTCACAGACGCCTCGGTCATCGGGACTCACGCGTAAAATAAAATGCGTGTGGTGTAGGCGCCCATAACACTCGCGCCTTTACGCGCAATTCGCTAAAATTTCACCGACTCACCGTTTCTCGGATTTATCGTCGATCACTGCTCGAGAGATCGCCGCGTCGAACACATGGGGCACGCACGCAAACGAGGAGGTAGTGATAGGATCATCACCTTCTCGCTTGCGTGCGTGCCACATGTGTTCGACGCGGCGCTCTCTCGACCAGTGATCCACCATACGTTCGTTAGAGTCCGAATTCAGATTAGAAAGAGCTTTGCGGCCAGTTTTTCTTACAGAAGATCGTTTTAAATACGAAAACCAGTTGTCTTGTAAATACACTCAAGTAATACAACTGGAATAGTTTATTTTTTCATGTGGTACGGAATCCACTTATCATATATTCACCTGTGATATATTCTTTATACTTTATAAAGTCATTTTTTAATATTGATGATGACCAACGTGGGATATATATCCTTCAGAGGCACAAAGCTGAGAAACTCATGTGATCTGGTGGTCAATAACACTGTGATAAGGAATTTGTGATACGAAACCGATGTACTGTCATTTGCGTTAGAGGGTTAAGAACATATGCTGGATCATTTACTTCCTTCCTCGTCTGTGTGAGCTTCCCCACAGTGCCTGGCGAGGTCAGAGTAATGATGGAACGTTTCCTGACATTCAGGGCAGACAACATTCAAGACTGCATCATTGACTTGATGATCATGCTGAATCCGTTGATGGTTCCTCAGATCCCAATCATGAGACCACATGCTGATAGCATTGACTGATTGCTGTAACGATTCACAGCCCCCAGGGGAAGTAACCTCATGATAAATTTTGATATTCCTGGAGAACTTGTCTGGTGCCTTAGAGTACCAGGTTATTTTTGCAGTGGCCTACAGCACACTTGTAATCTCCAAGTACCGAGCCGAACACATTGCCAAGGTTGCATAAAGTGGTGATACTAATTGCATTGCCACATCGCCGACTGCTTATGCTAACTAGGTAAACTCTCGAGTGAATACTGAAAATTATTGTTCTTGTTAAGAATTACATATATGCACCGCTCGGTATTTTTCATTGAGTCCACATTCATACGAAAATCTGAAAGAAAACTCTAGGTGATCGTGATTGAAAAATAATTATAGACGATGTTTCAATTTTTTACGCCTTTTTACGATTTACGTTCCAGAAGTAGAACAGCTGTGAAGAGTGGAATGGTGTGTGACGTCTGTTATCAATGAAAAAGGCCCAGTACGAAGAACTGAAAACTCAAAAAACTGGCGCATTATGCTCGGAAACCCAAAGAAAACTTTTGTGCAGGAAAGAAGTGATGGGAACGGTAGCTAAGCAAACAGGGAAACTTAGCTTCGTAATGTAAAGAGAAGAGTTACGGAGAAAATCTCCTTCCTATAAATACAGTTCTTTCATTCAGAGGAGTTGTTTTGTCGTAGTCATATACGTATGATAATGCACTGTCGCGTAGCTGCCGAGATGTCGTACGTTCGTGCCGTGGCAGTGTGGAGGAAAGAAGACCACCTCCGTGCAAACCGACGTCAATCCCTCCGCGGAGAGGGTTTTTGTCATGGGAGAGGTGCTGGCTGGCCGCAGCTCTCCTGAAGATCTTACTGCAAAGAGCCGGCGTCGAGAGGAACCCAGGACCCGCGAAGAAGAAGTACCCATGTGCCACATGCGACAGAGATGTCAATTGGTATGGAACCAGCGTCCAATGTTTTGGATGCGAAAGGTGGGTGCACTTCTCTTGTTCGGGTCTCAGCTCTGTGAGGCACCACGATTCTTCCTTTCGTTGTATTGTGTGCTCCGCCTCCAGTAACTCAAATTCCTCATCTACCAACCGCCCCCTCTCTATTGTACATATCAATCTCAACGGCCTTCGCGCCAAGCTTTCTGAATTATCTCTCCTTGCCCGTACTCATCACCCGGATGTTATCATGGTTCAGGAAACCAAACTCTCTCCCTCTGCTACCTCTCGACATCCAAACATCCCGGGCTATACTGCTTATCATACTCCTAGGTCATCTCAGGGAGGCGGAGTCTCTACTTTTGTTCTGTCGTCTCTTCCCTCTCACATCATTCCAAACACTCCAGTGGATGGCACTCTCGAGTACATCCCCATCCATCTACCTCTAAAAACTCCACTTTCTCTTTTCAATATATACATTCCTCCTCCTACATCCTGTCCACCAACCTACAACCCTATCCCTCTACTCAAGCAGCTGTATGACTGCTCTCTATCTCCCTCAATTGTCTTTGCGGGTGACTTCAATGCTCACACGTTCTGCTCATCGCTTGACTCTGATGCTAGAGGAAATGACGTCGAAGAATGGGCGGAGGAGTGCGATCTGGTTATCCTTAACGATGACCAGCCCACTCGTCTCCCTGCCTACGGCCGATCTTCCAGCCCAGACATCTCCCTTGTCTCTTCTAATCTCTCTAATGCCTGCTCTTGGTCTACATCCACAACTCTTTCCAGTGATCACATTCCGGTCTTTGTCAATATCGATCTCTCTAACTCTCTTGCTCCCTATACAGGTGTTCGTCATCGTTCTTATCTCAATTTAGGCCTTGCAGACTGGAGCCTGTTCAGGGAGGTTGCACTCCGCCAAGCGGCCGAATATCCGTGGAATGGCAATGTACACCAGAAGGAGCGCTACTTCTCTGATGCCATCCGGAAGGCGATGAAAGCTGCGATCCCTGAAGGTCGTGTCAAGACCTTCTTTCCCAATGTCACCAGGGAGACACTGCAGAAGATAAGGACAAGGGACGCAAAGAGAGCTGCTGATCATCTTGACCCAGACATTGCCGAGCTGGATAATGAGATCAGGATGGACCTTGATAGGCACAAGAAAGAATCTTGGGAAAAGTTCACTGAGAAGATGAACTTCAGGAGTGATGCTGCAGCAACGTGGAAGGCTTTGAAAAGGATCTCCGGAAAGTTCACCTCCGCCAACAATTCCACGATTGAATTCGACGGCGGAGTCTTTAAGTCAGGAAAGAGGCCGCAAATGCTCTTGGGAAGCATTTTTCATAACTAAAACAAAAAGGGAGAAGCAGAATAGAATAACTGTTCGGGAACTCTGTAAATTGCCACTTATGGCTGAAGATGATGCAGTCACGCCCGCTCAGGTCGAGAAGGTTATCAAGGAAATGAGTAACTCGAAGGCAGTAGGGCCAGATGGCTTGAGCCTAGCAGTTCTAAAGAGACTGCCAAATGAACTACTACCCCTGCTCGCTGACGTCATTAATACATCGTTTCGGACCTGAACATTAACTCAAGATTGGAAAGTAGCACGCGTCATCCCATTGCCTAAGCCGGGTAAATCACCATCCACGGCAAAGGTTACAGGCCAATCAGTCTTCTCTCACCTATTGCCAAAGTTGCGGAAAAATTGGCTGTGGAGGAGCTCTCCGGACACAATAGCAAACAAAAGCATCAACATGGTTTCCGTAAGCTACATTCCACCACTACGGCCCTACTGGAAATTGTGAGCTATGTTTTGGACGGCTTCAACGCCATGAAACCTCAGCGAACCGTAGGTGTAGCCCTCGATCTAACGAAGGCTTTTGACACTGTAAACTTGGGCATTTTGTCGGAGAGCCTGTTAAGGTCTACCATTCCGCCCTGGCAGAAGCGGTGGATAACCGCATTCACCAAAGGACGTCGGGCAAATGTGCTATTTCAAGGGCACGTTTCCAATAGCATCCCAATCGCCGCCCGCGTACCTCAAGGAGGAGTTTTATCGCCTGCTCTTTTAGTCTGTATATTGAAGCTCTACCCGTTCCATCCCAAGACATCAAGGTCGTTGCATATGCGGATGATATTACTATACTATGCCGGGATCGCGACATAAATGTAGCTGCCAGTAAGATCAATGACTACTTGATCGAGTTGAAATGTTTTCTCGATAGCAAGATGCTTACGGTCTCTGCCGCTAAATCATCCGTCACAGTCTTTTCCACTGTTCCTGCGGAGCACAGTGCTCATCCCATGGTGAAATGGGACGAAACTCGCCTGCCGGCCGCCCGATTCCCTAAGCTGCTCGGACTCGTGTTGGACCCTTCGCTGAGGTTTCATAAGAACACTGAGCAGAAGCAAGCTGCAGTGAAAACAAGACTTAACGTCCTACGTGCTCTCGGCGGAAAGTCCTGGGGATGCAGTAAAGAAACGATCCTGACCACGTACAAGGCCATCGTACAGCCCGCCCTGGAGTATGCTGCACCAGTCTGGCAGCATATCGTGTCGGACACATCCTGGTCCAAGCTGCAGCGCATCCAAAATGGAGCATTGCGAATCGCAACAGGCTGTTCTAAAAGCTCTCCAATAGAGCACCTACATGCCGAAGCTCGCATCCTGCCAGTTAAGGACCACTGCCAACTCCACGCACAACAGCTGTACATAAACATTCTGAAGCAGCCAAATCATCCGTCGCGAAGAGTATTAGACCCCGTGAGAGAGAGAGGTATAAGAAAGCCGTTTGCTGATGCTCCCACGAAAATCAATATACAGAGATGGACTAACGCACAACAAGAACGCCTCCGTCTCTTACGTGCTGAGCATACCCAATTCGTCAAGGATCACTTATGCAAGACCGCCGTAAACTCCATTCTCGGAGTCGTGCCGCCTGAGGTCAGCGAAACCGAGATGGAACTCGGTAGGCGTGCCAGGTGCACCCTTGCCTCGTTGCGCTGCGGGCACTCCCCCATGCTTATGTCTTATTTACATAAGATCGATAGCAGCAGACCTGACGAGTGCCCGGATTGTGGTAATAAAGGGCATACTACTGCGCACCTTTTCAACTGCCCGATGAGACCGACATCGTTAACAACAGTAGATCTGTGGACGAATCCGACGCTTGTGGCTCAGTTCCTCAGTCTATGACAGGACCCTCTCTGTGGCTGCAGAAGAAGAAGACTGTCGCGTATTCATCGCATAATTAACGCTTTATCCATGCTTTGAAAAACATCAGTTTTTCTGCTCAGATAATTTTTGGGCACGACGCCTCGGCGAAAAGGATGTTTTCGGCAGAGCCTCGTCAATGGTTGGCGACGCCTCAACCACTTTCAGCGACGCCCTGGCAGAGAAGTTTCGAAATACGAAAACGGGTCGACGCCTCAGCGAAGAACGTGTTTTGTCGACGCCTCGCCCTTGTTTGGCGACGCCCCGTCAATGAACTCACGGCCCTTTAATTACCCAATATTGATGCAAATTTACACAGGTCTGAGTCTCCACGTCAGTGGCAACCATTGTTGAGTCGTCTGCAAGCAGCGGTGTTCTTTTCATCATTCCTCCGTTCATTCTAACGTATCTACAGCCTTAATAGTGCCAAATGAACCAGCACTCACCAACTGATTTTTTCTGAGCAATCCGATTTTGTGGGTATCAGTTTGTATAATTTGCAGGCATGCAGTCATTTCTCTTATATGGCTGTAATTTACTTTTTGATTTTACGTTTTGCGAGAGCCACCACGGTTTTTCGAAGCAAGATCTGCAAACCGATGGCAACAAATTCATAATCTACGTAAACGGTTTGACATTGTCCCAAAAAGGTGAGTTAAAATTTCTTCTTTTAATGATCCTTTTGTATCCGTTTTTTCTTTCTTGTAGATTCTAATGAAACCTACAGGGCATATATTTTCGAAACATCCTGAGGGGCCGCTGACGGGTTGTTAGTAGGGGATGCTATTGAGCGCTGTCAAGGAATATTCGGTGTGGCTTACGCTTGTACCGAAAAATGAACATTTACTTTCAGTGTTTATTATGTACCATTGTTCTTTCTTTCCTATATGAGCGATATCAATCGACCGTGCCGCATGCCTAGGTCAACGAGTGATGTCCGCCCCCTCCAAGGTATGGTACCATATGTGTTTTGGTATGGGAAAGGTTTACTGCGCCTTTTTTAGGCATTTCAAATATTGCGAGACCTTATCCTTTATGCATTGGTATACCTGTTAATGGAAAGGAAATGTGATCATACTTTGTTAGTTGGGAAAGAAGGAGTATCACGTTGAGGAGATGTCCTTTTTCGCACGGAACGGTGAGTTAACCGACACTTTGAGATTACGTTCTTCTTCTTCTTCTGCAGCCACAGAGAGGGTCCTGTCACAGATTGAGGAACGGAGCCACAAGCGTCGGATTCTCCCACAGATCTACTGGTGTTAACGATGTCGGTCTCATCGGGCAGTTGAAAAGGTGCGCAGTAGTATGCCCTTTATTACCACAATCCGGGCACTCGTCAGGTCTGCTGCTATCGATCTTATGTAAATAAGACATAAGCATGGGGGAGTGCCCGCAGCGCAACGAGGCAAGGGTGCACCTAGCACGCCTACCGAGTTCCATCTCGGTTTCGCTGACCTCAGGCGGCACGACTCCGAGAATGGAGTTTACGGCGGTCTTGCATAAGTGATCCTTGACGAATTGGGTATGCTCAGCACGTAAGAGACGGAGGCGTTCTTGTTGTGCGTTGGTCCATCTCTGTATATTGATTTTCGTGGGAGCATCGGCAGACGGCTTTCTTATACTTCTCTCTCTGACGGGGTCTAATAGTTTTCGCGACGGATGATTCGGCTGCTTCAGGATGTTTATGTACAGCTGTTGTGCATGGAGTTGGCAATGGTCCTTAACTGGCAGGATGCGAGCCTCGGCGTGTAGGTGCTCTACTGGAGAGCTTTTGGAACAGCCTGTTGCGATTTGCAATGCTCCATTTTGAATGCGCTGCAGCTTGGACCAGGATGTGTCCGACACGATATGCTGCCAGACTGGTGCAGCATTCTCCAGGGCGGGCTGTACGATGGCCTTGTACGTGGTCAGGATCGTTTCTTTACTGCACCCCCAGGACGTTCCGCCGAGAGCACGTAGGACGTTAAGTCTTGTTTTCACTGCAGCTTGCTTCTGCTCAGTGTTCTTATGAAACCTCAGCGAAGGGTCCAACACGAGTCCGAGCAGCTTAGGGAATCGGGCGGCCGGCAGGCGAGTTTCGTCCCATTTCACCATGGGATGAGCACTGTGCTACGCATTATCAGTGGAAAAGACGGTTACGGATGATTTAGCGGCAGAGACCGTAAGCATCTTGCTATCGAGAAAACATTTCAACTCGATCAAGTAGTCATTGATCTTACTGGCAGCTACATTTATGTCGCGGTCCCGGCATAGTATAGTAATATCATCCGCATATGCTACGACCTTGATGTCTTGGGATGGAACGGGTAGATCTTCAATATACAGACTGAAAAGAGCAGGCGATAGAACTCCTCCTTGAGGTACACCGGCGGCAATTGGGATGCTATTGGAGACGTGCCCTTGAAATAGCACATTTGCCCGACGTCCTTTGGTGAATGCGGTTATCCACCGCTTCTGCCAGGGCGGAATGGTAGACCTTAATAGGCTCTCCGACAAAATGCCCAAATTTACAGTGTCAAAAGCCTTCGTTAGGTCGAGGGCTACACCTACGGTACGCTGAGGTTTCATGGCATTGAAGCCGTCCAAAACATAGCTCACAATTTCCAGCAGGGCCGTAGTGGTGGAATGTAGCTTACGGAAACCATGTTGATGCTGTTGTTTGCTATTATGTTCGGCAAGCTCCTCCACAGCCAATTTTTCTGCAACTTTGGCAATAGGTGAGAGAAGACTGATTGGCCTGTAACCCTTCGCCGTGGATGGTGATTTACCCGGCTTCGGCAATGGGATGACGCGTGCTACTTTCCAATCTTGAGGTAATGTACAGGTGCGAAACGATGTATTAATGACGTCAGCGAGCAGGGGTAGCAGTTCATTTGGCAGTCTCTTTAGAACTGCTGGGCTCAAACCATCTGGCCCTACTGCCTTCGAGTTACTCATTTCCTTGATAACCTTCTCGACCTGAGCGGGCGTGACTGCATCATCTTCAGCCATGAGTGGCAGTTTACAGAGTTCCCGAACAGTTATTCTATTCTGCTTCTCTCTTTTTGATTTAGTTATGAAAAAATGCTTCCCAAGAGCATTTGCGGCCTCTTTCCCTGACTTGAAGACTCCGCCGTCGAATTCAATCGTGGAATTGTCGGCGGAGGTGAACTTTCCGGAGATCCTTTTCAAGGCCTTCCACGTTGCTGCTGCATGATTTCTGAAGTTCATCTTCTCAGTGAACTTTTCCCAAGATTATTTCTTGTGCCTATCAAGGTCCATCCTGATCTCATTATCCAGCTCGGCAATGTCTGGGTCAAGATGATTAGCAGCTCTCTTTGCGTCCCTTGTCCTTATCTTCTGCAGTGTCTCCCTGGTGACATTGGGAAAGAAGGTCTTGACACGACCTTCAGGGATCGCAGCTTTCATCGCCTTCCTGATGGCATTAGAGAGGTGGCGCTCCTTCTGGTGTACATTGCCATTCCACGGATATTCGGCCGCTTGGCGAAGTGCAACCTCCCTGAACAGGCTCCAGTCTGCAAGGCCTAAATTGAGATAAGAACGATGACGAACACCTGTATAGGGAGCAAGAGAGTTAGAGAGATCGATATTACAAAGACCGGTATGTGATCACTGGAAAGAGTTGTGGATGTAGACCAAGAGCAGGCGTTAGAGAGATTAGAAGAGACAAGGGAGATGTCTGGGCTGGAGGATCGACCGTAGGCAGGGAGACGAGTGGGCTGGCCATCGTTAAGGATAACGAGGTCGCACTCATCCGCCCAGTCTTCGACGTCATTTCCTCTAGCATCAGAATCGAGCGACGAGCAGAACGTGTGAGCATTGAAGTCACCCGCAAAGACAATTGAGGGAGATAGAGAGCAGTCATACAGCTGCTTGAGTAGAGGGATAGGGTTGTAGGTTGGTGGACAGGATGTGGGAGGAGGATTGTATATATTGGAAAGAGAAAGTGGTGTTTTAAGAGGTAGTTGGATGGGGATGTACTGAGAGTGCCATCCACTGGAGTGTTTGGAATGATGTGAGAGGGAAGAGACGACAGAACAAAAGTAGAGACTCCGCCTCCCTGAGATGACCTAGGATTATGATATGCAGTATAGCCCGGGATGTTTGGATGTCGAGAGGTAGCAGAGGGAGAGAGTTTGGTTTCCTGAACCATGATAACATCCGGGTGATGAGTACGGGCGAAGAGAGATAATTCAGAAAGCTTGGCGCGAAGGCCGTTGAGATTGATATGTACAATAAAGAGGGGGCGGTTGGTAGGTGAGGAATTGGAGTTACTGGAGGCGGAGCACACAATACAACGAAAGGAAGAATCGTGGTGCCTCACAGAACTGAGACCCGAACAAGAGAAGTGCACCCACCTTTGGCATCCAAAACATTGGACGCTGGTTCCATACCAATTGACATCTCTGTCGCATGTGGCACATGGGTAGTTCTTCTTCTTCGCGGGTCCTGGGTTCCTCTCGACGCCGGCTCTTTGCAGTAGAATCTTCAGGAGAGCTGCGGCCAGCCAGCACCTCTCCCATGACAAAAACCCTCTCCGCGGAGGGATTGACGTCGGTTTGCACGGAGGTGGTCTTCTTTCCTCCACACTGCCACGGCACGAACGTACGACATCTCGGCAGCGAGATTACGTTCCATAAGAGATATGCAGAATGCAGTTTTTTGTAGAACTATCTCGATGTTTCGAATCGTTTCTTTTCTTGTTTGTGCGGCAAGAAAATCTAATTGCTCCCTTCTTACTGCTGCCGACGAAACAATCCAAGGCGGGTTTTTATCACATTTTCTGTGTCATATTCTATTCAGATGTTTTTGACCAGGTCAACTTGACATGTGGTATGAAGACAGTAACGTTTTGTAACACTTGTTTGAGAACTCGGAGAAGAGTAGAGGTAGATGGAGGTTTTGCCTTCGCTGACATTAATTTTACTATTTCAGATAGACTACATGGCTAGATATATGTATTATATGTATAGATTCTGCACAAAGATCTGCTAGAATATTTCTCTCTATTCCATATTTGGGATTTTAACATATCAACGAGGTAGGTTTTCTCGAGTTGAATCATTTTTTGGCTACGATATACTTATTTTCTGTGTTTCAGGGCCTCTTCAATAATTTACGCGGTGGTGCTGTGGACTACATTGAAGGATCGTGATAAAAAATGAGACTGATGTGGATTTGAAGCCTTCTTCGTCGACTTCGCTCCCTGCTGTCATCCTGGTCACTGGAAATTACCCCTGATTATGGATACCAAGTGCATAAGAATTTTCTCCACAAAACGCTCGATTTTCACCCACGCATGTACCATTGTATTGTGTGGAACTGCTGTTATAAAGTGTTATAAAATAAATAAATACTTGTGATATCTTTGTTTTGGTGACATAGGAAGGGATTAGGACTTGTATGAAAAATCTGAGCAAGTTTGCAGCTCAGTGTAAGTTTCGGAGCAGAAATAGTAAGAACGAAGGAAGGAGCGCAGCGAAAACGGTGAAAAAACGTCTATCGTGCTCTAATAAGAACGCCGCTGTGGCCGCGACGCGCTCGACGAAAATTGTGAGGGTCAGTTAACGCGCTCCAAGGACAATCACTTTCAGCGACGCCTCGGCAAATGGTCGTCGACCTCTGCCAGCGCGCAGCTAGATGCCTCGCACGGAAACCGGAGATGCCCAGGGTTTCGGAGGCATCTAGTCTAATTTTGACACGAGAATTTACGTAAATTACGGAAAGTTTAGCCTCAATTGGTGAAATTTTAGCTACAGCGCCCGCTAAATCTACGTGAATTCTCGCTACAGCACCCGCATATTCTACGTAAATTTTCGATACAGCCCCCGGTCGATCGACTCAATAAGTCCCGATCCGTACTAGAAAGGCGAACCTCTCTGTGATCGACCGCAACGCCGTTTCTTCCTCACGGCATGCACCTTCCCAGCGGCCAAAAATATCCTCGGCAAGGTCTTACAGAGAGCGACACGGGGTCACCCTCCACGACCAGCCACAGTCTTTCAAGTAAGCACTCTGTGAGTTGACTGGGCCAACACTGTTCGAACGGCATCCCAGCGTTCCGCGTAGCCAGCGCGGGTTTAAGATTGCATTACAACACAGGCTGTCGCTAAATCCGTAGATTCTCGCTACAATTTTATAGCGAGAATATACGGGTTTAGCGACAGTGAGATCAATGTTTCGAATTTAGCCTTCGTTTTTACGTAGAATACGCGCAGAATTTGCACCCTTGTAGCCTCGACACAAGAATATGCAGGTTTTAGCTATCATAGCTAAAACCCGTAAATTCTGGCTACATGGAATGGGGCGGCGTTTCAGGCCGCGCCCTCGGAGGCATCTAGCTACGCATTGGCAGAGACGGCTCCCGGGGGGGGGGGGTTCGGCCGCCGACCATTTGCCGAGGCGTCGTGCCCAGAAATTATCTGAGTGTTTTTTTTTATTTGCGCGTAAAGGCGCGTGTGTTGTGTGCGCCTACACCACCCGCATTTTATTTTACGCGTGAGTCGCGATGACCGAGGCGTCTGCGAGGATTAAACCCTAGGGATGCGTGATCATGTTTTGGCGTAATGGATGAATTCCACTACGGATGAGCGAGCGTGTATGCGTGCGCCAATGATTCAAACTACAGCCATATTTGCGACACAAGATTTCGCGTTTACGAAGTATGAAAAGACGACTAGCACAATGAGGACCTTTTTAAAGACGGTAGACACGCTCGAAAATGTTATTGAGATGACTACGTTACTGGGGTCGTATGGCCCCTAGTAGAACGCTCGCGCCGTTGTAAGCGTCAAAAACGACTCAAAACTACTAGATTTAAGCAATGGAAGTCGAAATATTTCGACAACCCCGCCCATGAGCTTCGACAACTCCGCCCCCAAATACAAACTCGTTCAGATTGATCGCTCTAATACGGTCACTGTGGCTGGTGTTTGATGCTTCAAACGAGCCGAACGTTCATGTACAGGCTGTAGAGTATATCGGCTTCTCTATCTCAACCGTTTTGTTGCTAATATTCGCTGTTTCAACCGCGCACTGAGTAACTCGCCCACTTTCACCCAATAACAAAAACAACCGCTGCCGAGATGTCGTACGTTCGTGCCGTGGCAGTGTGGAGGAAAGAAGATCACCTCCGTGCAAACCGACGTCAATCCCTCCGCGGAGAGGGTTTTTGTCATGGGAGAGGTGCTGGCTGGCTGCAGCTCTCCTGAGGATTCTTCTACAAATGGCCGGCGTCGAAAGGAATCCAGGACCCGCGAAGAAGAAGAAGTACCCATGTGCCACATGCGGCAGAGATGTCAATTGGTATGGAACCAGCGTCAAATGTTTTGGATGCGAAAGGTGGGTGCACTTCTCTTGTTCGGGTCTCAGTTCTGTGAGGCACCACGATTCTTCCTTTCGTTGTATTGTGTGCTCCGCCTCCAGTAACTCAAATTCCTCATCTACCAACCGCCCCCTATCTATTGTACACATCAATCTAAACGGCCTTCGGACCAAGCTTTCTGAATTATCTCTCTTTGCCCGTACTCATCACCCGGATGTTATCATGGTCCAGGAGACCAAACTCTCTCCCTCTGCTACCTCTAGACATCCAAACATCCCGGGCTATACTGCATATCATACTCCCAGGTCATCTCAAGGAGGCGGAGTCTCTACTTTTGTTCTGTCCTCTCTTCCCTCTCACATTATTCCAAACACTCCAGTGGATGGCACTCTCGAGTACATCCCCATCCATCTACCTCTTAAAACACCACTTTCTCTTTTTAATATATATATCCCTCCTTCTTCCTCTTGTCCCTCAACATACACTCCTATCCCCTTCTCAAGCAGCTGTATGACTGCTCTCTTTCTCCCTCAATTGTCTTTGCGGGTGACTTCAATGCGCACACGTTCTGCTCGTCGCTTGATTCTGATGCTAGAGGAGGTGACGTCGAAGAATGGGCGGAGGAGTGCGATCTGGTTATCTTAAACGATGGCCAGCCCACTCGTCTCCTGCCAACGGCCGATCATCTAGCCCAGACATCTCCCTCGTCTCTTCCAATCTCTCTAATGCCTGCTCTTGGTCGACATCCACAACTCTTTCCAGCGATCACATCCCTGTCTTTGTCGATATTGATCTCTCTAACTCTCTTGCTCCATATACAGGTGTTCGTCATCGTTCTTATCTTAATTTAGGCCTTGCAGACTGGAGCCTGTTCAGGGAGGTTGCGCTCCGCCAAGCGGCTGATTATCCGTGGAATGGCGATGTACACCAGAAGGAGCGCCACCTATCTGATGCTATCTTGAAGGCTATGAAAGCTGCGATCCCTGAAGGCCGCGTAAAGACCTTCTTTCCCAATGTCACCAGGGAAACACTGCAGAAGATAAGGACAAGGGACGCAAAGAGAGCCGCAAATCATCTTGACCCAGACATCGCTGCGCTGGATGATGAGATCAGGAACGACCTTGACAGGCACAAGAAGGAAACTTGGGAAAAGTTCACTGAGAAGATGAACTTCAGAAATGATGCAGCAGCAACGTGGAAGGCCTTGAAAAGGATCTCCGGAAAGTTCACCTCCGCCGACAATTCCACGATTGAATTCGACGGCGGAGTCTTCAAGTCAGGGAAAGAGGCCGCAAATGCTCTTGGGAAGCATTTTTCATCACTAGAACCAAAAGAGAGAAGCAGAACAGAATAACTGTACGGGAACTCTGTAAGTTGCCTCTCATGGATGTAGATGATGCAGTCACGCCTGCGCAGGTCGAGAAGGCGATAAAGGAGATGAGCAACTCGAAGGCATTAGGGCCAGACGGTTTGAGCCCTGCAGTCCTGAAGAGACTGCCCAGTGAACTACTGCCCTTTATTGCTGACGTCATAAATACATCGTTTCGTACATGTATTTTACCCCAAAATTGGAAAGTGGCTCGTGTTATTCCACTGCCGAAGCCGGGAAAGTCACCATCCACGGCTAAAGGGTACCGGCCGATCAGTCTGCTCTCACCCATCGCCAAAATTGCCGAAAAAATGGTTGTGGAGGAGCTTGCCGAGCATAACAGCCAACAGCAGCACCAACATGGTTTCCGTAAATTACATTCCACCACTACGGCCTTGTTGGAAATTGTGAGCTATGTGCTGGACGGCTTCAATGCCATCAAACCCCAACGTACTGTTGGTGTGGCCCTCGACTTAACAAAGGCATTTGACACTGTCAATCTAGGCCTACTATCAGAGAGTCTGTTGAAGTCCACCATCAAGCCATGGCAGAAGCGGTGGATAACTGCCTTCACTAAAGGACGTCGGGCAAATGTGCTATTCCAGGGACATGTTTCCAATAGCATCCCCATCGCCGCTGGTGTCCCTCAAGGAGGAGTTTTATCGCCTGCACTTTTCAGTTTATATCTAGAAGATCTGCCCGTTCCCCTCAAGACATCAAGGTCGTTGCATACGCGGATGATATTACTATTCTGTGCCGAGATCGCGACATTAAGGTAGCCACCAGTAAGATCAATGACTACTTGATCGAGTTGAAATGTTTCTTCGATCGCAAAATGCTCACAGTCTCTGCCTCCAAATCGTCCGTCACCGTCTTTTCCACTGATAATGCAGAGCACAGTGCCCATCCTATGGTTAAATGGGACGAAACTCAATTGCAGGCCACCCGATTCCCCAAGCTGCTTGGACTCGTGTTGGATCCTTCGTTGAAGTTTCATAAGAACACTGAGCAGAAGCAAGCCACAGTGAAAACAAGACTCAACGTCCTGCGTGCTCTCGGTGGAACGTCCTGGGGATGCAATAAAGAAACGATCCTGACCACGTATAAGGCTATTGTGCAACCCGCCTTGGAGTATGCTGCGCCAGTCTGGCAGCACATCGTGTCGGACACCTCTTGGTCCAAGCTGCAGCGCGTCCAAAATTGTGCTCTGCGAATTGCAACAGGCTGTTCCAAAAGCTCTCCAATAGAGCACTTACATGCTGAAGCTCGCATATTGCCAGTTAGAGACCACTGCCAACTCCAGGCGCAACAAATGTACATTAACATCGTGAAGCAGCCGAATCACCCTTCGCGAAGAGTACTAAACCCGGTGAGAGAGAGATGTATC
This sequence comes from Aplectana chamaeleonis, assembly GCA_029168955.1. NCBI lineage: Eukaryota > Metazoa > Nematoda > Chromadorea > Rhabditida > Cosmocercidae > Aplectana > Aplectana chamaeleonis. The sequence goes on along the minus strand of JAPDOI010000491.1, from coordinate 244,508 downwards.
AGAAAGCCTTTCGCTGATGCTCCGTCGAAAGTAGATGTGCAGAGATGGACCGAAGCACAACAAGAACGCCTCCGTCTCTTGCGCGCGGAGCATACCCGATTCGTGAACGAACACTTGAGCAGAGTTGCCATAAACCCCATCCTGGGAGTCGCACCTCCAAAGGTCTCCGAGACAGAGATGGAACTTGGCAGGCGTGCCAGGTGCACCTTGCATCGTTACGCTGTGGACACTCCCCATGCTTATGTCATACTTGCATAGGATTGACAACAGCAAACCTGACGAGTGTCCTGATTGCGGTAGTCAAGGGCATACTACTACGCACCTGTTCAATTGCCCGAAAAGACCGACTACATTGACGACAATGGATTTGTGGACGAACCCAGTGCTAGTGGCCGAGTTTCTGAACCTATGACAGAACCCCTCTCTGTGGCTGCAAAGAAGAAGAAGAAGACAAAAACAACCGCTATTCCTTTACTTGCAGTCTTTCTTGTTTTTTGCTTGTTCCACATACTACCAGCTTCAAACCTTCGATCTATGCCGTAAATTCGATACCATTTTTGGGTCTGTCTGCTACCATTAAACGCTTTCATTGCTCATCACTGCGATAACATGTTTCAAATACGAGTCGACGCGCGACGCGATCTCAGTCGATACTCGCTATAATTACACATACAGTTCACCTCCGCACTGCCGTTCAGTCCGCAAAGTGCACCCTGATTGCGAAATCTTGCTGCGGCGCGGTTGCGAACATCCTCAGACAAGGATGTGGGATCACCCGGGCGCTTTTGGCCTTTGGTGCCAGGGTGATCCCACCGCCTGGGTGATCCCACATCCTTGTCTGAGGATACTCGTAACCGCGCCGCAGCACGATTTCGCAATCAAGCGCACTTTGCGGACTGAACGGCAGTGCGGAAGTTAAGAATAATCTATCACATTTCACGACGGTCGTACTCTGAAAGGGGCTTAATAGTAAATGACTTGAGTACAGCACGTATACATAACTTCTAAAATTTGCGTAGTACGCGGCTGTATGATAACTCTATACAACGACACTCGATCTAAATCGGACTTCGGAAAATCGATCGAATTTTGATGAATTTAATCTATTCGCCTGTTCGTCCAATCAATTTCAGTCCTAAGTAATGCACTCACCTCCATGAATATTCTTCTCCAAAACAGCCATTGTTCTTAAGCCTGAATTTATGATACGTTGGCGACAGTGATATGGAAGGCGAAGGCTTGGTGCATCACAATAACAGTGAGTCAGCCGCAAAATGTAATCTGCAACTTCAGAAATAAAGAATCAATAGCTGTCATGGCGAACTCATACAGTCGGAACGGACCCCACTGGGACTTTCGGTTTCACCTTGCCAGTTTAGTTTTCGTTGGCGCCAACTTTGTGCCATATGTTGCAACATTCGCGCACCGAGTTTGCGAAAATGCAAACCACTTCGTCAGGATGGAGACAAAAGAGCCCGTGCTAACTCTACTGTCATTCTCGAGGCCAAATTCCGGTCCGCATTTGCGGAAAATGGCTGTAGCAACAGGAAGATAATCGTGCTGGGACCACTTGGTCCCGACACGATTCAGCTTTCTCCCACCACGATCATCACGTGTCGAGTGATGCAACAGTTGTTGTCGTGGCCAGCCGTCCAGCTACCCACGACCTTTTCACCACACTGAGGGGCGGGGCTTTTATGCAACATTCATTCTGTTATAATCGTGTCCAAATAAACGTGAATAACTATTGTCTCAGGCCGCTGAAAAAAGGCCTCAACAGTTGTAGTCCGCAATTGCGGACCGGAATTTGGCTCCGAGGACGACAGTATATTAGGTTGCCACACAGGTGCCATCGCATCATGGGTGAGGGCGATTCTCGGAAAAAAATGCAAATCTCTTTCTATCCAAGATTCATCCCCGTTTCAAGAAGAAGTTGGTGGTTTCCAAACTTGATACTGAAATTCAATGAGAATCTTCCGTATCGAGCCTGTCCAACTGTTTATTCATTAAATTAGTTCTCCGAAAGTTATCTATTTTCATGGGGGAATAGAAGCGCTCGGTTGGGCCTACTCATTGACGCACGTTCGCCTGCAGTCAAGCGAAAGCGGTCATGTTGCAGTTAGTTTCTTGCACAGCGTTCAGTGAACATTCGAACCAAGGATGTGCGAAACACAGAAACGGAAAACAGAAGCTGCCGCGATGTCGTACACTCGTAGAGGAATCAACAGCACCTTCGCGCAAACCGTGATAAACCCTTCCACCAAGAGGGTTTTTTTTTTCATGGGATAGCTGGTGGCTGGTTTCAGTCCTGCGGCTCCCGTCATAGTTGGACGACAGTCCGACGTAGTCCCCCCTAGGTCGTCCTTGTGGGGAAGTTCCCGAGGACAATAGGCCTGTTTGGTCGTTATCACTCGGTCGAGGAAAAGACGTTCCCTTCCAGGGGAACGTCTCGCCCCTTTACCCTCGTATACGGTGATGGAAACTGGGTATATAGTCTCGAGGTCTCGCACTTCGCAAGTCGAGGGTGCAGATTTGCCATTCAAGGACTGTGTAGGGTATCTTTGTCCGGATTTCAGGGGAGATAATAAGCTTCTCTCCAACCTGTTGCCAGAGGTGAATATTTTTGGCCCTATTCCAGTTTTCCAAGACCAAGAAATTGTTGCAAACAACGTTTTCGCAAGCTGATTTTTGATCAATCAACGAACAGTGGATGTTGGGTTGCGACAGCATGGGGAGGACCGGCGATCGGGGGAAAAAGGAGACCTGCTGGCCGAAAATTCCCTCCGCCTCTCCTCAATAGATGCTTAGTGTCCTGGCCTTGGTCAGTGTACGGCACGGGGTGTGGACAAGGTAAAATTGACTCAGACCCCCTCTCCAGTGGCAGATTTTTTAGTTTTTTTTTCAGACCCCCTAAAAGCGTTATTTGGTCAAATTTTAAGAGATTTTTTCAGGCCCCAGTAGCGTTATTCGGTCTGTTTTTAGGCAACTTCAAGTACCCCGTTAAGAAAATCTTTGTCCATTATCTAATTTACTTTTGATGTTATCTCTTGAAACAAAATGTTCCTCTTCTTTACATTTTGCAATAACACTCGATGTAAATTGGACGTTTGAATGAAATTCTTCGTGAAAAAAAACTGATTCTGCCCAGCGTATCCCCCCATTCAGAAAGAAAATTCTACTTGGTGTCCCGGCAAAGCTAAGACCCCCCCTATGAATATCCACACCCCGCGCTGTACCCTGGCCTTGGTTTCCACAGTCCGGGTATACGTCAGGCTGGCTATTGTCGATCCTGTGCAGGTAAGACAAAAGCAATGGAGAATGTTCGCAGCGTAACGAAGCGAGGATACACCTGGCGCGCCTACCGAGCTTGGACTCGGTATCACATACGCTGGGCGGCACATAACCGAAAATAGGGTTGACCGAGCTTCTTTGGCGAGCTTATCCTTCACGAACTGGGTGTGCTCCGCACGCATCAGACGAAGCCGTTCTTGATTCGAGCTGGTCCATCTCTGTACATTCACCTTGTTCGGAGCAACGGCAAGCGGCACTCTGATCGATCTCTCTCTCTTAAGGGGTTTAATAGTCTTCTCGAAGGATGATTAGGCTGCTTAAGGACATTAATGAACATCTGCTGAGCCTGGAGCTGGCAATGCTCTTTCACTGGCAAGATACGGGCCTCGGCGTGAAGGTGCTCAATCGGTGAGCTTTTTGCCCATCCAGTGGCTAACCGAAGTGCAGTCAGGGTTCGGCGCGGGGTGCGGATATCCACACCGGGGGTCTGAGCTGCGCGAGGGTGGAGGAAGGGGGTCTGAGCTTCCCCGCGAGACCAAATGAACCATTCTGAGCGCTTCTGGGAGGGAAGGTCTGAGAAAATCGCCAACGTTTGCTCTTGGAGGAGGGGATCTGAGTAGATTTAGTCTTGTCCACACCTCGTGTCGTACCCTGAGTCAACATTCTGAACTCGCTGCATCTTATTAATAGTCCATGAACTGTCCGACACGATGAGCTGCCAGACAGATGCAGCACACTCCAATGCAGACTGCAGAATAGCTCGATATGTCGTCAAGATTGTCTCGCTGCTGCAACCCCAGGACGTTCCTTCTTCTTGTTCTTTGCTGCCACAGAGAGGGGTTCTGTCACAGGTTCAGGAACTCGGCCACTAGCGTAGGGTTCGTCCACAGATCCATTGTCGTTAATGTAGTCGGTCTGCCTGCATATTGCCAGTTAAGGAGCATTGTGAACTCCAGGCACAGCAGATGTAGATTAATGTTCTGAGACAGCCAAATCATCCGGCAAAGAGAATTATGAAGCCCATTAGAGAGAGAGAGGTCGATTAGGACGCCGTTCGCAGATGCTCCTCGTAAAGTTGATTTACAGAGATGGGCCGACACCAACATGGAAAGGCTTCGTCTTCTGCGCGAGGAGCACACCCAGTTTGTTCGAGGATATCTGGAGAAGGCGGCTGTGAACCCTATTTTAAAGGCAGCAGACACGCTCAAAAATGATATAAATTTTATGGATTAAACTGAAGGTCTGAAGCTGTTAGTATTCAGAAATAACGAAAAAGACGAAAACAAATCGACGGAAATTAAGATATAACGGTACGTTCTATATTGGCCCAGAAATGGACGAGTTGTACGGCACTGGCTGAAGTTGCGGAGCTAGCAACAAATTTGTTGGGATAACGACGCTAATGTACTCGTACAGCCTTTTCTGGAACGCTTACGCCGTTGGAACCCTAAAAAGTGATCCAAAGTGGCCGCAATCGAGCATTGAGTATCTGTATGGAGGGGCGGAGCCCGTATCGATGGGCGGAGCAAGGATGATTTCGAGACTGACTACGGCTCAAATACGGTCATTTAGACTCGTTTTTAACGCTTGCAACATCGTGAAGGCTCTTCTAGGACCTGCACGACCCCACTAATGTAGTTATCTCAACAACTTTTTCGAGCGTGTCTGCTGCCTTTAAGAGCAGTGCCGCCTCGGGTTTGCGAGACCGAGTCTCAACTCGGCAGGAGAGCCAGATGTGCCCTCGCCTCGCTGCGCTGTGGTCACTCTATTCTGCTAATGTCTTACGCCAACACGATCGACAGCAGCCGACCAGACGCATGCCCGGATTGTGGTGGTCCCGGACACGACACGGCGCACTTGTTCATGTGCCCGAAGAGACCTACCTCCTCAACAACAAATGGACCTCTGGACGAATCCTGTGAAGGCCGCCCAGTTCCTCAACCTATGACAAAAACCACTTTGAGGCTGCAGAAGAAGAAGAAGAAGTAGTCGGTCTCTTAGGGGCAATTGAACAGGTGCGTAAGCGTATGCCTCAGGTTTGCTGTTATCAATCCTGTGCAAATATGACATCAGCATGGAGAATTGTTCACAGCGTAACGATGCAATGGTGAGCCTGGCACGCCTGCCAAGTTCCATCTCGGTCTCGCTGACCTTCGGAGGTGCGACTCCCAGGATAGAGTTTATGACAACTCTGCTCAAATGTTCCTTCACTATTGTGGTGTGCTCCGCGCGCAAGAAACGGAGGCGTTCTTGTTGTGCTTCGGTCCATCTCTGCACATCTACTTTCGACGGAGCATCGGCGAAAGGCTTTCTGATACATCTTTCTCTCACCGGGTTTAGTACTCTTCGCGACGGATGGTTCGGCTGCTTCACGATGTTAATGTACATTTGTTGCGCCTAGAGTTGGCAGCGGTCTCTAACTGGCAATATGCGAGCGTCGGCGTGTAAGTGCTCAATTGGAGAGCTTTTAGAACATCCTGTTGCAATTCGCAGAGCAGAATTTTAGACGCGCTGCAGCTTGGACCAAGAGGTGTCCGACACGATGTGCTGCCAGACTGACGCAGCCTACTCCAAGGCGGGTCGCTCAATAGCCTTATACGTGGCCAGGATCGTTTCTTTACTGCATCCCCAGGACGTTCCACCGAGAGCACGTAGGACGTTGAGTCTCGTTTTCACTGTGGCTTGCTTCTGCTCAGTGTTGTTATGAAGCTTCAACGAGGGATCCAACACGAGTCCAATAGCTTGGGGAATCGGGTGGCCGGCGATTGAGTTTCGTCCCATTTCACCACAGGATGAGCACCGTGCTCCGCGTTATCAGTGGAAAAGACGGTGACGGATGATTTGGAGGCAGAGACTGTGAGCATTTTGCGATGGAAGAAACATTTCAACTCGATCAAGTAGTCATTGATCTTTCTGGTGGCTACATTCATGTCTCGATCTCGGCACAGAATAGTAATATCATCCGCGTATGCAACGACCTTGATGTCTTTAGGGGGAATGGGCAGATCTTCTAAATACAAACTGAAAAGTGCAGGCGATAAAACTCCTCCTTGAGGGACACCAGCGGCGATGGGGATGCTATTGGAAACATGTCCCTGGAATAGCACATTTGCGCGACGTCCTTTAGTGAAGGCAGTTATCCACCGCTTCTGAAAGGGCTTAATGGTAGACTTCAACAGACTCTCTGATAGTATGCCTAAATTGACAGTGTCAAATGCTTTGTTAAGTCGTGGGCCACACCAACAGTACGTTGGGGTTTCTTGGCATTAAAGCCGTCCAGAACATAACGTCGGCATGGATCCGGAAGAGACTTTGCGTTCATTGTTGAAGGTTGGCGCAAACTCGGTGCCATATGCTTTAACATAGGTGCACCGAGTTTGCCCCAACCTCCAATGGGGAACGCAAAGTCTCTTCCGGATCCACGCCGATGTTAGCTCACAATTTCCAACAAGGTCGTAGTGGTGGAATGTAATTTACGGAAACCATGTTGGTGCTGTTCTTGGCTGTTATGCTCGGCAATCTCCTCCACAACCAGTTTTTCGGCAACTTTGGCGATGGGTGAGAGCAGACTGATCGGCCAGTACCCTTTAGCCGTGTATGGTGAGGCTGTGCGGAACTGTTCCGTTTCCGTATTTCCGGTGTTTTTTGGGCATTTCCGTTCCGTTTCCGACTTTTGAGGCCCGGAAACGGAAGAAAATTGTGCTACACGGGTAATGGTAGTGGGTCAAGGCAGTGGTGCTTAGAGGTATCATGAGGGGCTGACAAACACTTTCGACCTCTGGTGTTCAATCAAATATCTAAGCCTAGCTTAGATCCTGATTTTAGAAACCCGAGCAAAGTTCGGGTTTCTAAAATTCTAGAATCTGAAGAAATATAGTGATTTTTCCTGTCGTTACCGAGTAATTTTTCTACTTCTTGAATTTGATCTTGCGGTATTTGCTCTGATAGACTTCAAAATAAAGGCTCAACAGAAAATCTAGAAAGTCGCCTGTGAGAACCTGGAGGTTCACCTCTATCGGCATTGAACACGCAACGCGGGCGTCCGCTTCATCTGCACCTGCCACAGCCTGGAATGCTTTCTGGGGGACAGACTGTACACTGTTTCAAAGGGGCCGCTACATATACTAAGTAAATTTTGAAACTGCCTTTTCGGATTTATTCCAAGGCGAAGATCCGAAATCGTAGAAGGCCTTATAGAGATTTTATGTAGTTTTAATATTTATTGATTTATTGACTGAAACCATAGGTTATCGAATTGGAACTGTAACCAATGAGCAGCGACTGAACGTGAGAGTGAGACAACCCATAGTTTTATGATCTCTTCCGTTTCCGTTTCCGGCGTTTTTTGGCTATTTTTCTTCCGTTTCCGAAAATTTTGAAAATGATTTCCGCACAGCCCTGATGGTGACTTTCCCAGCTTCGGCAGTGGAATAACACGAGCGGATTTCCAATTTTGGGGTAAAGTACATGTACGAAACGATGTATTTATGATGTCAGCAAGAAGGGGCAGTAGTTCACTAGGCAGTCTCTTCAGGACTGCTGGGCTCAAACCGTCTGGCCCTATTGCCTTCGAGTTACTCATCTCCTTTATCACCTTCTCGACCTGTGCAGGCGTGACTGCTTCATCTACATCCATGAGTGGCAATTTACAGAGGTCCTGTTGTCAGTGATCTATAGGACGCCATTGTTGTAATTGTGTTGTATCTAGCTTAGTAGTAGTTGTATGACGTTGTAAAATATTGGTATTTAGCTTAAATTGCTGTCTTTGGCTTGTTTGCTGTAGTCCTTTGCCGAAGTGTCGGAAAAGCCACCAACCAGAGGCGATTCAATGTGGATGCGGGCCTGCCCCCGCTGGCTAGTGGGCGGGGAAGCCCTCACGCCTCAATGGGCGGGGCAGGCCCCGCCACAGCGTACATCGGAGCGAATTGGTCTTCAGGCGTGTGCCGGCAGCCTGTGCTGATGTCTGGTTGATCTGGTGGTTGGCGGCTCTGGTGTCTGGTGAACTGTGTCTGGCGTCTCGTGGCTGGTGTATGGCAGTCTGGTGTCTAGTCTGATGCGTCTATAGCGGCAGTGACGCAGAGGAACTAAGGATCCACCCGCAATTCCATATTACTATTTACGCTAGTGTAAGGGTTAAACTCCCCAGGTTCGGGAAGGAGTTGGCAGACGGGTTCCGTCATGAGGGACGGAAAGTCCGCATACACACCTAGCAGGCTGGTTCCGTCGTGAGAGACGGAAAGTCCGCATACACACCTAGCAGACGGGTTTCGTCGTGAAAGACGAAAGGTCCACGCACACACCTAGCAGACGGGATCCGTAGAGAAAGACGGACAGTAGCCCACCTGGGCGTAGGGCTTGCAGATTAGTCAGAAGTACCACTGGGCGTGCTTCCATAGTGGTTATCTTGTGTTTATTGTAATTTCTTGTAATAAAGAGCATAATCTACGGTGTCTGCACAGTCAATAGTTGTTGTGTTCGCACTGGGAAATTAAGTAGCGGGGTGACTTCGTAAAGGTCAAACTCGTAGCCGTGGTAATCATTCAACCCCAAGTGGCATGGATGCGTTGATGAACCTAGGCGGAAGGCCTACCCAAGTCCCAACACGATCTGACATGGGGGCCAAGCCACCCCACAACATCTCGGGCATTTGGGGGGGGGGTGCCAGCCGAGGTGATTTCGAACGAGGGGGATCATCCGAGGATACCAATTTGGGGGCGGAGTCGCGCTTCGAGCGAGCCGAGGGGGCGACGACAATTTCCTCGTAGGACCACTCATAACAGCTGCAGCGCTGTCCTTCATAGAGTTCACGCAATCATTTTAGTCTGATCCACACGGCCAGCCGCCTGGGTCCATGCGTCAGACTAAAATGAAAACGGAAACTGTACCTGTCGTTCATGCTTTCATTTTTTGCAGATGTGTTGTATATTTCTTCCATTAAGTTATTGGCGGTCACATCAATATCCTTAATGTAATAATTGTGCTATTCTTGAGCTTCATTTTTGTTCACAACATATGCCTATACATCAAGAAGCTGCACAATAATAATTGAAGTTCGGATTCGATATTCTCAAAAAATTTCAAATAGTCTCCAAAAGTTTGAAACTTTCTCTCAGGCTACCTTTCGGCTCGTAAAGCCTTCCTCAGACGTTCTTCTCCTTCCGAAAAATGGACTAGAAACCTCATTTGTCGGTGCAAAACTAGTTGGGGGGGGGCACCCAGAATTCAAGCGAGAAATGAATGATTTTGCTTTCAGAAATCGATTTAATTTCATGGAATTTCTAGGAAATATGAGTGATAACGTTATCACATATCTAACAACCAAAGAAAATTTCATTTTTATGCATGAATCGTTTCATTTTTATGGGCAAATCTTGAGTGCCCCCCCCCAACTAGTTTTGCACCCATTTGTCTTTCTCTACATGACTTTTAGGGACTATTTTGGAGTTTTTTTTGGGAGTTGTGGAACTTTATCGATTAATTTGCAACCTCTCGATGTGTATTGTATTCTTAAAATCTCCTTGATCCCACTCACTATGGTCTCCTACCTAGTAAATCCGCGACTAGGTTTCCGTCTACATGTAAATTTTGGTCTTCTACAGGTTTCAACGGTCCGATTGGCAGAGACACCTCAACACCCTGTTGAATATCGTCGAAAACACCCTTGTAGGTGGCTGTAACCTCTTCGCTATATACAACATTACCTTAATTCTATCATTCAGGCATCATCGATGGCAGAACAACCGTGAAGACTGCACGATCACTGTCCCATGCATAGCCAATGATATGATCGCTCTTCACATAATTCTGTGTCTCTAGTTCGTTGGATGAACAGATCGTATCATTTTCTCAGTTCAACAACTATTAAATCGTAAGCATACTTTTGTATACTCAGAAATTTCTGCCCTGTCTCGTAATTTTCGTTCGGCTGAGGACACGTTGTTCTATCCCTTGCATTTTGAAGTGTCAATCTTTGCTTGTTTTGTGATTTTGAGGTATCTGAATACCGTCGTATGATCGTATTCTGATCAGAATCAGTCTAGTTTTCGACCCTCATAAGTCATGGACACTTGTTGCATTCATTTTTTTAGATTTGTAAAAAAAATATTTTGTAGCATTTAGCCACAATTTATTTAGAGTTGTTGTGTTTTACGGTCATTTCAATAAATTCGTTGTCAACTCGTTCAACATAAAGTGGTAGTGAAAGCATAAAATTTAAGTATTATGAAGAAGTAATGGTCAAAGTAGTGTAGTATTAGTGAAAAAGTACTAGTATTGGCATAATAACGGTGAAAATATAGTGGAATACGACGGAAACCGTTTTTACGGTTTTGAATTCCCGCGCTTCACTCGAAAAAGGTCCGCGGATCAGCCGCCAAGAGAAGCGGGGGGTTGGTCCGAGGGCGCTCGGGGCTGCTGCCGAGTTTGGGACGCTCGGATGAGTCCCCGACGGGCACTCGGCTGGTGCCCCCCGAATGTCCGAGATATATTGATTGCGGACATCCGCAGCACTCACAAAGCCAACATGATCAACAACGCAGTGGAAGTCGACTCGGAACGCGGAACAGTCGCGACTGGAAGGAGTTACTGGAAGAAACTCTTCACTAGTATTCCCAGACAGGTCGAAGATAAACTTCAAGAACAGATGAAGGAAGTATCTGAAAAGAAGCGCGGTACTGTACGTTCTTTTGTGCAGATGACAGTCGACGCAGCAGTTGCTACGATCGATTCCACGCTGGAGCAGAGTGCAGCTGCCGAGATGTCGTACGTTCACGCCGTGGCAGTGTGGAGGAAAGAAGATCACCTCTATGCAAACCGACGTCACCCCCTCCGCGAAGAGGGTTTTTGTCATGGGAGAGGTGCTGGCCGGCCGCAGCTCTCCTTCGGATTCTCCTGCAAAGGGCCGGCGTGGAGAGGAATCCTGGACCCGCTCAGAAGTACCTATGCGCCACGTGCGGCAAGGATGTTACCAGGAGACATACCAGCGTCCAGTGCTCCGGATGCCAAAGGTGGGTGCATCTCTCCTGTTCGGGTCTCCAGTTCTGTGAGCCATTCTTACTCTGCTTTTCGCTGTGTTTTATGCTCTTCACCTACCAACTCTGATTCCTCTTCCTCAAATCGCCCCCTTTCCATTGTACATATCAATCTCAACGGCCTTCGTACTAAACTTTCTGAGCTCTCTCTCTTCGCACGAACTTACCATCCAGACGTGATCATGGTTCAAGAAACCAAGCTCTCTCCATCCCCTACCTATCCTCATCCTAATATCCCGGGCTACACTGCCTTCCATGCTCCAAGGTCAACTCTTGGCGGAGGAGTTTCAACCTTTGTTTTATCCTCTCTCCCCTCCCACCTCATACCAAACACCCCCACGGATGGTACTCTCGAGTACCTTCCAATCCATCTCCCTCTTAAAACACCCCTTTCTCTTTTCAACATATATATTCCCCCTACCACCTCATGCCCCTCCTCCTACAATCCCATTCCTCTTCTCAAACAACTCAACGATTATTCCCTCTCATCATCAGTTGTTTTCGCGGGCGACTTTAATGCCCACACCTTCTGCTCGTCCCTTGGTTCTGATGCTAGAGGAGAAGAAGTCGAAGAATGGGCTGAGGAGTGCGACCTGGTCATCTTAAACGATGATCAGCCCACTCGTCTCCCTGCCAACGGCCGATCTTCTAGCCCAGACATAACTCTTATCTCGTCCAACCTTTCCAACGCTTGCTCATGGTCTACCTCAACAACATTGTCTAGTGATCATGTTCCCGTCTTTGTGCACATCGATCTCTCAAATTCTCTTGCTCCTTATTCTGGTGTTCGTCAACGTTCTTATCTCAATTTAGGCCAAGCAGACTGGTGCCTGTTCAGTGAGGTTGCGCTACGCCTAGCGGCTGATTACCCGTGGAATGGCAATGTGCACCAGAAGGAGCATCACTTGTCTGATGCAATTCGCAGGGCCATGAAGGCGGCTATCCCTGTTGGCCGAGTTAAGACGTTCTATCCAAACGTCACCAGAGAAATTCTTGAGAAAATCAGGACTAGAGATGCCAGAAGAGCAGTTGACCATCTAGACCCTGTCGTCGCTCAGCTGGATGGTGAGAACAGAAAAGATTTCGACCAGCACAAGAAAGAACAGTGGGAAAAATTCACAGAACAGTTGAATTTCAAGACGGACAGTGGAGCTACTTGGAAGGTTCTTCGGAAACTATCGGGAAAGAGCTCGCCAGCCACCATCTCCACTATTGAGTTCGGTAATAACGTTTTCAAGTCAGGAAAGGAAGCCGCCTACTCTCTCGGTAAAAGTTTCTTTGTCACGAGTACAAGGCGAGGTCCGAAAAATAGAGTGACAGTAAGAGAGCTGTGCCGCCTCCCGCTCATGAGCACGGCCGATGCGTTCACTGTGGCGCAAGTAGAGAAGATTATAAAGGACATGCGGAACTCCAAAGCTGTCGGTCCGGACGGCATTTGTCCTGCTGTACTGAAGAAACTCCCGACTGAGATCCTTCCGCTCATCGTTGATATGATTAACACTTCGTTTAGCTCTTGCACTATTCCGCAAAACTGGAAGACAGCCAACGTCATCCCGTTGCCCAAGCCTGGCAAACCTCAGTCATCAGTAAAGGGATATCGTCCCATTAGCTTGATGTCACCTTTCGCCAAGGTGGCCGAAAAGCTCATTGTCAAGGATCTAGCGGAGCACAACGAGAAGCAGTTGTTTCAACATGGGTTCAGGAGGCTACATTCCACAACTACGGCGTTGCTAGAAATTACCAGCTATGCTATCGACGGGTTCAACTTTGACAAGCCATTGAGAACTGTAGCTAGTGCGTTGGATCTCACCAAGGCATTTGATACGGTTAACCTTGGAGTCCTGTCAAGCAACATTCTGGAGTCGTCAATACCATCTTGGCAGAAGCGCTGGATATCGGCCTTTATTAAAGGTCGGCGGGCAAGAGTCATGTTTCAGAACCATGTCTCCAACAGTATTCCTATGGCAGCTAGAGTCCCTCAGGGCGGAGTTCTATCGCCAGCCCTCTTCAATCTGTACCTCGGAGATATGCCTGAGCCTCCACAGGACATCAAGGTCGTCGCGTATGCCGATGACATAACAATCATGTGTCGAGATCGGGACTTACAGGTGGCCGCCAATAAGATCAACGAGTACCTGATCACACTAAAGGGCTTTTTCGACCGCAAGATGCTAAGTATCTCTGCAGCCAAGTCGTCAGTGTCCGTTCTCACGACGGACCCATCCGAGCACAGCGCTCATCCTGATGTCGTGTGGGATGGAGACCGTTTGCCTGCTGCTCGCTTTCCAAAGCTGCTCGGTCTTGTGCTCGATCCGTCACTCAAGTTTCATAAGAATACCGAGCAGAAGCAGGCAGTCGTTAAAGCTAAGCTCAACGTTCTCAGGGCCCTGGGCGGCACTTCGTGGGGTAGCAGCAAGGAGACTATACTCACAACGTATAAGGCAATTCTGCAGCCCGCCCTGGAGTACGCCGCACCGGTTTGGCAGCATCTCGTCTCAGAATCCTCCTGGCTGCCGAGATGTCGTACGTTCGTGCCGTGGCAGTGTGGAGGAAAGAAGATCGCCTCCGTGCAAACCGACGTCATCCCCTCCACAAAGAGGGTTTTTGTCATGGGAGAGGTGCTGGCCGGCCGCAACTCTCCTTCGGATTCTCCTACAAAGGGCCGGCGTGGAGAGGAATCCTGGACCCGCTCAGAAGTACCAATGCGCCACGTGCGGAGAGGATGTAAACTGGAGACATACCAGCGTCCAGTGCTTCGGATGCCAAAGGTGGGTGCATCTCTCCTTCGGGTCTCAGTTCTGTGAGGCATCATAACTCATCTTTTCGTTGTGTGTTATGCTCCTCACCTTCCATCTCAGATTCCTCTATCTCAAATCGCCCCCTTTCCATTGTGCATATCAATCTAAACGGCCTTCGTGCCAAGCTTTCTGAACTCTCTCTCTTTACACGTACTTACCATCCAGACGTGATCATGGTTCAAGAAACCAAGCTCTCTCCATCCCCTACCTATCCTCATCCCAATATCCCAGGCTATACTTCTTACCATGCTCCAAGGTCATCTCTCGGCGGTGGAGTCTCTACTTTCGTTCTATCTTCACTTCCCTCACACCTCATTCCCAGCACCCCCACGGACGGTACTCTCGAGTACCTCCCAATCCATCTCCCCTAAAAACACCCTTTCTCTTTTCAACATATACATTCCACCTACAACTTCATGCCCTTCATCTTACAATCCTATCCCACTTCTCAAGCAGCTGAGCGACTGCTCCCTCTCATCCTCGGTCGTTTTCGCGGGTGATTTCAACGCTCACACCTTTTGCTCGTCTCTCGGTCCTGATGTTAGAGGAAATGACGTCGAAGAATGGGCAGATGAGTGCGACCTGGTCATTCTAAACGATGATCAGCCCACTCGTCTCCCTGCCAGCGGCCGATCTTCTAGCCCAGACATATCTCTTGTCTCGTCCAACCTTTCTAGCTGCTGCTCATGGTCTACCTCGACTACTCTGCCAAGTGACCACGTTCCTGTCTTTGTCCACATCGATCTATCCAATTCTCTCGCTCCCTTTTCTGGTGTTCGCCAACGTTCTTATCTTAATTTAGGCCGAGCAGACTGGCGCCTGTTCAGTGAAGTTGCGCTTCGCCTATCGGCAGATTACCCGTGGAATGGAAGCGTGCACCAGAAGGAGTGCCATCTATCTGACGCAATCCGCAAGGCCATGTATGCGGCTATCCCTATCGGTCGCGTCAAGACGTTCTATCCAAATGTCAACAGGGAAATCCTCGACAAAATTAGAACGAGAGATGCGAGGAGAGCGGTTAATCATCTGGACCCGCGGTTGCTGAGCTTGACAGTGAGATCAAAAAGGATTTGGACAGACACAAGAAAGAAGAGTGGGAGAAGTTCACCGGACAGATGGACTTTAAGACGGACAGTGCAGCTACTTGGAAGGTTTTACGGAAGCTTTCGGGTAAAAGCTCACCCGCCACCGTCTCCACTATCGAATTCGACAACGGCGTATTCAAATCAGGAAAGGAAGCCGCTTATGCGCTCGGGAAAAGTTTTTTCATCACCAGTGCTAAACGAGGTCCGCAGAATAGAGTGACTGTAAGAGAGCTGTGCCGCCTCCCGCTTATGAGCACGGCCGAAGCGTTTACTACGACGCAAATTGAGAAGATTATAAAGGAAATGCGGAACTCTAGAGCTATTGGTCCTGATGGGATATGTCCTGCTGTCTTGAAGAAGATACCCACTGACTTACTACCGCTCCTCACTGATGTGATAAACTCCTCGTTCATGTCGTGTACTATCCCGCAGAATTGGAAGATGGCAAACGTCGTTCCGCTGCCCAAGCCTGGCAAGCCCCAAGCTTCAGTCAAGGGATATCGGCCCATTAGCTTGTTGTCTTCTTTTGCTAAAGTAGCTGAAAAGCTGATCGTCAAAGACCTGGCCGAGCACAACGAGAGACAGGTGTTTCAGCATGGATTCAGAAAATGCATTCCACCACGACAGCTTTGTTAGAAATTACGAGCTATGCAATTGATGGTTTCAACGCGTATAAGCCGGAAAGAACTGTAGCAGTTGCCTTGGATCTCACTAAGGCTTTCGACACAGTGAATCTTGGTATCTTATCAAACAACTTACTGGAGTCATCAATCCCGCCATGGCAAAAGCGCTGGATAGCTGCATTCACTAAGGGAAGACGGGCTAGAGTGATGTTCCAGAATCATGTCTCAAACAGCATTCCGATTGCAGCTGGAGTCCCACAGGGCGGTGTATTGTCGCCTGCTCTCTTCAGTCTGTACCTCGAAGATATGCCAGCCCCACCCCAAGATATCAAGGTGGTCGCTTACGCTGATGATATGACTGTCTTGTGTCGTGATCGGGACATAAATGTGGCCGCCGCTAAGATTAACGGGTACTTGACCGCACTGAAAAGCTTCTTCGACCGCAAAATGCTGAAGATTTCTGCGTCAAAGTCATCGGTATCCGTACTCACAACGGACCCATCTGAACACAGCGCACATCCGTATGTCGTATGGAATGGAGATCGTTTGCCTGCCGCCCGCTTCCCAAAACTTCTCGGACTCGTACTCGATCCATCGCTCAAATTCCATAAGAACACGGAACAGAAGCAGGCTATCGTTAAAGCGAAGCTTAACGTGCTTAGAGCCCTGGGCGGTACAACATGGGGTAGTAGCAAAGAAACCATTATTACAACGTATAAGGCTATTCTCCAGCCTGCACTGGAATACGGCGCCCCAGTTTGGCAGCATCTAGTTTCGGAATCCTCTTGGACTAAGATGCAACGCATACAGAATGCGGCTCTTCGAATCGCCACCGGGTGTGCAAGAAGTTCCCCGGTCGATCACTTGCATGCTCACACCCCCTTATTACCACTAAGCCGCGACTGTGAGCTCCAGGCCCAACAATTTTTCATCAACATTGTCAAACAACCAAATCACCCCTCTTGGAGAGTGCTAAACCCCGTCAGAGAAAGAAAGATCAGAAAGCCATTCGCCGATGCTCCCAGCAAAGTCAATCTGCAGAGATGGCACGACTCACAGCAAGAACGACTCCGTCTATTGCGCGAGGAGCATACTCAATTTGTACGGTGTCATCTGGAAAAGGCGGTCATTAATCCCATATTGGGGGTAGTGCCGCCCCAAGTCTGCACATCCGAGGCTCAACTCGGAAGAAGGGCCAGGTGCACGCTCGCATCTTTACGCTGTGGTCACTCTACAATGCTAATGTCTTATGTCAGCAGGATTGACAGCAGTAAATCTGATGTGTGCCCGGACTGCGGTACCATCGGCCACGATACCGCACATTTATTCAACTGTCCGGAGAGACCTACCACGCTGACCGTAATGGACTTATGGACAAATCCGTTACTGGTCGCCCAGTTCCTCAACCTATGACAAAACCCTCAATGTGGCTGCAAAGAAGAAGAAGAAGAATCCTCCTGGACAAAGATGCAACGAGTACAAAATGCTGCTCTCCGTATCGCCCCCGGATGTGCAAGGAGTTCCCCAATCGAGCACCTGCATGCTGAGACCCGTCTATTACCAGTGAAGGAGCACTGTCAGCTCCAGGCCCAGCAATTCCGTATTAACATTATAAAGCAACCAAATCACCCGTCGTGGAGAGTGCTAAACCCCGTGAGAGAGAGAAGTATAAGAAAGCCATTCGCCGATGCTCCAAACAAAGTCAATTTGCAAAGATGGCACGACTCACAGCAAGAACGACTCCGTCTTTTGCGCGAGGAGCACACCAAGTTCGTACGGTGTCATCTTGTGAAGGTGGCCATAAATCCTATACTAGGAGATATACCGCCCCCCGTCTGCACCTCAGAGTCGCAACTCGGAAGAAGGGCGAGATGCACGCTCGCATCATTACGCTGTGGTCACTCTACAATGCTAATGTCTTATGTCAGCAAGATTGACAGCAGCAAATCTGATGTGTGCCCGGACTGCGGTATCGTCGGCCATGATACCGCACATTTATTCAACTGTCCGGAGAGACCTACCACGCTGACACCAATGGACCTATGGACGAATCCACTACTGGTCGCCCAGTTCCTCCGCCTATGACAAAACCCTCTATGTGGCTGCAAAGAAGAAGAAGAAGCAGAGTGCACATCAACTGTTCTATACCCGGTCGTTACTTAGGGAAAAGGAGGAGCAGATTGCTTTGCTGCGATCACAATTGCGTTCTTTGCAAGCACTGCTGTCATCATGTACTCCGCCCCAGTTAGCACCGCTAGTCGAACCAATGAGTCGGCATGACGATAGAGAGCACAGAGCTGCCGCGGGCACGTCCAGTAGACTCGGAGGACTTCCAGGGCGGGTTGCAGTGGACATCAAGGTGAAGGGGGCCCAGGAATCCAAGGCTGAGTTGCATGTCATGCACTCCTGTGACGACACAATCTTGCTGGAGACTAACGTATTGGCTGCGTTAGGGATAGAGGTCAAATTGATCCCAGTATCGACAAGTAGATATGCCGAAAGAGTTGAGCAGGCGGAGGGCAGCAGACCCAGCAGCGCCATCACGAAGGTAGTGAGAGGGGCGCGAAGACGGGCTGCGATCCCGCCATTTTCTGAGGCTGTCGGAGAGTCTTCGTCGTCAGGAGAAGTGGCTACGGCCAATAGCGATGTCTTGTCGAGCAATGGCAGTCTGGAGTTAGGAGTCCGCCGTGTGTGGGATGCCTCCGGTTGTGTACCTGTCGTAAATAGAGATGTTGAGCCGAGGGTTATCCGTGATGGAGACGGACTCAGCGAACGGTCGGTGTACCGTAGGTGCAACCCAAGGATGGCTAACATACCCGAAGATATTCAGAAGCTGCATTTGGTGGACATGGTACTAACGGACTCATACAATGGGGTGGACCGACGGCGGACAAAATGCGTACCGACAGCGGGATGGGCGACGTTTGGAACGCAACTTGCACGCGGTCGGCACGCAAATTCGCGCGGTCAATGCGCACTGCCACGCGGTCAGTACGGAATCCCACGCGGTTAGTACGCATCGCGGAGCGGTCAGTACGTCTTGCCACGCGGTCGGTACGCCATGTCGCGTGGTCGGTACGCACTGCCACACGATCAGTACGGTTTGCCTCGCGGTCAGCACATTTTGATACGCGGTCGATACGCACTGTGACGCGGTCGGTACGCATTTTCACGCGTTTGATACATACTGCCACTCGGTCGGTACGGAATGACACGCGATTAGTACGCATTTTCACGCGGTCGGTACGCACTGCCACGTGTTCGGGACGCCTTGACACGCCGTCGGTACGCATGGTCACGCGATCGGTACGCACTGCCACGCGGTCGAAACGTACTGTCACGCGGTCAATACGCATTCCCACGCGATCAGTACGCCAAGCCACGCGGTTAGTAAGCATCGCCGCGCGGTCGAGACGTCTTGCCACGCGGTCGGTACAAATGTTGCACGTAGGATTGGCCGCGGTTAGTACGCACTCACACGCGGTAGGCCCGACTATATCCCGCGGTCAGTACAAAACTTTTTCGAAGACTTGACCTCTGTTAGTACGCATGCACGTGCGGCAGGTAGATTCTGTTTCATTTCAAGTGAACTCCTGTTTTCGATTATCACAGCATAGAGCGGTGGCTTTTCCGTCGGAAACTCCTTATCACTAATTGTATTTCACCAAAGCCCACCGCTCCGCTGCTGATGATAATCGGAGTCTACAGGTCACTAGGGATTTACCAAAGCTTATGTGTTGCTCTCAATCAAATGGCTCTCTTTCAAAACGCATTATTACTCGGATGCAGGGTTTGTGACAAAAAAATTGGTTTCTATCATGAAAGTGTATATCTGGTCCCAAAGGGTGAAAAATAAGCAAAAGTTAGGAGTGGGGGTGGGGATTGGGGAAGCGCACAAAAAAGTTGGAACAGCCCAACACGGCTGGCTTTCCAACCGCAAATGACGAGCTTGTTCAATCAACAACATCTGAAGTCCAGTTCGCTTAGATGAGTCCGTGCGGAGCAAGCAAAGGAGCGGTCGGTCATGGCAAAATAAGGATATCTCGAAATGATAAACCCGATACGCCCTACTTCGACCGGCTCAGAATGAGGGAGCGAGGCCCCTGTCAGAGAAAAATCGCCGTGGCCTACTTGGTCGATACGTATGAAAAACATAGACGATGGATGTTGCAAAAAACACCGTTGTGGCCAGCTGTGGCTGACGCGGTCAATATGTATGAATTATGTGCAACGATATCATGGATATCATTCATTTCTTTTGTTATATCATGTGAACATCGGTCGAGTCAGCCGCATTGGGTGTTTTTTCCACCTTAGGCGCCCGTCAGACTTCGTCGAAAAACCTGCTGAGTCCGACTGAGTCCGAATGAGTCCGGTTGCCCCAGCGCCAACCAGTTCCTCTGCGAAACATGCAATTGATAGTGACGGTTATCACCTCAGCTGTGAATCGGAACGTGTTTGGTGGCTAATTTTTTTTGTTTGTTTCCAACATGTCTCTGTCTTCAACTCGTAAGCCATTTTTAAGAATCATCATTGGATAGATGGGGTGAGGATGATTTCGGTTGGGACGCAGCGGGACTCAGTCGGTGCATTGGCCCCGCCCTTGTACGCATGAGAACCATCAGTATCGAGCGGGTGGATTGCGGTGGGCATCAGGCGGTCGCAGTCGGACTCGGTGGGTTGATTTTTTGCACCCGTCTCCCACGAATTCGGTGCGTATCGACCCGGTGGGACTCAGTGGATCCACCGACTATGACGGGGGCCTTACCACATTCATGTCTTTCGTGATTATCGACCGGGCTACGCCGATCGGCCAACTATGACCGAGGCCCTACCCGTTTCAAGCCTACCGCGTGTTTAGCTCAAAATCGCTCCAGCCGCGATCTAGCTGGAGAGGTTTAGTTTTGTTTAATTAGTGTTTATGAAGAATAACTATATTTGGCGCTGGCAGACCAGCCGCGCTAAATCGTTCTGTCGTGCTTGCACGTTTTTTTCCCTGGAGAATTTCACTCATTTTCACTTCATTGGTGACCAGATAGACACCTTCATGATGAAGACTCAACAATCTTTTTATCTAGAGCGCTTCTTTTAGACATTCATGCGCGCCATTCTAATGGGAACAATGCATACGTGCTGCTTCCGCGTGCTTACCAACCGCTCACACTTTTCAAATAAAACTTCCGTATTAGGAGGCATTTTACTACGTTTCCTCAGCTTATGATGGCATTTCTTGCATTTTACAATCTTCCATTTTTGCTCTCGCATTTTCTTCCTTTGTCCCCTTCCTTATCTTTCTAGAAGAAATTCAATGTGTTAATCGTGTTTTGAGATCAGTACCCGTGTGTTTTAATTAACGAATCCTCGTGGGATCGAATGTGCTCGTTGATAGTGATTCTAAGCCTTTTCTAATGGCATACGTCAGCTGTTGAAACTGCTTGTACAGTCGTTATGGGGCCGAAAATCCGCTCCGCGATTGCAGCGACTCGCTGCTGCAGCATGTAGCACAATTATAATCTAGCTGGGAGAAGGGATAATTGTGTCGGGAGCTAGTCCAGCACGATTATCGGCGTGCTGCGTGCTGCAACCGCGGCTGTCCTCAACTGCGGAGCGGAATTTCACCCCGATAACGGCAGTACGGAGTCTTCCAGTGTCTATTTGCTGCCAACAAATATTCATATTTTATCCACAGAAGATAATCTTGCTCTTTTTGTCAAGAAAATTTTCATTCGAGTCTAGGTAAAGTCATTTGTCAATAAGTTTTGCGAGCTTCCAAAACATCAAATTTAAAATATCAATAGTAAACCATTCGTAAGCATTACCACACCAAGAAGAACAAGAAGATGAAGAATAGTAAAATTAAGAAGGGCAAGACGATCGAGATCACGAGAGAGAGCAAGAAACTTCTATAGAATAACGAGATCAAGAAAAAAAGGCAAAAAGTGAAAGAAGAAGAAAATTCCTACTTGCCAAACTCTCCCCACGGCCGGCGGTTGACTTTCTTGCACGTGGGCGCGCTATAAGTTTGCTAGGACACATGGCATCGCGTACTGTAGTCGTTGGGACAAGAGTCAGACTTTCCCATTCACGCCTCAACCTTCAAGTTGGAACTGCAGTTCTAGCCAGATTCAGCGTAGAAATACGCTCGACGATCGGGAGTGTCGCCCATATATCGTCTTGACAGCAAAATACTTGCTGATCTCGGAGAGAGTCACACGCTGATCACGGTGGTATCTCTGAAATCGTCCAATTATCCCTATGAACAGGAGTCATGGCTCCTCAAAGATGCCCATATTTTGAAGGTGGAAAATTGGTGGACGAGTTGTCTCAGGCCGGTATTTCTCTTCATTCGCAATCTTTGCGCGAGAGCGAGCCAGCACAAAAAGACAGTCTGGCGCGAGTGAAAAACGGACAATTGTTGAAAAGTCATCCATCCATCTAGCCGCTGTCGAGTTCAGAAATCTGGTAGGGGTGTGGCCCGTGGTGGTGAGCGATGGGGTCTAGCCTGTGGTGATCGCTTGTATCTAGCATATTTGGAAGAATCGGGATCTCGCACTTGGCACGTGTTATACGGGAGACTTATACTACACAATAAAAAAATCATAAAATTCATGTCTGAGAGGGTACTGCACCTTTAAATAAATAACTACTTGAACAAACAAATAATTAGGTAAATAAATAACTGAATAAATCATCAAATAAAATAAAAAATAATAAAAGAAAAGAAAAATTAAACATGTGGAGAATTTAAAAAATAAAGGAAACAACAAAATGAGTACAAAAATATAAAAGAACAAAAAGGTACAGGGGGAGGACGGAGTACGGGGTGGCGCCGGCGCCAGCCGGCTGGCAACAGTGCCCGCTCTCGGCCGAGTCGCCCCGACAGCGAGATCGATGGCTCGCTCGCTCGTTGATTGGCGATCGGCGGAGATCACGCACGCGACATCAAGGCCTGTGCGTAAAAGGCAATCGTTTACAAACAAAAAGGGTGAAGATTTCCTATATTAAAGCATGCAGCCCCTAAGTATTTTTAGGGGTTGAAGTCTTTTGCCGGAGAGGACCCAATCTTCGAATTTTGAAGGCGTTGGAACCCCGGGTGGGCGAAATTCTGACATGAATGCGAAGTTTTCCCCGATTTTTTCAGGGGGTTGGAACCCCGGGTGGGCGAGATTCTGACATGAGTGCGAAGTTTTCCCTGATTTTTTTCAGGGGGTTGGAACCCCGGGTGGGCGAAATTCTGACATGAATGCGAAGTTTTCCCCGATTTTTCAGGGGGTTGGAACCCCGGGTGGGCGAAATTCTGACATGAGTGCGAAGTTTTCCCTGATTTTTCAGGGGGTTGGAACCCCGGGTGGGCGAGATTCTGACATGAATGCGAAGTTTTCCCCGATTTTTTCAGGGGGTTGGAACCCCGGGTGGGCGAAATTCTGACATGAGTGCAAAGTTTTCCCTGATTTTTCAGGGGCTGGAACCCCGGGTGGGCGAAATTCTGACATGAGTGCAAAGTTTTCCCTGATTTTTCAGGGGGTTGGAACCCCGGGTGGGCGAAATTCTGACATGAGTGCAAAGTTTTCCCTGATTTTTCAGGGGGTTGGAACCCCGGGTGGGCGAAATTCTGACATGAGTGCAAAGTTTTCCCTGATTTTTCAGGGAAATAGGAAATCTTCACCCTTTTTGTTTGTACACGATTGCCATTCACGCACAGGCCCTGATCTCGCGTGCGTGATCTCCGCCGATCGCCAATCAACGAGCGAGAGAGCCATCGATCTCGCTGTCGAGGCGACTCGGCCGAGAGCGGGCACTGTTGCCAGCCGGCTGGCGCCGGCGCCACCCCGTACTCCGTCCTCCCTCAGCTCCAACAAAAAAAAAAGTAAATAACTGAATAAATAAATAAATGAATGAAAAAAATCAAAAGACAAACTAAATAAAAAATAAGTGAATCAAAATGAATGAATAAATAAGCAAATAAACAACTAAACCAATAAATAAACAAACACTTGATTAAATAAACAAATAAAAATTAAGCAAATAAAACAAATGAACAAATAGACAAACAATTGAATGAACAAATGAATAATTAAATAAAACGAAGAAAAGTATCACATTGATCAAATGATGAAAATGAGGAGAGAGAAAAAGTTGCTGGAGTTGTGAAGAATGAGAAGAGAGTGGAGAAGAGAGAGAAAGAGAGCAGTAGGAAAGAATGGGGAAATGAAAAAAACCCCGACGATTTGAATGAATCCGTCATTTTTGAGTTCTGTTCGTGGGGTACGCTAGTGGAAACGGGAGAAAAAGTTGATGGGGTGGCCACTAGCGTGTTCGATAGCAAGGTGATCAAGGAGGTCATTGAGGTTTCGGGTGACAAGGAACTCGTTAGAGATATGAATTCTAGCCAGTGGAGATCCAAGCATTTCCTGAATCGATCGTGATTGTGATCAAAAAAAAAAAAGGGGAGGCTGAGCCGTCGGTGGAGGTCAACGCTGCTTCACCGCAGTGTTCTCCGCCCCCCCGGGCGGCTCACCCCCCCTCCCGGTACTCTCCTTCGCTTGACATGTGAAATGACGGGGAGTCCGGACCGCCCTCAAAAGCTAATAAGACCTTGAACTGTATTTATTTCAACGCTCGCTCGATCAGAAATAAACTTGACTCTTTACACGCTTTACTCGAATTCTCATCTCCCGATGTTGTCGTTATATGCGAGACATGGCTTACTGAGGGCGACCCGGATGCTCTAATAGCGCCATCCCATTCCTATGTAGTCTATAGATGTGATCGTGTATCGGGTACTGCCGGTGGTGGAGTAGCGGTTATTGTGAAGAAGTGTATTAAAATTGTAGATTTTGGGCATAGATCGTTCAATTTCCATTGTGAGCTTATGTTTCTCGATGTTGTTTCGGAATTAGGTTCCTGCTTTCGTTCAATTGCAGCCTACCGAAGGCCTGCAACGAGTAGCCAAGACTCCACCGAGATGCTCGAGACTATAGCAGACTGGTGTACTGTGCAGTGCCCTTCAGTAGCTGTTGGTGATTTCAATTATCCATTTTCTCCTGAAGACTCTGGTATGTGTTTTACTGCTTCCTTTGAACATTTCCTCATCAATTCTGGTTTGTCTTGTTTGAATTCCGATCCCACGCACGGGAAGTACGTGCTCGACTTGCTCCTGTGTAATGACCTCACTTTGATCTCTGAATGGGAACTTCAACCGAACTTTTCCACGAGTGACCACTGTAGCATAACCTTCAAAATTGAGTTTGAATCCGACGTTAGCCAAACAACAAAAAATTGGATTTCCGTAGGGCAAATTGGGACCATGTCAATCTTTATCTATTGGATATGGACTGGGATATATGCTTTTCGGACTGCCTGAGCATAAATGAAATGTATGAAGCCTTTATCTCATACGTTCACTTCGTAGTAGAAAAATGCGTCCCCCTTCAAAAAGGCGGCCATAAGTCCAAAAACTTCTCACCGCATTTGCAAAAATTGGCTGCTAGGAAGCATTTCCTATGGCGAGATCGCTTTAAACCGGGTGGACATGTGGCCTTCAATAAGTGCGCAAAGGACTTTGAAAGGGAATGCAAACGCTTTGCGAAAAACCGTGAAAAACGGCTTATTTGTTCTGGTAACCGTAAATATTTCTTCAAGTATATGAATACTAGGGTGAAGACTCGTAAGGGTATTTCCGCATTGAAAAGCGAGTCAGGTGAAATCATCGCTGATGATCAACAATGTGCGAGGCCTTCGCAATTTATTTTTCAAAGGTTTTTGTTCAGGATAACGGTACCGCTCCTCCATTTCCCAAACGATGCCCGCATAATTTGCGATCCATCACCATTAACTGCGAATTGATTGCGTCAGCAATTAAGAAATTGAGCGACAAAATCTCTCTTACTCCAGATTCTTTACCTTTTTATTTTATAAAAGAGAGCCTCCGTTGGATTATGTTACCCCTCTTGTGCATCTTCAAACACAGTCTAGCAGTGGGAACCCTACCGACTGCGTGGAAAACTGCAATTGTCTCACCTTTGCTTAAAAAGGCACCAGCAAATCAGGTCTCTAACTATCGGCCTATTAGTCTAACCTCCTCGGTGTGTGAAGTCCTCGAGATTATTGTCAAAGACTGTATCCTTTCCCACCTAACATCAAATAAGCTCCTCAATCCTGCCCAGTATGGTTTCCTGCCTGGCAAGTCAACATTGTCCCAGTTGTTATCCTCGTTTCATGACTGGTGTTCGGCACTTAACGAAAACTGCCAGACTGATGTAGTTTATATAGATTATGCAAAAGCTTTTGACACTGTATGTCATCACAAATTGTTAATTAAACTCAAAAGTTACGGTATTTGCGCTGATATTTGGAACTGGCTAAAGTCTTTTTTAATATCTCGGACATTTTGTGTAAAAACTGGCAATTTCTATTCTCGTCCATACCCGATCAACAGTGGTGTTCCTCAGGGTAGTATTCTGGGTCCATTGTTGTTTCTTATCTACATAAACGACGCTCCAGATAGTCTATCAAGTTCTTGTAAGCTCTATGCGGACGACCTCAAGATCTATCGGCCTCTTAATGAGCCTGCAGTTGACTTTTATGAGCTTCAATGTGACCTCGATCGACTAGCCGAGTGGTCGAAAGTGTGGCAGCTACAATTATCAGAAGAAAAATGCAGCTTGCTGCATATTAACTTTCGTCATGAATGCCCCCTACGTTTAAACGGTGTGAAGCTTCCTGTGCACGAGGTTATCAGGGACCTAGGTGTTCTCATTAGTTCGAATCTTAGCTGGAACTCCCATTGCAGAGAAATCTCCAAAAGAGCTACCTCGGTGGCTAACTGTATTTTGAGATCCCTGAAACATCCCTGTCTTGTTCACTACAAGAAAGCATTCACCGTTTACTGCCGACCCCTACTGGAGTACTGTACTCAGGTTTGGTCACCTTCCACAGTGGAAGATGATGAGATCATTGAAAATGTGCAAAAACGATACTCTAGACGTGTGTTCACCAAAGTATTCCCAAACAGAGAAGTTCCAGATTATGCAGCTCGTTTGGATATGCTAGGGTTAAATACCCTACGATATCGCAGAGCTGAATTTGATTTACATCTGTGTTATAAGATCGTGCATGGTTTTTGCGACATTCCCTTTGACAGCCTTTTCGTGTTTACTCGCCACCATGTCCGTTCTCGCAAACATGGATTTCAACGAACGGAAATTCACCTCTAAAGGCAGCATATTGAATTCCTTTGCGTTCAGGGTTGTCAGAACTTGGAACAATTTGCCTGCAGAAATCGCTGAATCCGGAAACTTTTCTATCTTTCGAAGTAGATTATCCAAGTACGATCTCAGGTCATTACAAGGAACGAGTGAGCGTCCACTCTGATTAAAGGGTATTACTAATAATCTAATGTGACGGGTTTTTCCAGCTTGTTGTGCTTTTCTTTGTCCCAGAAGCGGTGGCCTCAAGTATCTTGAGACAAGATGTCATTCGAATTGTAGAAAGAAAAATTTCCTCTGCAAAAAAAAAAATCATATTTTGTCCCCTTCTCACTTCTGCCATTGTTATGCATCTTTTTTTTTACTTTAACAAAGAATCTCATTCACATACGTGTATATGTATGTTTCTTTATTTGCACAATAAAGTCGTTGAATAAAAAAATAGAATGAATAAGGTAGACTCATCCGTGTTATCAACCTTGTTAGCACAATCAGGATATCAATAAAACGTTGCCTAGATAAATGCGCAGCTGTAAATTGAGAGTTTGTCCACTGCTTAGCTAAAAAGAACTAGATGCTCGAGAAGCTCAATGGCATTCAAATTTTCACACATGAACCGAAATAGTCTCGAGTCCTGCCTGAGTATTTTGCATAGAACGCAAACGGTCGGTGAACTTTTTTGGCTTCACATCTGCAGGCTGTATATTATAGTTGTACACGAACGAAATTTTCGCGAAACTTTCGGAGAATTTTTCGAAATTTTTTTCGTTTGTAATGGTCTAGAGCGTGAGGATGATTTCAAGGATTGAGGAAGCAGCGATTCGATTTCGCTCGAATTTTCAGAATGAGATCTGACATTTGTATACACACAATGTTATGGTGATATACTAACAATCTTCGCCGGAAATGCAACCAGTTCATTGTAAATTTAAAAAATTGCGCCGAATAATAGAGGTACGCGCGCTCTATTAGAAGAACACACAAAAGAGGGGCTGATAATTGGAAGTACACCCTCTATTTGAAGTACAGCTCTATAAGAAGTACATTTAATGTAGAGGCCTGAATATTTGAAGTATGGTTTCCATTTTCGATCTTGTCTGACGCATGGACCAGGCGGCGGGCCGGGCGGGGCTGGCGGCCTCACTGAAGAATGGGGTTTCGAACCGTGCGTGGTAAGATCCATTCGACGGCAAGATTTTAAGCTATGATTGTAAGAAGTGGGGAGGAATTTCAGTTTTTACGGTATACACAAGCCTTTCGTGCTCTACAAAAACTGAAAGGGTCCTTATAATACCACGCAACTACAGAAGGAATGACACATTGTTGTGTTTTCTCGCGCGAACTTTATTCGAAGGCGGTGTTGATTCATCAAAACGTCCAGTTAGCTGACATTAGATGAGAAGCGAATTGTGTCCGGAGGATATTCCGAAACGTGGCTCATTGCTCGTGATCAGAAAGGCTGCAGAGGGCCCCACGTTTACGTTCGGGTAGGTTTGACCCTCACTGAAGGCACAGTACACCCTTAGTCATACATTTTGAGATTTTTATTTGAGTGTGTAGTAGACCCTCCTATCTAACACGTGCCAAGGATCTCAATTCCTCCAAACAAGCAACCATCACAGGCCCGACCTCCTTCGCTCACCAACACGGGCCACACCCCTTAACAGATTTCCGAACTCGATAGCGGCTGGATGGATGGATGAGTTTTCAACAAGTCTTCGTTCTTCAGTCCACTGCCGGACTGTCTCCATGTCCTGGCTCGCTCTCGCGCAACGATAGCGAATGAAGAGAAATACAGACCTGAGACAACTCGTCCACAAATTTCTCCTCCTCAGAATATAGGCATCTTTAAGGAGCCATAACTCTTTTCATAGAAGGCCGTGGGCGATTTCAAAGATACCACTGTGGTCAGCGGGTAACTCTCTTCAACTTCAACATTAAACCACTTTTCTGGGAGTCCTATACCTTTAAAGGCAGCATACACGCTCGTAAACGTAATTGAGATAACTACGGAATTAGAATGGTATGGCACAGAGCACAGCGTTCATGCATTTTAGAGCCTCAAAGACGACCCACGATGACGCTACATGAGTAGGAAGTTGGCCCCGCCCCTGTATCTGCCCGCCCCCTGTATTTGCGTCCTCTTCCAAAACAGGGGTGCTAGGCTATTCTCATCATCAGCAACGTTTGTGGGTGGTGGAATAGGTACAGTAGATAAACCACACACATCGACGACGGTAGAAATAGCCCAACACCCCTGTTTTAGAGAAGGACGCAAATACAGGGGCGGGCAGATACAGGGGCGGGACCAACTTCTTACTCATGTAGCGTCATCGTAGGTCGTTTTTGACGCTTCAAAATGCATGGGCGTTGGGTTCGGTGCCATAAAATTCTGATTCTGTTGTTATCTCAATTACATTTGCGAGCGTGTATGCTGCCCTTAAGGGGCTGAGCAGAGTGCCACCGCGCCGCGGTGGCACTCTGCTCAGCCCCTAAGGCGAACGTCAGCAAGAGCCCAGGACAAAACCACACAAAACAAGTTTAAACCGGCTACAATTACTAGGATAACTACGCCCGTCCATGCTGTTGCTCGATCCTCAAATAACGAGTTTTTCAAGATCACTAACTGTTTAGAAGAAAACGAGTTTTGGGCTCGGGATAGATGAAGCCAGATGTGTGCATCAAGTTGTGAATTAGACGACTATTATAATCAAAGAAATTGCCCCTTTCAGTGGTTCTTGTCGGATTCTCAGTTTTGAAGACCCAGCTGTCACAGAGACCAGCCCATCTGACTTTCTACCGGAACAAAAATAGGTCAAACCTTTCCAGGGAAGACCTTTCTTCTAATGAACTGATAGATTAAAAGCGCAAGCGCTCGAGATTTCGTTACCTGAAGACAACAGACACGCTCGAAAAAGTTGTTGAGTTAAAGTCTGTACGAATCAGACCGTCCGCCCAGGCGGTCGGCGTGCGTGTCGAACGGGAATCGAGAGGGCATTTGTTGGACATGTGAATTGACTAACAAGAAGACGAGACGAGAAAGAGGTAATATTCCAGTCAGCTGTTTGCAGCCCCGAGAAGACTCTTCCACGACCGTTCAACACGCAAGCCGAACGCTTGGGGCGGACATTCTCCTTCGGCCAGACCTTACCTACGTTACTAGGGTCTTATGGCTCCTAATAGAATGGTCCTGCCGTTGTAAGCGTCAAAAACGAGTCAAAACTACTAAATACTAAGTGCAAATCGAAAAATTTCTGCAACCACGCCCCAAAAACAAACTCGTTCAGACAGATCGTTCTAGTACGGTGACTTTTGCTGGTTTTTGATGCTTCCAACGAGGTGAATGTTCCAGTACAGGCTGGAAGAGTATATCGTCTTTTCAAACTCAACCGTATTGTTGCTAATATTCGCTGTTTCAACCGCGCGCTGAGCAACTCGTCAACTTTCACCCGATAAACAAATCAACCGTTGTTCCTCTATTTGCATACAGTTTTAGTTGGTTCCCCATACTACCAGCCCCGAACCCCTCGATTTATGTCACGAAAGCGATATCATTTTTGAGTGTGTCTGCTGCCTTTAATAAGCACGTGCATTTGCGTATGTACGCACACTTGCGTACCGACCGTGCAGACTGACAAACCGACCACACCCACCAGTCTGCTAGCGTACTCAATGCGGGCGATTGCGTGTTGAACGCGAACCCTTGCGCACCGACCGCGCACTGTCTAACCGATATCATCCACCAGTTTGCTTGCGTACTGAATGCGGGCGATTGCGTATTGAACGCGAACAATTGCGTACCGACCGCGCTAACTGACAATACGACCTCAAAGACCAGTTTTTTTGCGTGCTGAACGCGGGCGATTGCGTACTGAACGCTGACCCTTGCGTACCGACCGCGCAGACCGTCAAACCGATCTCATCCACCAGTTTGCTAGCGTATTGAATGCGGGCGATTGCGTATTGAACGCGAACAATTGCGTACCGACCGCGCTAACTGACAATACGAACTCACCGACCAGTTTTTTTGCGTGCTGAACGCGGGCGGTTGCGTACCGAACGCGACCACTTGCGTACTGACTGCGTATGCTCACGTACCAAACGCAGCGAAAAGTCATAATCCGTACTGACCGCGCGCAAGGATGAACGCGCGCGGTCAGTACGTCTCTATGGAATTTCGCGAGCGGTTGGTACGCAGCCCAGGCGTATCGACCGCGTGCACTAATTCGTTTGCGCGGTCAGTGCGCAAATGCGCGCGTTCGACACGAAATGCATTTCTTGCCCGCGGTCAGTACGATAGTGGCACGCGGTCAGTACGAAACGCGATTTTTCGCCCGCGGTCGATCCACCCCATTGTCTGAGG
Organism: Aplectana chamaeleonis; assembly: GCA_029168955.1. Lineage (NCBI taxonomy): Eukaryota > Metazoa > Nematoda > Chromadorea > Rhabditida > Cosmocercidae > Aplectana > Aplectana chamaeleonis. The sequence continues at coordinate 213,111 of JAPDOI010000491.1, read as the reverse complement.
AGGAGAAAAACGCGGGGTCTCCAGAGCTGTTGGTCCCGACGGCATCTGTTCTGCTGTACTGAAAAAGCTACCGACTGAGATCCTTCCGCTCGTCGTTGATTTGATCAACACTTCATTCAGCTCGTGCATTATTCCCCAAAACTGGAAGACAGCCAACGTCATCCCGTTGCCGAAGCCAGGCAAACCTCAGTCGTCAGTAAAGATATATCGACCCATTAGCCTGATGTCACCTTTCGCTAAGGTAGCCGAGTAGCTCATTATGGAGAATTTAGCAGAGCACAACGAGAAACAAATGTTTCAACACGGGTTCAGAAGGCTGCATTCTACAACTACAGCGTTGCTAGAAATTACTAGTTATGCAATCGTCGGGTTCAACGCTTCGAAGCCATTGAGAACTGTAACTGTAGCTTTGTATCTCATCAAGGCTTTCGATACGGTTAACCTAGGAATCCTGTCAAGAAACGTTTGGGAGTCGTCAATACCACCGTGGCAAAAGCGCTGGATATAGACCTTTATCAAAGGTCGACGGGCATGAGTCATGTTCCAGAACCATGTCTCCAATAGTATTCCTATAGCAGCTGGAGTCGCCCAGGGCGGTGTTTTATCACCAGCTTTCTTCAGTCTGTATCTCGAAGATATGCCTGAACCACCACAGGATATCAAGATTGTCGCGTACGACGACGACATAACAATCATGTGTCGAGACCGGGATATAAAGGTAGCCGCCACCAAGATCAACGAGTACGTGAAGAAGCTGAAGAGATTCTTCGACGAAAAGATGCTAAGGATCTCCGCATCGAAGTCATCAGTATCCGTCCTCACAACGGACCCATCCGAGCATAGAGCTCATCCGGAGGTAGAGTGGGATGGAGACCGTCTGCCTGCAGCTCGATTTCCAAACTGCTCGGTCTTGTGCTCGATCCGTCGCTCAAGTTTCATAAGAATGCCGAGCAGAAGCAGGCTGTCGTTAAAGCCAAACTCAATGTTCTTCTTCTTCTGCAGCCTCAAAGTGGTTTTTGTCATAGGTTGAGGAACTGGGCGGCCTTCACAGGATTCGTCCAGAGGTCCATTGTTGTTAAGGAGGTAGGTCTCTTCGGGCACATGAACAAGTGCGCCGTGTCGTGTCCGGGAGCACCACAATCCGGGCATGCGTCTGGTCGGCTGCTGTCGATCTTGTTGGCGTAAGACATTAGCAGAATAGAGTGACCACAGCGCAGCGAGGCGAGAGCACATCTGGCTCGCCTGCCGAGTTGAGACTCGGTCTCGCAAACCCGAGTAGGCACTGCTCCTAAAATGGGGTTCACAGCCGCCTTCTCCAGATATCCTCAAACAAACTGGGTGTGCTCCTCGCGCAGAAGACGAAGCCTTTCCATGTTGGAGTCGGCCCATCTCTGTACATCAACTTTACGAGGAGCATCTGCGAACGGCGTCCTAATCGACCTCTCTCTAATGGGCTTCATAATTCTTTTTGCCGGATGATTTGGCTGTCTCAGAACATTAATATACATCTGCTGTGCCTGGAGTTCACAATGCTCCTTAACTGGCAATATGCAGGCCTCCGCGTGAAGATGTTCTATTGGAGAGCTCCTTGCACAACCGGTAGCGATTCTAAGCGCAGCATTCTGTATACGCTGCAGCTTATTCCAGGAGCTGTCTGACACCAGGTGCTGCCACACTGGTGCCGCATATTCCAGAGCCGGCTGAAGTATTGCTCTGTAGGTTCTCAGTATAGTCTCTCGGCTGCTTCCCCATGATGTTCCTCCGAGAGCTCTCAGAATATTAAGCTTTGCCTTGACGACTGTCTGTTTCTGTTCTGCGTTTTTGTGGAACTTCAGTGACGGATCGAGTATAAGACAAAGCAGCTTAGGGAATCTTACTGCTGGCAAACGATTACCATCCCATCTGACATATGGGTGGGCACTGTGTTCCTTGGTGCTTGTTGTGAACACTGATACAGAAGACTTTGCAGCAGAGGCTGTGAGCATAATAATATCGAGGAAAAGCTTCAACTCGGTGAGATAGGCGCTGATCTTGTTAGCGGCTACTTGCAGGTCACGGTCCTGGCACATGATGGTGATGTCGTCGGCGTACAAAACAATCTTTATATCCTGTGGTGGCTCGGGAAGATCCTCAAGATACAGGCTGAATAGGGCAGTGGACAACACTCCGCCTTGCGGAACACCGGCTGCTATTGGAATGCTATCGGATACGTGATTCTGGAACAGAACCTTAGCCCGGCGGCCTTTAGTAAACGCTGCAATCCATCGCTTCTGCCAGGATGGCAGCGAGGACTTCAGCAGTTTGTCGGACAGCAGTCCCAAGTTAACAGAGTCAAACGCTTTGGTCAGGTCGAGGGCGACGGCCATCGTTCTTAGGGGCTTTCTCATGTTGGATCCGTCGACCGCAAAGCTCACGATCTCCAATAGAGCAGTAGTAGTAGAGTGAAGTTTCCTGAACCCATGCTGATGCTGCTGTCGCTCATTTTGATCAGCCAGGTCCCTCACGATCAACTTTTCAGCTAATTTGGCAACGGGAGATAAAAGGCTAATAGGTCGAAAGCCTTTTGTCGTACTATGGGACTTGCCTGGCTTTGGCAACGGTATCACATTAGCTGTCTTCCAAGCTTGGGGTAGAATGCAGGTCCGGAAGGAAGTGTTAATGATATCTGCAAGCATCGGTAGAAGTTCCATGGAAGCTTCTTCAGGATGGCTGGGGAGATACCGTCAGGTCCGATAGCCTTCGAATCCCGCACTTCTTTGATAGCCTTCTCTACTTGCGTGAGAGTAAAGGCCTCGGAAGCGTTCATGAGCGGCAACCGGCTCAGTTCTCTAACCGTGACTCTGTTTTGCACGCCTCGCTTGGCACGTGTGATGAAGAAGTTCTTGCCGAGCGCATAAGCAGCCGCTTTCCCTGATTTGAAGACGTTCTCCTCGAACTCAATAGCGGAGCTCATCGAACGAGCGACTTGCCGGAAATTTTCTTCAACACTTTCCACGTCGTAGTTCCGTCAGCCTTGAAATTCAGCTTTTCAGTGAACTTCTCCCAGCATTCCTTCTTGTTCTTATCCAGATCCTGCTTGATCTCAATATTCAGCACAGCTATGTCCGGGTCTAAACGATCAGCGGCTCTCTTCTCATCTCTTGTTCTTATCTTCTGCAGTATTTCCCTGCTGACATTTGGAAAAAAGGTCTTGACGCGACCCTCAGGAATTGCTGCTTTCATGGCCTTGCGGATGGCACTTGTTAAATGACGTTCTTTCTGATGGACATCACCATTCCATGGGTAGTCGACCGTTGGCAGGGAGACGAGTGGGCTGGTCATCATTGAGGATAACCAGATCGCACTCCTCAGCCCATTTCTCGACGTCGTCCCCTCTGGCGTCAGAATCAAGCGCAGAATAGAACGTGTGAACATTGAAATCCCCTGCAAAGACAGCTGAGGGAGAGAGTGAGCAGTCATGCAACTCAATGTTCTCAGGGCCCTAGGCGGTACCTCATGGGGTAGCAGCAAGGAAACGATACTCATGACGTATAAGGCAATTCTTCAGCCAGCCATGGAATACGCCGCACCGGTTTGGCAGCATCTAGTTTCAGAATCTTCTTGGTCTAAGATGCAACGCGTACAAAATGCCGCTCTTCGCATTGCCACCGGATATGCAGAGTTCCCCAGTCGAGCATCTGCATGCCGAAGCCCGCCTATTGCCTGTGAAGCAGCACTGTCAGCTCCAAGCCCAAGAATTCCGAATCAATATTATTAAGCAATCAAACCACCAGTCCTGGAGAGTGCCTAACCCCGTTAGAGAGAGAGAGCCAAAAGAATGCCATTTGCCGATGCTCCATGCAAAGTTAACTTGCAAAGATGGCACGACTCACAGCAAGAACGACTCCGTATTTTGCGCGAGGAGCACACTAAGTTCGTACGGTGTCATTTTAAGAAGGCGGCGGTGAATCCTATACTAGGAGAAGTACCGCCCCCAGTCTGCAAATCCGAGACTCAACTCGGAAGAAGGGCTAGATACACACTCGCATCGCAGCGCTGCGGTCACTCGTCAATGCTCTTGTCCTACGTCAGCAAGATTGACAGCAGCAAATCTGATGTCTGTCCGGACCACGGTACTATCGACCATGATACAGCACATTTATTCAACTGTCCGGAGCGACCTACCACGCTGACCACAATGGATCTATCAACGAATTTACTACTGGTCGCCCAGTTTCTTCACCTATGACAAAACCCACGACGTGGCTGCAAAGAAGAAGAAAAAACCATTCTTCCTACACTGGAGACGCACCTGCAAATCCCTGGATGGCAGAGTGGTTTTTAGAAAGGCTTCTCCACCACCTCAGCGTTGGTCGAACTCACCGGATCCATTACGGATGGGTTAAACGAGAAGAGACCGCCTAGCCGCTCAATTATGGTTGCACTCGACTTGAAGAAATCCTATGACACTGTCGTTATCTCCATGCTTCGTCAAAAGCTTGCGGAGTCGTCCCTGCCGTGAAGTTTAGCCCGCTGAATGTCTAGCTACTTGAAGGGCAGAACAATACGGACATAGTTTAGAGGCCAGATGTCCAACCTAAGATTGATGCGCTCCGGGGTGCCGCAAGGTGCGGTTCTCTCTCCGCTCCTGTTTTCTTTCTACATCGCAGAACTCCCGGCACCACCACCAGAAGCACGCCTAGTCGCAAATGTGGATGACCTAACTTTGGTTGGTATTTTCCAAAGCTTATCTTCCAAAGCTAACAAAGGTCCTGGAATTTCTACATCTTCAACTGTCGCTCCAGAAGACCACTGTTTCTCTTCTTACAACACATTCTGCTCAAGCGAGATACGTGCCGAAAGTGTTCATAAATGGGACGCAAATCGCGCACGAAAGAAATCCGACGATTCTCGGCTATCAGTTCGATACTATGATGACGGGACGACTATCGTAGGCTCAGGGTATATCAGTATATCTCGCCAAAAATATGTTGCCACGCGGTTTCAGTTGATACCATCCAAGGTCGCAACCTCAAACTTGGGTAATTGAACCTTTATAATACAAAATATCAACGATAAAACAAATACTTAAGAAAACGCAATAAAGCTAGATACACGCTTGCAGGCAGAGCAAACGCGAGTAGAAAAATGAGAAAGCGTGCCAAGAAGAATACATTGCCCACAAAGCAAAACTCGGGCGAGAATGGGCCGATGTCACATCTGAGCTGCGGCAGATTGCGCCTTATATATTGTTGCTGAAGATAACGCTCGCCGAGCTCAATGTAATGAAACACAGAAGAATGGAATTTAATCTGATTTTACAATCTTCCAAAAAACAAATAAAGTATGCAAGATCTCCAATATCATGAACATTGAAATATCATTATCGAAGTTGAAGTTTCTTCGACACTCCCAGCACCAGATTTTTCCCATTCACTTCCGACTTGTAGATGGTCCCTGCTGGTCTCTCAGCTCTTCTTCTAGTCGTCTCCTGGCCTGTACGAGCCTTTTACGTGCGATAAACTTCTTGTCGGGCACGTCGCAAATGGCTCGATGATGCCCGCTATCGTTGGGCCTAAGATCGGCAAAAATCGTGCCAGCAATTTTCCAACAATACCAACATTCTCTCCTCTCTCTTCGACATTCCTCACTCGAAAAGCAGTCTTGCAGGCAAAACACGCACCAGTTCTTTTCTCGGATCATCTCATATCGTTCATTACCGTTTCGGAACTTCTGGCACGCGTCAGCGAAGTGTGTTCCGGCGTCTCCACAAAACGGACAGAGCATCCAGTACTTCACGCCTTCGCTTTCATCATTCTTGTTGCGAAAAGGGTACAACGCGATATCGTGCTCCATTCGCTCTACCGTTGCTCGTAACTCGGAAATGCGGTCACAATGCGAGTTCTTGGGAGAATCGACCTTTCTTGATTTCGGGACTGGCTCAACCTTGTTCTGCATAAGAGCACCATCGTTCACCTCCTGGACCATGAGTGAAAAGTGAGCTTCATCTCCGTCATCGTTCGACTGTACATCGAGGATTTCGCTTACTTCAACCTTCTCGCCCTGACGAACACGTTTCAACCTCTTAGCGTCCACCTTGACCATTGTATCGATTTCTCTATTCTCGTCTGAACTCGACTTATCTAGCACTCGTAATCGTTCTCGCAATTCTTCAATTTCTGTGTCCTTGTCTTTCATCTGATTCTGTTGTTCAGCCATCTGTGCATTCGAATTCCCATTGAGACGATCTTGGAGAGACGAGAACTCTTGTTTCAAGAATCCACATATCTCCACGCTTATTGCTGGGGTCTGCACTTCCTTCAGTGATCTTTCGCTTTTGCTCAACTCAATTTCCATCTCACTGATGAGGTCGTCGACAAGCTTCTTATGGGCTTCCATACGTTCAAGAAACGTCTCAAAGCGCACGTCAAACTCGTGTTTCGCTGCGATGTAGTCTTGTCTTTCGAACACAGAGGTCCAAACGTTTTGGGACATGTTTTCGTGTAGCAGATCAGTGAGCAAGAACCGCTTCCCAAGTCGCAGAATCTTTTCTCTCGTAATTTCGGCAGTGCGAATACAGAGATATATGAGAACTTGTTCTCCTGGTCCGGCCACGCGAAAAGAATCTTCTTGGATTAGGTGGTTCCACTTAACGCGGAGGGTTGATGCAATCTGCAAATTACTTTTGTTGATCACAATACTAGAATGAACTCGAGGAGTAAGTATGACCTGCATCTGTCTATGGAAGACTTTAAGGATAGCTTGAAAGTCATTTTCCATACGCGATGAACATTCTCGAACTCGAACGTACGCAATCAGATGGCTCAGGTCTCCATCGGCTTCGCTAATAGCCAACCTGGAAATTGGGGACACGCGCTGATTGCTGATTTTGGTCAGACTTCTAATGTGTACTGGTTTGCAACTATTGAAAAAGTTTTTTAACACTCCGATTAGAGAAATAACGCGATTGTAGCTGCGATTGATGACAGCTCTAGTGCATTTTCTTACGAAGCTTGCGCACAAGCGTACTCGTAACCCAAAAGGGAAGGCGAAAAAACAGGCGAAATAACTGTTTCCAAACACGTACGCCAAGCCTAAATGTGCCCCAAATGACACGCAAGCTACAGGTCGCCACGAAGATGTACGTCAGAGCTACGAGTGTAATCAAAGCACAAATTGCTAGTAGAAGTGTTTTATACCACTGGGTGAAGACATCTACCATGTAGAAAATATCCGGCCACTGGATTTCTGATGCATCGTCGCCCTTTCCTTCGAGCCATTTGCTGAATATCATGTGCACAGTGTGCGCAAATTTAAAAATTCCTGCTATCTCAAAGCTGCTGACCTTGCGACCGCAAGAAACAGAGCAAATCATTTGAATTCTAGCAGCAACAAAGCTGAACCGCAGGGTAGACTCTTTTCCTTTATCATCGCACTCTATTGTGAAAGTAGACTGATCGCAGACCACTTCGGCTTGAGTTTTCCTCGATGAAAAGCACTTCATGCGGGCTATGGCACCTTTTTCACATTTGTAACAACCTGTCAGCACTGCATTTTTGATGTTACAGACAGTGTCGTCAGCCACTACTTCCATCTGGAGGTCATCCTGAAACGTCATGATGATCTCCGAAGTAACCATAGCCGGAACGCGAGCTTGCACTTTACCGTCGCGATTTTGAAGGAAGTAAATAGCGGGTGTCACGACCGGCAGTCGATGCTGGATGTTCTGGAACCAGTCGGAAATATTGAGTTGTTTGCATTTACAATTCGCCCTCGTTTCCGCCGGGTAACACACGCAATCGGCCATTACATCGCACTGGAGTATCTTCGCCTCTTTCTCATTCAGACATTGCAATGGAGTACTCAAACGCAGATCCCAAACTGCTGTGTTGACTCCATCTTTGATCAACGGAACGTTCAATATAGGAATAGGTGGAAAAGTTATTGAGCTTAGCGTGAATGAGAAGGTTTTCAATTTTACTGGTACATTTGGAAGAAGAAACGCCGTATAGGTTTCGCTTCTTCCGCGCAACGCATCAAGATGTGTAAGCGTTATCTTTGCTCCTTCAGACCAGCTATTGCAACGGAAAATTTCATAGACGCGATCCGAATTGGGTTTGAGATATATGCGATAGAAAAGACATCCCGAACTCCAGTAAAAGCAGTCACAGCCCGGTCCGCCGCATGATTCGACGCACAATGTTATCCCAGGATAGTGGTTCCCTTCTTTCAACTCAGGTATCAAACTCGAGCTATTTACTGCTGCACATTTATCACCCACGCTAGAACCGGTATGGGGACACCTTTTGCTGTCAACAATTTTGTACTCTGTATCCCGGGTGAATAGGAGACTTTCAGGTTGGCAAGTGAATAAAAGCGATTTCCAAGACGCGCGAATTTCATGTACCAGCGTCGAGTTACTCCGAAGAGCTATACACGCTTCTTTTTTGAAAGGATTGATTTTCAGAACTTCCGAAACGCGAACGCTGCACATCTTCTGGTCTTGAGAACACTCTGTGATCTTGTGGCTGAATACGTTGACATGTTGACATCCATTTACCGTCCCCAGCGTAGTAGTTATCATAGTTACTGCCAACAGTTCAGTGAGGTCCGTTTTTGAACGACGCCTTCGACGAATGCGCCTGTACGCGGAATGACCTATGAACCGCAACAAGCGAAAAACTGTTAGAAACTACGCGCAACGGTCGACCAATTACCAGTGGAATGTACAAAAAAACGTAACATCCCGTTATCAGGAAGTAAAGGCACATCAACCATACAAACATCGCTCCTATGGGCCAACACTCGGGATTGAACATCAACGCAGCGCACATTGTGCAGTCGATATTCTCACAGAAGGGAGCGGATGGGCACACGGTTTGTATCGCTGTGACGGTAGCATTCTCCTCAAACTTCCATTGAACTTCATGCTCGTGGAGAGTGATCTGCGGTGGAAACTTGATAGTCTCGTTTTCACGTGGATTTTCAAAGTTCAAGCAATAATCGTCTGCGCAAATCTCGTAAGGCGATCTGCGTTGTGAAATCAGCTGAACCCCTCCTGAACGAATTTGTCTCATCACGTGACTATCAGAGCTACTCGCCTGAGCTACAGCCAATAAAATTGAGGCTATCGTGATAATATTCAGCGTTGAGGGAACTGATCCTTTCTTCGTGCGACCGACGAAGTTGTCGGTGTAGTCTACGCGTTGCCTCCTGCGGAGATTATATGGACTGGAACCTGACTCAGATGAAGACGCGGTTGCTTGATCTTCTGCATTAGCTGGGACTGTCAAATCGTCGCCATGCTCTCCATCGAGTTGACGTTCTTCTCTTGTTTCGTCCGTCTCATCTTCCGTGATTTCCAGTGGAATTAGTAGGTTCAACGGCCTTCGTATCTTGCGATGAGACGGTAGCATAACGATGGCCCCTCTGACGACTCCTTGAGCACTTGAAACTAGGTCGTCAATTCTTCCCATTTTCCACGAATGTCGAGGTTGCAGAGCCTCCGAAATGAGCACCACATTTCCCTTCTTGGGAACGGATTTGCACCCTCTGCTCTTCCCAATCTCATTCTGGTGTTTCTCACGCAATGATTTCAGGTACTCGTTTTGCCAAACGCGCCAAAACTTTCCGGCATCTCGCTGGAACTCTTTAAAGCGTCTATTGTTTGCAGAAACACTCGATCCTCGGATGGAAGGTATGTCGGATCCATATTGTCGGCCGCACTCACGTCGAGAGGCGATGAGACCTCGAAGTGATTCTGGAGGAAATCTATCGGTCTTAGCACTGTATCGACTGTAGAGCCTGATTCGACATACAATAGCGGTCTCGTGTTGAGCATGGACTCTACTTCCGTGATCGTCGTGGATAGTTCGTCATACGATGGTATTCTTTTCCCTTGAGCTTTGAAAAGAGCTAGTTTAACCGAGCCAATCAAGCGTTCATATACGCCTCCTTGCCATGGTGCGAACGGAGTAATGTAGTGCCATTCTATCTGGTTTTCGCTGATTTTCGCCGAAATCGTCGCATCATCCTGCACCTCCCGTCTACACTCGGACAGGATAGCCTCTCCCAGAGTGAACGTCGGAGAATTATCACTTGTGATTGATAGCGGAACTCCACGTCGTGCAAAAAATCGTCGCAGCATCAGGAGAAACGCGTATGTAGATAGGTCGTATACGATATCCAAGTGAATGAGCCTTGTTACCATACACGTGATTATTGCTCCATAACATTTGCCTCTAGCATCGTGACTTGAGCGAATGCTAAGCGGGCCAAAATAGTCGAGGCCTACATGTGCAAAAGGACGTGATCGCCGAACTCGTCGAGAAGGTAAGTCGCTCTGCTCCGGATATTTATGGGGCAGATTATTATACCTTTGACACGCGATACAACGTCTAATTACTTTTGCAACTTGCGAACGCAGTTTTGGTATCCAATAGACTTCTCGAACCAGCGCCATGGTATGACTCGTACCTGGATGGCCTTTGTTGTGACATGCTTGAATGATTAGCTGCGACAGCAATGAATTCTGCAAAACGAACATGGGGTGTTTAGCGGAGGATTCTAAAGCACTATTTCCCATTTCGACCGCCGCACCGCCATATACCAAACTCGTCTTCATAGAGTTTCAGATGTCGAGCGGAAGCGGACGCGATTCTTCACCAAAGGACCAACATCGTGGCGGAGCTTCGACTTAATCCAGTTCAGTACGATTTCAGAATCCGAAAGAACTACAATCCGAGAAATCGTGACCGTCGAGCGCAACTGAATCACAACTGAATAGGTTAAGCGCATTGCCAGAGTCATAGCATTGAGCTCAAGTTTTGGCATGGTAATCTTGGTATGAAGCGATGGAAGCTTAGCTTTAGCCATGATCAGATTCGTTGTTTCTCCCGATCTTAAATACACACATGCCGCAGTTGCCTCCGAGCTGGCGTCAGCGAAAGTGATCAGCATGACATCAGAAAATTTCAATGCCGAAAAGCGTGGTATGGTTTTGACAAATCCATTCATGTTGTCGCATATTTTCTGCCACTCATTTCGTTCATCTTCTGGTAATGAGGTGTCCCAGTCATATTGTGATTGCCATAGAGATTGAAGGAAAACTTTGGCCTTGTGCAGAAGTGGAATCATCCATCCCATTGGATCATAGATCGAAGCAATGGCACTCGCCACCGTCCGCTTTGTTACACGCTGATGACCCGGAATGGTACAGGAAACGCGTAAGTGGTCCTCATTTGCGATCCATTTTACTCCCAGTACCTTTGGAGAGGTGTCAGTAGATTTGTCCTCGGTATCCATCTTCGAGAGAAGTTCTTGACTATTTGAGGCAAACTCTCTGAGATTCATCTTGAGGTCCCTGAACATTTGCTTAGTACTGGCATACATCTGAGAAGCGTATTCCACTGTGTCCGACGTCAACAGAAGGTTTTCTACATAAAGATTGTCTTTGATCTCCGCGATAAAATCCGTGTCGGTTGCGTACTGATCAAGATGGAAATGCGTTGTCGCAGCCAACAAAAATGGAGAAGACAACAACCCAAACGTTACTCGTGTAAAGCGAAATACTTTGAGGTTCTGCTCACTGGGAGGAAGTTTATGATCCTTTAACCTCAAACAACGCGTCGCATCTCTGTCCCTTTCATGTAATCGGACTTGCAGGGATGCTTTTTCTACATCCGACACAAAAGCAACTCGACCGACTCTGAAACGTAGTAGAAGACCGAACAGTTTCGGTAGAATTACTGGTCCTCTGTGAAGTGCATCATTCAGCGAAGGGGAATTCTTGTAGTGCGCTGAGGCGTCGAAGACTATTCGTATTTAGTAGTACATTTGTGTGGTGTCAGAACTGCTTGATGCGGTATATAATGAATGCGGGTACCAAGAGGCTCCTCGGCTTCGTGCACTTCCTCGACAATATTCTGGCAGTATTGGTCTTCGAACACTCGGTTGTACTGCTCCAACAGTTGCTGATCTTTTGTGAGCGAAGTCCACGTGCTAATCAGTCTTCGATACGAGATCGCTTTATTGGTTGGCAGGGGCTTGGTCGTATCCTTCCATGTTAGGCGTACATAGTAGCCATCTTCCCTTTTTTCCACTGTCTGCCGAAATTCGTCCCATACGCGCTTATCGACTAGTTGTTGGATGTCTCTTTCTGATTCTGTGAATTCTTCTGACCCTTCCGTTTCAAGAGCCCAATATTTCGACCACAACTTCTCTTCTTCCGATTGAGGTCTTGTCATATCTCCCGTCAATGTATTCACGGTTGTGTCAAGTAACCAACACTGTTTCCATCTTTTCGTGACGTCCTGATGTTGTGCCGCGTAAAGAACTTGTTGGGAGGCCTGGAGCCTTCCTGTCATCAGATACCCAAGGCGTGCTGGAAGTAAATGATGTCCTGAAGGCAGCCTGATCTGTCCCTGATCTTCGCGAACCAGAGACCACAATTGGTCACTAGTAAGGATGAGTGAGAGTGTGTATGTGTGGTTACGGTTTCCAACCGCTGCGAGGTTCACAAAAGACTAAGATAATATTTATGACTAGAAACTATATGCAATCAATCAGTAGAGGCAGCTATCAGGTATGATGATGTGGCGCAGATGACGATTTCCTCGGCGAAAGGTGCAGGATGTCGTTGAACGGCGGCGAGGTGAAGTTCCAAACGTCACGGCGAAATGCGATTCCAAAAGATTGCAGCGGGTTAGGATGGCAAAAAGGCGCACGTCTTCCAGCGACGATGCTAACCCGGGTGGAGGACCCTAAGACCCCTAGAAGATCCAGAGGAAGGAAAAACGGGAGAACTGCCGATCTCTTCGCTCACGGCCCCTCGTCCCCTTTTCTGTCCCGCGCAAACCGACCGCTTCCGGTTTGGAATGGCTCTGGCCGCAATGCGGCGGCAATTCAAAATTTGACACAATCCGTCCTTCGTGCACTCTTTCGTGACGTCTTTTTTTTTACGTTTGTGTTTTCAACTCTTTGTCTGTAACATTTTTCATTTCCATCCATACCAGCTACATGCCGGGGGGTGAAAGAAAATGTGGCTCCACTCCACATCACCATTTCAATATTCATAAAAAAATTCATTCAACAACAAAAAAAATCAACAATAATAGATCGAAGACCGGATCAATCTTCCGAGCGCTCTAGGGCCCGCATCTTATCCTTGTACCGGCAAGCGGCCCGTTTGATGTGTTTGCGGTTGCTTCTCACTGCCACCACCTCCTTGCGCGGTGCTTCCGCTGACGGCCCTGGTCTTTGACTCTTCTGCGCTCGAAATGGTGCCAGCTTCAATTTTTCCAGCTCGACATGCGGCCGTAGCTGTATGCAGAGATAGTCGAAGAACATCACTGTGGCGTCTTCGGTCATCCAATCTTTCTGGTTCTGGATCTTTCCAATCGAATACCATGCCGCATTGTCATCAACGTCCCCTGGATTTATCTGCAGTACGTCCACGATGAGCGAGGCGTGCTCCGGGTGCGCTGAGGTATACGACGTCACATGATTCCGTATTTTGGCCGTCACGTGTTCCCAGCTGATCAGGTTGACGCTCCTTGGCCCGTTGATCAGATACACGTGGGCGCCGCAGGATACCCATAGGCTTATAGCCGAGATGATAGCGAGCCATGCCGTCACTCTGCGTGGTTCCTCTGGCGGTAGTACGATCACCACGGCTCCTAAGTCATCAGTGAAGATGCTATCGATTTTCGTGCGTATAGTCGAAAAGTCTTCATAGAAGAACACGCGTGTGCGCGAACCTCCAGACATGAATGCGATGCGACGCAGGACCACTGGCACCACCAGGAGAATTCTATTGTGCACTCGATCGAGAAGTGAGTTCGCTTTGAAATCTTCCCATTTTGTCCGCTGCGCGAACTTCCACGCCATCTCGAATGTCCTTTTCGGGATCTCTGGCCAGCCCCTCGACAGGTTTCCGTGCCTCATCACCCATGTAGGGTCTATCATCCGGGCCATCGTATTCACGTGCGTGCATTTACTGCGAAAAAACGCATATGCAAATCCGAGTGATCGAGGGTCGAGAACTCTATCAGCGGGATCCGTGATTCTTTTGCATTTCAAGGCGATCGATCCAGGTTGTGACCATATGGAGAGCACCCTTGCTGCGTCCAAAACACATTCGATCGGGAACTTGTTCGCTGGATGGGACAGCTTGTCGATGAGTTCGCCAGCGACCGTAGTTTTCGAAATTTGGCACGTCGGCAACGGGAAGCCCAATCCACCTTTCATCGGCGGAAAATCCTGTCCGCAGCACCGAAATTGTGCGTGAAGTAAGTGTCGATCATCACGGACTTCAAATTCCTTTTCGTGCCTGAAACAATCATTTTGAGTTCTAATAGCGCATACCTTGTGCACTTTTTTCACTCTTTTTCGTTTCGTTTTTACGGCCACTGGCTCATTACTTATCTCATGTGGACACTTCAACAATAGATCATTTTGTACCTTGATGGGTTCTTCATCCGCCCCTATCCTCGTTATTAACGCGGATGTGTCGAATGTCTGCAATACCCGGTAAGGCCCATCCCACTCTATTGTAAGTTTCGGATGCTTCCTTTTGATTTTCTCTCGGGGAAGCTTCATGAATACTCGTTCGCCCACGCAGGGAAAGTAAGCGGTCGCGACGTTATTGCGAGCGTCATAGGCTTGCTTCATTTTAGCCCTATAAGCCTTTGAATGTTCACCAACCTCTTCTCGGATGGCTTGCATCCCTCTCAAAAGCTCTGTTTTGTAATCGTCAACATTCACGAAGTACTTCGAAACATCACTCCCTGGTATTGTGCTTGAAGGCATCACTGGGTCGAATCCGTGCAAGACGAAAAATGGACTCTCCCCAGTTGCTTCATGGGGGATAACGTTACACGCGTACACCACATTGGGCAACATAAGGTCCCATTTATCAGGAAATTCCACTTTTTTCTTGAGAATTCGCTGCAGCGTTCCAATGGCCCTTTCGCTGACACCATTCTCTCTCGAATTATAGCCCATAGTAACAGAGTGTTTAATACCCGCTACTAATGCTAATTCTTCGAGAAGAGAGTTCAAAAATTCCGTCCCTTGATCTGTATGGATCTGTTTGGGCCATCTTCCTCCCTCACATATCCAGCGGTGAAACAGGGTTGTGGCTACAGTTGCTGCGGTTTTATCTGGTATCGCATAACCTCCAACCCACTTTGAGAAGTAATCAACTACCACCAGTACATACCTCATTCCACTAAGGCTAAGGCTCATTTCTAGAATATCCGCTGCCACAATCTCAAATGGCTTTCCAGTTACAAATGGCTTTAGTGGTGGCATCATTCGTCGATGAGGGTTTGTCAGCAAACAATTTCTGCAGGCTTTTGTCCATCGAACAATATCGCCGGACATGCCTTCCCAGAAAACTATCTTTCGAAGTTTTGCCAATACCTTTTTCGCTGAATGATGACCTGCTAGTGGGCCACTGTGATTTTCCTCAAAAACCGTTTTCCTGTGGTTCTTAGGGACTACAAGTGCCGCAGATCCATCCTCCAGTAGAATCTTTAGGTTGCCCTCATCTAGTATGAAATCCGCAACCTTAAACCTTTTCTGAAGTCCTGGCAGTTTAACTTCCTTATCCACCTCATTTCTTTCTAATGCCTTTATCACTGGCCCATATTCACTGTCCTGCCGCAGTTCAGTCAACCATACCGAGTCCTTATGCGTAGAAATGCAACAAACTATATGCTCATCTCCCGCACCTATCTCTTTGACTTCCTCTGCATTTATCGGTATACCTCGTGATAACGCATCCGCTACGGGATTTGCTTTACCCTTCACATACTCGATTTCTAGCCGATATTGTTGGATCTCTAAGGCCCACCTGAGTACTCGACCAGAAACATTTGCGCGACGGAACAAAGCAGTTAGAGGTGCATGATCAGTTCTCGCAATGACCTTCATTCCATACACAAAGAAATGGAATTTCTTGAGCGCGAAAACCAAAGCTAGCGCCTCGAGGTCCGTAATGTGGTAGTTACTTTGCGCCTTAGACAAGCGTTTCGACACGAAGTAGATCGGATGAAGCATCTCATCTTTTCCTTGCTGTCATAACACCGCGCCTAATCCTAGCTGCGAAGCGTCGGAACAGATGATGTATGGATTCTTGCCAGACTGCGCGCCCTCAATATCCGGCTGTGCTAGAACCGGCGTCGTAGTCAAAACCTCTTTGAGTGCAACGAACGCTCTTTCCTGTGCATCACCCCATTCCCATGACGTTTTTGTGCTCGTTAGAGAGAACAACGGACCAGCTATTTTAGAGAAATTCAGCACGAACTTCCTATAATAACTGCATAACCCGAGGAAGGTTCGCAGCTCAGCTATGTTCGTCGGCCTGGGATACTCCTTGATTTTTGCCACTTTGTCGGGATCTACATGGACTCCACTACCGTCCAGTTCATGCCCTAGGAAAGCGACTCTATCCGCGAGTAGAATGCATTTTTGCGGCTTAAGGCGTAGATTTGCTTTCAGCAGCGCTTGCATTACCAATTTCACGACCTCGTAGTGCCTTTTCTCTGATTCAGTTGCGATCAAGATGTCATCGATATACACGAAGACTTCTTTGTTTTTCAGGTCACGCAAAACTGAGTCCATTAGCCGTTGGAAAACAGCAGGCGACGTTGTCAATCCGAAAGGCAGAACGTTAAACTGAAATAAGCCTTCGGACGTCGTAAACGCGCTTTTTTCCTTCGCCGACTCGGCTAGAGGTATTTGCCAATAACCCGACGCCATGTCGAGCGTACTGAAGTATTTTTTACCTTGCAGGCTCTGTAACATGACATCTATCCCTGGTAAAGGATAGGCGTCATGCTTAGTACATTTGTTTAGCTGACGGTAATCAATACATACCCGGAGACATCCATCCTTCTTCCGCACCAGGACCACCGGAGAAGCCCATGCAGAATTGGATTTTTCAATTATTCCTCTTTGTAATAAAGCGTTTAATATGTCCTTAAACTCATCGCGAGCCCCTATTGGTACGGGTCTCGTTTTTTGTCGTATTGGTTTTGTGTCGCTTGTATCGATGTCATGAGCAACAAGAGAGGTTTGTGTAAGCTCACTATCTTCCACTGCAAAAACTTGATTGTAATGCTCAACAATCTCTTGCATTTCGTGCGATAATTGCTTTCCTCCCTTTTTAGCTACCAACATCTCCAACAAGGTTCCCATGCGCCCTTCTTCAGATAAGGAATCCTTCCTACTGCATAGCAAGTCCGTGGGGTCTTCAGCCCGGTGTTCATTCCAGCTTACTTTCTCCCATTCTCCCACTTGCTGACCATTTCCAAACACCATAGGTTCATCCGACGTATTGACTACTGCCACCATAGCTGAACCTTCCGTGTTAAATTTGCAGATACCACTAGCAATTTTTCCATCATTGGGATGAAATATCGCTTGCTGATCAGGTATACCGCCTTTGAGTTCCAGGCATTCGGTTTCTCCCGGCGCTACGTACACCCTTCCTGCTACAACCGCTAGTGATTTCTCACTGTTGCCGCAGTCTTGTGATATCTCTGGGATCCCTGACCCTAAAGAATTTTCTGCGTCTGAACCGATATCTGCGACATTCACCTCTGACGCCCTTAACGTCCGAGTTGCCTTACTGACGCAGTATCCCATTGCAGGCATAGCATTTGTACCCAATATTAGCATATCATCCTTGTTCAAAGAGGCATACATTTGTACAATTGCTTCCTGGTCATCAGTTTTGTCCGCAACCGTCACCTCTACCACAGTTAAAAATTGCATGGGCCTTCCAGATGCATCAATGACGCTAATGGAATCCGACATGGGCAATTCTTTAACCTGGGTATCAATGTCAATTCTATTGTTGACGGCTTGCTGCAAAATCCTGACAGGCAAAATTGAAACCTCTGATCCAGAATCTAGCAAGGCTTCTACCGTTTGACCCAATACGTCCACCTTTATTGTGGGTCGATCACCAATCAAGCGTGGAATCATTTGCGTACTAGCACTAGCTGTTCGATGAACTGACCTTACTGACTTGCATGCCTTTACTACACGTGCAGACAGCGACATTGGTTTTTGCGTGCCATTCCTTTGCGGTTTCTTACAGTCACGCGCTTTGTGTCCTACCTCTCCACAGTTGAAGCACTTGAAATCCCGCGCTTTAACCTCTTTAGGCTGTTCCGACTTTCCATTGGACGACTGCGGTTTCTCTTTGGATGCCGTGACACCCCTATCTTTACCACTGCCATACCTACCCTTATCGGGATACCTATTCTTTGGGTTGTCATGCACTCTGCTCCGCTGCATCAGGCGTCTCCTTTCTACCCGCATAGCAGCTTGCTTCAGCTTTTCATACATATCCGCACCAGTTCCCTCTAAGATTTCTTGTAGGTTACAGGCCTCGTCCCAATGCACTAGCTGTTCATAAAGAAGGTCTGCTCTCACCACTGAAAGCGCCTCTTCTTCCAGCTCTGGGTAAGCCCTCCGCGTCAATTTCTCTAAATCTACGCAGAAATCAACCACGGATTGAGATTCGGCTTTTTGCAATTTGCGCAGGTTCCCTAATGCCACAACTTTCTTGTTACGATTTTCGGACCTACACAAATCAAACATAGCCTTGACTAGTACTCGGTATCCACACCCTTTCTTGTCTTTTGGAAAGGCATCATACTGCGCTCTAGCTTTGCCTACCAGCTTAGCCTTAAACAGTGCACAGCGTTCACTATCCTCCCAATGTTTAGATGGGTACTTAAGCTCAAATGCTTCCTTGAAACTTTCAAACCCATAGTCTTTATCCCTACCGGAATAAACTTTGACCTCTGGGACAGCAGCGAACTTGAGATACTCACCCATCACAGTTTTTCGATGCCTACGGGTTGTCCTACCCCCTGGGCTTTTTTCTCCCTCATTATCACTACCCGAGTTTAATGAAGAGTGAATTGACATACCCGGCTCTTGTGTCGTCCTGCTTGACGAAGCGCTCGAGGTCGACGTTCGAGATCCCCTCGTGTGCACCGGATTGGAGCAACCAATCTGTAATTGTCCAAAATTATCAAGCGCATTCGGCACATCTTCATGAATACCAGAGTTGTTACCTGGGAGTATCGGGGTCTCCCCTTGCCCATTGGACATCCGCTCTCGTTCCTCTAGCTCAGCAATGCGTCGCTTTTGGCTCTCGACTTGAGCCTCGAGTGCGGCCATCTTGGCGTCCTTCTCGTCCACAGTCTGAAATAGAGACCTCTCAGATTTCAATAGAGTTTTTACCCTCCGTTTGACCTCTTCAGGCTCACAAAGTAACTTCCTAGCTACTTTATTCAGACTTTTTTCTTTCCCTATTAGCTCTTCTAACCTCTCACTTAGGGCACCTGCTTCAACACATCCTAGGCACTCTGTCACTACACCTAGAGTGGCTGCATCAGCAAAAGTTTTTTCAATTCCTTTTGTCAACTTGCGCAAACCTCGCAATGTAGACGTCACCTCCTTCTCGAGTGCCGCATCAATTTTATCCCTATTTGCATCACCAATTCGCAAATGTTTTGCCACCTGGCTGCGCAAATTTATTCGCATGTGTTTCAGCGTATGTGTAATTTGCCGACATACCTCAACTCCATGCTCTGAAGCAGAGTCCGAGTAATCGTCCAGCAATGCGCTGACTTCCGCATGGTCCAATTCCATGACTTGATCAACATTATCCACACGGTCTGCCATATCGCCACAATCGGCTTTATCTGAAACAGACATGTTCTTTTGTGCTAGTCAACACACACTGAAAATTGCGTGCGTTCACGATCTCAACACAATCTATGTGTAGCACAGGATTTCCCGTGGCTGTCTTGACTATTTGCTATGCCAACCCACGTTAGGTACGCGTAGGCTGACCTCGCCAATAGGCAAGACACCACAGTATCAACAGCCGTCAAGAGCTGGTACTGCTGATTGATTGCCACCCGGTTAAGGGCCGACAGAAGAGTTTCAGATTGACACCCAATAAAGAGCCAACAATCCGAAGGAGAATCTTGACCAACCAAAATAGTCAGCCAATAGTCACAAATAAAATCGTAGAATTGTAAACCTCGCTTGGAGTTGATTTGGCTATGGCCCCCAAGTAAGGATGAGTGAGAGTGTGTATGTGTGGTTACGGTTTCCAACCGCTGCGAGGTTCACAAAAGACTAAGATAATATTTATGACTAGAAACTATGTGCAATCAATCAGTAGAGGCAGCTATCAGGTATGATGATGTGGCGCAGATGACGATTTCCTCGGCGAAAGGTGCAGGATGTCGTTGAACGGCGGCGAGGTGAAGTTCCAAACGTCACGGCGAAATGCGATTCCAAAAGATTGCAGCGGGTTAGGATGGCAAAAAGGCGCACGTCTTCCAGCGACGATGCTAACCCGGGTGGAGGACCCTAAGACCCCTAGAAGATCCAGAGGAAGGAAAAACGAGAGAACTGCCGATCTCTTCGCTCACGGCCCCTGGTCCCCTTTTCTGTCCCGCGCAAACCGACCGCTTCCGGTTTCGAATGGCTCTGGCCGCAATGCGGCGGCAATTCAAAATTTGACCCAATCCGTCCGTAGTCTTTCGTGACGTCTTTTTTTTACGTTTGTGTTTTCAAATATTTGTCTGTAACATTTTTCATTTTCATCCATACCAGCTACACACTGCCCAACAGAGTAAGTGGTTCAATACTCGATCGATCTTTTTTGACGCGCACAGGAAGTTTCTTCTGTGTTATGAAGTCAACGTCTTTCTGCAACAGTGGTGGGGGAGCCAAAGATTTTGTTAAAACTCGATGCGTCAACAACTGGAGGGGAAGTGGCTGTCCTTCGTCGTCCCAGGTTTCAAGAGAAACTCGACGGCATACTTCTTCTTGAACTGTCTCAGAACCGAAGGTATCCTCTGGTTCCGGTCCTGATTTAGCGTGTGCCATTGCGGACTTACGTCGTGGGGAAGAGAAACAAGTTGAAAGTCTGTTGAGAAAGGAGTGAGAAACAAGAAAAAAGCAAGGAAAATCAAGGAAAATCCAGCTTGATCAGGTGATGAGGGGATGGCGCGGAAGCTCGTACGAAAGCGATGCGTCGCGCCCCCATGACGCAAGTCCGCAATAGCACACACTAAATCAGGCCCTGAACCAGAGGATATGCAAACGCAACTTCGTTTCTTCCAATGTTGGGAGACCCAACTCATCAGCAAGATTGTTATCTATGAAAGAAAGCTCGGCTCCTGAATCCAGCAATACTGCAACCTTTGTTAGCTGTCGCGTCTTCGGATTCATAACAGTCAATTCGCCAGCTGGTAGGAAAGTTCCGCAAACTTCTGATTCTTTGTCTGTCTGAGTCGATTGCAGTTCATACACTACTGTCTCTTTTTCTTCATTTGCTGTCTCCGTAACCGAATTTACCTTAGCAGGAGATTTCGTCTTCTGAGGTCCCTTCAACGCGTTGTCTTTATGAGCCTCTGGCATCTTGCGTAGTGATACGGACTGATTTGACTGTCTCTCTTCGGTTTGCTTACCCGGCCCTGATTTGAAACAACACGAGGTGTGATGGGCACCTTTGCAGGCGAAACACATAGCCTTGGTGCAGCCCGATGTAGTGTGTTTTGGAGAAGCGCAGATAAGGCAAAGTCTGTGCTCACGGAGGTACTTCGATCTCTCCTGTGGTGTTCTAAACTTCGTGCACGCGATCGATTTATGGTTCTCCTTACAGTATATACACGCATTGAAGTTTTGTCGATTCAATCCTTTCCCCACGCGCTGGTCCTGTTGTGGATCATATTTGCGACGAATATAAAGCGGGACTGTTTCTTCACTCGAAATGATCTCTTCTAGGAATTACAACAACTTGCTCATCTCAAAAGGCGTTACATTTGCCATGGCGTGTTTCTTTTCCAACACTTTCCGTTGAATGAGCTCGGGGAATTTTGATAGTACCTGCTCAAGAAGTCACTGACTATTTACGTCCTCGCCCTTTTGTTCCAACTGGGATACGACTACTTGAAGTTCCTCAAAGAGTACGCGTTGATCCTTCAAGGAAGAAGATCGCACACTCATGCGATCGAGTTTGTCGATCAGCTTGTTGACTAGTTCTTCCGTGTTGTCATATTTCGCCTTCAGAAACTCCAACGCCTTAGAGAAGTTTTCCGTTGTGACTTGGAATTTCTTCACTGCTGTCTGAGCGTCCCCCTTGAGCGCTTTCAATAAATAGTTGAATTTGTAGAGCTCTGGTAAAGCTTGCGAATGGATGTTGGCTTCAAATAGCGACCAAAAACTATCCCACTCCCAAATATTTCCGCTGAACTCGGGAATTGGAACAGTAAGAAAGTCCATTCTTCTAGGCCGAAACGCAGTATCGGAAACGGTATCTGCTGGTGCACTATCAGAGAACCGTGCTTGCCTGCCGACCGTGCAGGATTGAAAGGCGCGCGAGCGAGCTTTCAATAACACCAGGTAATCCAGAGCAGCTGCGAGAGAAGTCTCTGCCTTTGAGGCATACTCGTCATAGTCTTCGCAGTCTTTTTTCGATACATTCTCGAACGAGTCGAGTACCGATGCATAGTCTTTTAGCGATTCCCCTATACGCGCAGTGCAAGCCTCAATTGCTCCTATTGATTCCTCCAAGCGTCTACGGCTGTCTACGTTGTACCCGATAGGTGATTCATCGGCTTGAACGCGGAGTGACTCGAGGTTTTCAGTCTTGAAGCGCGAGACATCGGTCTCGAGCTTCTTAGTCGACTGGGTTAGCAACCGCTTATAGGAACTCGTTTGAACCGACATAGTGGAAGATTTCAATTTTCTTACAGTTTCATAAAAGCTATCTCTTATAATCAGATTCCAATTATTGCGAACTGACGTAATAGTAGAGAAAGGGCAAGCGAATATGAAAACAAACAGAAGAAAATGAAAAAAACGAGGTTTTTCGTTAGCTGCCAAAATTGAATTGAAGAGCGAATACTCGAATACTCAACTTGAATACTCACTCTCCTGGTCCGGCGTTATCGTATAGCCGATGCACCATATCGTAGGCTCAGGGTATATCAGAATATCTCGCCAAAAATATGTTGCCACGCGGTTTCAATTGATACCATCCAAGGCCGCAACCTCAAACTTGGGTAATTGAACCTTTATAATACAAAATATCAACAATAAAATAACAACGATAAAACAAATACTTTAGAAAACGCAATAAATCTAGATACACGCTTGCAGGCAGAGCAAACGTGAGTAGAGGAAAGAGAAAGCGTGCTAAGAAGAATACACTGCCCACAAAGCAAAACTCGGGCAAGAATGAGCCGATGTCACATGTGAGCTGTGGCAGAGTGCGCCTTATATACTGTTGCTGAAGATAACGCTCGCCGAGCTCAATGTATTGAAACACAGCAAAATGGAATCTAATCTGATTTTACAATCTTCCAAAGAATAAATGAAAATATGCAAGATTTCCAATATCATGAACATTGAAATATCATTATCGAAGTTGAAGTTTCTTGCGGAAGCTGCGGAAGCTTTTCGTAAGAACACGGCTAAAGGAGCGAACCTCCTGAAAGCGCTGGCAGAAGGAACTGGGGACAAAGCAAAGAGGCTGCCGAGATGTCGTACGTTCGTGCCGTGGCAGTGTGGAGGAAAGAAGACCACCTCCGTGCAAACCGACGTCAATCCCTCCGCGGAGAGGGTTTTTGTCATGGGAGAGGTGCTGGCTGGCCGCAGCTCTCCTGAAGATCTTACTGCAAAGAGCCGGCGTCGAGAGGAACCCAGGACCCGCGAAGAAGAAGAGCTACCCATGTGCCACATGCGACAGAGATGTCAATTGGTATGGAACCAGCGTCCAATGTTTTGGATGCGAAAGGTGGAGTGCCCTTCTCTTGTTCGGGTCTCAGCTCTGTGAGGCACCACGATTCTTCCTTTCGTTGTATTGTGTGCTCCGCCTCCAGTAACTCAAATTCCTCATCTACCAACCGCCCCCTCTCTATTGTACATATCAATCTCAACGGCCTTCGCGCCAAGCTTTCTGAATTATCTCTCTTTGCCCGTACTCATCACCCGGATGTTATCATGGTTCAGGAAACCAAACTCTCTCCCTCTGCTACCTCTCGACATCCAAACATCCCGGGCTATACTGCTTATCATACTCCTAGGTCTTCTCAGGGAGGCGGAGTCTCTACTTTTGTTCTGTCGTCTCTTCCCTCTCACATCATTCCAAACACTCCAGTGGATGGCACTCTCGAGTACATCCCCATCCATCTACCTCTAAAAACTCCACTTTCTCTTTTCAATATATACATTCCTCCTCCTACATCCTGTCCACCAACCTACAACCCTATCCCTCTTCGATTCCGATGCTAGAGGAAATGACGTCGAAGACTGGGCGGAGGAGTGCGATCTGGTTATCCTTAACGATGACCAGCCCACTCGTCTCCCTGCCTACGGCCGATCTTCCAGCCCAGACATCTCCCTTGTCTCTTCTAATCTCTCTAATGCCTGCTCTTGGTCTACATCCACAACTCTTTCCAGTGATCACATTCCGGTCGTTGTCAATATCGATCTCTCTAACTCTCTTGCTCCCTATACAGGTGTTCGTCATCGTTCTTATCTCAATTTAGGCCTTGCAGACTGGAGCCTGTTCAGGGAGGTTGCACTCCGCCAAGCGGCCGAATATCCGTGGAATGGCAATGTACAACAGAAGGAGCGCCACTTCTCTGATGCCATCCGGAAGGCGATGAAAGCTGCGATCCCTGAAGGTCGTGTCAAGACCTTCTTTCCCAATGTCACCAGGGAGACACTGCAGAAGATAAGGACAAGGGACGCAAAGAGAGCTGCTGATCATCTTGACCCAGACATTGCCGAGCTGGATAATGAGATCAGGATGGACCTTGATAGGCACAAGAAAGAATCTTGGGAAAAGTTCACTGAGAAGATGAACTTCAGGAGTGATGCTGCAGCAACGTGGAAGGCTTTGAAAAGGATCTCCGAAAAGTTCACCTCCGCCAACAATTCCACGATTGAATTCGACGGCGGAGTCTTTAAGTCAGGGAAAGAGGCCGCAAATGCTCTTGGGAAGCATTTTTTCATAACTAAGACAAAAAGAGAGAAGCAGAATAGAATAACTGTTCGGGAACTCTGTAAATTGCCACTTATGGCTGAAGATGATGCAGTCACGCCCGCTCAGGTCGAGAAGGTTATCAAGGAAATGAGTAACTCGAAGGCAGTAGGGCCAGATGGCTTGAGCCCAGCAGTTCTAAAGAGACTGCCAAGTGAACTACTACCCCTGCTCGCTGACGTCATTAATACATCGTTTCGGACCTGAACATTAACTCAAGATTGGAAAGTAGCACGCGTCATCCCATTGCCTAAGCCGGGTAAATCACCATCCACGGCAAAAGGTTACAGGCCAATCAGTCTTCTCTCACCTATTGCCAAAGTTGCGGAAAAATTGGCTGTGGAGGAGCTCTCCGAACACAATAGCAAACAAAAGCATCAACATGGTTTCCGTAAGCTACATTCCACCACTACGGCCCTACTGGAAATTGTGAGCTATGTTTTGGACGGCTTCAACGCCATGAAACCTCAGCGTACCGTAGGTGTAGCCCTCGACCTAACGAAGGCTTTTGATACTGTAAACTTGGGCATTTTGTCGGAGAGCCTGTTAAGGTCTACCATTCCGCCCTGGCAGAAGCGGTGGATAACCGCATTCACCAAAGGACGTCGGGCAAATGTGCTATTTCAAGGGCACGTTTCCAATAGCATCCCAATCGCCGCCGGCGTACCTCAAGGAGGAGTTTTATCGCCTGCTCTTTTTAGTCTGTATATTGAAGATCTACCCGTTCCATCCCAAGACATCAAGGTCGTTGCATATGCGGATGATATTACTATACTATGCCGGGATCGCGACATAAATGTAGCTGCCAGTAAGATCAATGACTACTTGATCGAGTTGAAATGTTTTCTCGATAGCAAGATGCTTACGGTCTCTGCCGCTAAATCATCCGTCACAGTCTTTTCCACTGTTCCTGCGAACTGGTGCTCATCCCATGGTGAAATGGGACGAAACTCGCCTGCCGGCCGCCCGATTCCCTAAGCTGCTCGGACTCGTGTTGGACCCTTCGCTGAGGTTTCATAAGAACACTGAGCAGAAGCAAGCTGCAGTGAAAACAAGACTTAACGTCCTACGTGCTCTCGGCGGAACGTCCTGGGGATGCAGTAAAGAAACGATCCTGACCACGTACAAGGCCATCGTACAGCCCGCCCTGGAGTATGCTGCACCAGTCTGGCAGCATATCGTGTCGGACACATCCTGGTCCAAGCTGCAGCGCATCCAAAATGGAGCATTGCGAATCGCAACAGGCTGTTCTAAAAGCTCTCCAATAGAGCACCTACATGCCGAAGCTCGCATCCTGCCAGTTAAGGACCACTGCCAACTCCACGCACAACAGCTGTACATAAACATTCTGAAGCAGCCAAATCATCCGTCGCGAAGAGTATTAGACCCCGTGAGAGAGAGGTATAAGAAAGCCGTTTGCTGATGCTCCCACGAAAATCAATATACAGAGATGGACTAACGCACAACAAGAACGCCTCCGTCTCTTACGTGCTGAGCACACCCAATTCGTCAAGGATCACTTATGCAAGACCGCCGTAAACTCCATTCTCGGAGTCGTGCCGCCTGAGGTCAGCGAAACCGAGATGGAACTCGGTAGGCGTGCCAGGTGCACCCTTGCCTCGTTGCGCTGCGGGCACTCCCCCATGCTTATGTCTTATTTACATAAGATCGATAGCAGCAGACCTGACGAGTGCCCGGATTGTGGTAATAAAGGGCATACTACTGCGCACCTTTTCAACTGCCCGATGAGACCGACATCGTTAACAACAGTAGATCTGTGGACGAATCCGACGCTTGTGGCTCAGTTCCTCAGTCTATGACAGGACCCTCTCTGTGGCTGCAGAAGAAGAAGAAGAAGAACAAAGCAAAGAGCTGCTCACATTGACCTACCGTGCCATCGGACAATCCGTGATGTCATGCGCAGCCCCAGCTTGGAGCCCGCTCATTGCATCGTCTCACTGAGACCGGTTACAAGCGTGTAAAAATTCAGCCTTGAGGACTGCGACGGGAAGCCTGGCGATGGCGAGCACCACCCACCTGAGTAACGAGACGGAAATCATGCCAGTTCAAGCTCATAATGAAACTCCAATTCTTCTCTTCTTCTTTGCAGCCGCTTCGCGGAGGGGATGACGTCGGTTTGCACGGAGGTGGTCTTCTTTCCTCCACACTGCCACGGCACGAACGTACGACTTCCCGGCAGCCGAGATGTCAAAAACTCCAATTGACACTTCAATATCGAACGGTTGCGGCACTCGCTCCAGAACACTCCTCACACGACATGATGAAGAAGCCGGAACAACCAAGACAGATCAGGAAGCACGTCAGAACGATCAAGCTAATGTCGGTGAGGATAGGAAATTAGGAGAGCATTCGCAAAGAAGTTCACAAAGAGTTCGTAAAGGAGTTTTTGGGTACCACGATTTCTCCCCTGTTAAGTGGACCGCCGCCGATGATTGCGAAGGAGGAAGAGACTTTGCCAAGATCAAATCGAGCAGCGCTACCTCAACTCCGGAGTGGTTTCTGCTCAAAGTCGCAGTGGTATCTTCACAAGATAGGAGCAGCCGATAATCCACTTTGCCCAGTCTGCGGGCTCGAGGAACATACAGTACCTCACATGTTCTCATGCTCTGGAAAGCCAACACACCTTACAATCGAAGACTTCTGGCTGAAACCAGTGGAAGTATCCAATTCCCCGTGACTTTGATCATACATGAATGAATTGAAATGAAAAAAAAAATACAAAAAACAAATAAATAAATAAATGAAAAAAAGCAAAAAATTTAAAAAAAAAACCAGAAAAACAAATTTAAAAAAGAGGGTCGAAAAAACGCCCCACTCGGGGATCCTCCTAAGAAGAGGATTCCAGCAACGTTGCTTCGATTGCGTCGTCTACATGCCGGAAATTGGATCCAGGATCAGTCTGTATGGTGGATGATGGGGAACAACAACAACCTGTATAGGGAGCAAGAGAGTTAGGAAGATTAATATCGACAAAGACAGGGATGTGATCACTGGAAAGAGTTGTGGATGTTGACCAAGAGCAGGCATTAGAGATAGGAAGAGACGAGGGAGATGTCACCAGAAACGAGAGTGATGTCACCTGAACACCAGATTAAGGAGCAAGAGAATTTGAGAGATCGATGTACGCAAAGACAGGAATATGATCACTAGACAATGTAGTTGAGGTAGACCACGAGCAGGTGCTGGAAAGGTTGGAAGAGACAAGAGTTATGTCTGGGCTAGAAGATCGGCCGTTGGTAGGGAGACGAGTGGGCTGATCATCTTTTAGAATGACCAGGTCGCACTCCTCCGCCCATTCTTCGACGTCACCTCCTCTAGCATCAGAATCAAGCGACGAGCAGAACGTGTGGGCATTGAAGTCAACCGCAAAGACAATTGAGGGAGAGAGAGAGAGAGAGAGCAGTCGTAAAGGTGCTTGAGGAGTGGGATAGGGTTGTAGTTTGGTGGACAGGATGTAGGAGGAATGCATATATTGAAAAGAGAAATTGGAGTTTTTAGAGGAATATGGATGGAGATATACTCGAAAGTACCATCCTCTGGAGTATTTGGGATTAAGTGAGAGGGAAGGGAGGATAGACCAAATGTAGAGACTCCGCCTCCTTGAGATGACCTAGGAGTATGATAAGCAGTATAGCCCGGGATGTTTGGATGCCGAGAGGTGGCAGAGGGAGAGAGTTTGGTTTCCTGAACCATGCTAACATCCGGGTGATGAGTACGGGCAAAGAAAGATCATTCAGAAAGCTTGGCGTGAAGGCCGTTGAGATTGATATGTACAATAGAGAGGGGGCGGTTGGTAGAGGAGAAATTGGGGTTACTGGAGGCGGAGCACACAATACAACGAAAGGAAGAATCGTGGTGCCTCACAGTACTGAGACCCTAAAAGAGAAATGCACCCACCTTTGGCATCCAAAGCATTGGACGCTGGTTCCACTCCAAATGACATCTTTGTCGCATGTGGCACATGGGAACTTCTTCTGAGCAGGTCCTGGATTCCTTTCGACGCCGGCCATTTGTAGAAGAATCCACATGAGAGCTGCAGCCAGCCAGCACCTCTCCCATGACAAAAAACCCTCTCTCCGCGGAGGGATTGACGTCGGTTTGCACGGAGGTGGTCTTCTTTCCTCCACACTGCCACGGCACGAACGTACGGAATTTCGTCAGCAGGACGTTCCTCCTGAAGCTTTCAACACGTTGAGCTTTGCCTTACCGATATGTGCTGCCGAGATATCATACGATCATGCCGTGGCAGTGTGGAGGAAAGAACATCGCCTCCGTGCAAACCGACATCATACCCTCCACTGAAAAGGTTTCTGTCATGATGCTGGCTTGCCCCAGCTCTCTTGAAGATTCTACAACAAAGGGCTGGCATCGAGAGGAATCCAGGACCCACCCAGAAGAAGCACCCATGTGCCACCAGTAGCAAGAATGTCACCTAGAATGGGAAAAGCGTTCAATGCTATGGATGCCAAAGTTAGGTGCACCCCTCCTGTTCAGGTTTCAGTTCTGTGAGGCATCACAACTTTTCTTTTCGTTCGTTTCTCTATTGCACATATAAATCTCAACGGCCTTCGTGCCAAACAGTCTCAACTCTCCGTCTTCGCACGTACTACTTCATGGTCGCTAAAAGAAGAAATCCATTTACACTATCCGCCTTCCTGTTAGTCGCCATTTGTTGGCCTAGTCAAACTTTCGGCATTTGTTATGGGCACAAAATCGGTGCTATGTGGGAAGGGGGGGGGCACTAGGGTGCGATGGACTTGGCCACGCCCATTTTACCGTGCCGCACTAAATTTGAGCAGCTACACGGGGTTTCCCTCCCCTGCCAAAATCAGGAGTCATTGCGGCACGGAAAAATGGGCGTGGCCAAGTGCGATACAACAGTGCCCCCCCCCTTCCCACAAAGCACCACAAAATCGTTGAAAAAATATTAAAACTAAATGGATAGGCAAAATAGCTCGTCCAGGGACGAAATCTGGCGTGCAGCCACGGACGACTACGCAGTTGACAACTAATTTACTTCTGTAGAACTGTCTACATCGGTCGTGGTTGAATTCACAATCCTGGAATTCGCCTTTATCGTGTCATCCTGACTATTTCCGTCTTGTACCTGTACAATATCAAATCAAGGAGTACTTTGTTTATAGGTAGATAGAACTAAAGCTCTCATCTTTCACATAAAAATGAGAAAGCAGAGGGTGCTATGTGGGAAGGGGGGGGGGCACTGTTGTATCGCACTTGGCCACGCCCATTTTTCTGTGCCGCAATGACTCCTGATTTTGGCAGGGGAGAGAAACCCCGGGTAGGTGCTCAAATTAAGTGCGGCACAGTAAAATGGGCGTGGCCAAGCATCTGGGGCCGTATGCACATCTCTCGCCGCACGTCCCCGTCCCCGCGAAGCCACTCTGTGATTGGTCATCAGACGAAATTGACCAATCATGGATGGCCTTCGAAGGGACGGGGACGAGCGGGGAGAGATGTGCATACTCAGGCATTCGGGGGTGCTGAGACGCGAATCTCTACGGTATCACCACCGGTTGGCGGACCCCCAAATAGGGCGGAGCGAGTGGTGCGGCTCGGTCGCTCACCTAGCATCCAGCACAAACTAGTCCTCTCAGACGCGGACCGAAACCAGAAAGGCGCCAATGAACTATCCAATGGCGCATTGATCGTCAGGCGTGTATTATAAATCGGTGCACAAATCATCACTTTCTTGCACGAAATTGATTTTTTTACCATTTAAACGGTTGCAGCCGTTAACCTTCTTTTCTATAATACGTTTCATTTGAAATTCTCAACAATGTACCACGGTTGCCTTTTCGCCAGTTTTCTATCCGATGGTTCTCTCCTCGATAAAATAACCACTACGTCACTTCTTTTTCTAGGTTCGAACTCAGTCGAGAAAAATTCTTGTTTCCGTTCCTAATTTCAGTGTTTTTTCATTCAGAAAATTCTTTAGATTATTGCTGATTTGCTGACACAGTACCTAGTTATGACTCATTCCTTGTTTCTATGTTTTAGCAACCAATTATAGTTGTGCAATTCCGAAAAAAATGTCGAACAAGAATTTCGAACGAACAAAATTTGAAAAAAATTCGTTCGACGGAATTTCGAACGAACGAAATTTGAAAAAAAAATTCCGAATGAACGAAAAAAATTTCGGAAATTTTTTCGAAAATCTCGTTCGTGTACATTTATACAACCAATGTATCGTCCACTAAAGGACCTGACTGCCGGATAGTTGTATTTATCCCCCCACTTATATGTAGACTTGGTGAGAAATCTGTATCTCACCTTATTCCACAATTTGTTCTCGTTCTCTGTCTTCACTGTACTGCTTCGTCGTCAAAATATTTTACGGCTTTTCGATTTGTCCTTTTTCGAAAAAAGAGTATTTAAATCAAACAATACTCTTTCCTCCCTTCGGTGCTCCTTGGATGAGACGACCCATCCACGCAGGGTTGGGCAGGCTTGCGACCGGTCGCAACGGGGGCCGTAAAGATTTGGTAAATTTTTCGCAAAAAAAATCGAAAAAAAAGGAAAATGTAAATTTTCGAACTCTGAACAAGATCTGGAATCTACATTAAATTCTCCTTGATTTGATTTCTTGGAGTCCGCATAACTCGCTACCTTTGCGGAGTTATTCCTTATTGAAGCCAAAACCCGTTGTGACCGGCGTTGAGCCCCAATTGCGACCCGGGGCTCACGGTCGCAACGGATATTTTTCTTCAAAAGACTTTCATCTGAATTCTTTCTGGGACGATTCTGATTGTATAACAGTCTTGTGTAATAAAAACAACTAACATCCATTGAGCGTCTTCGCTTTACATCATTTTGAATCCTCTATATTTAGCAATAAGTCCTGAGCGAATAACGTGCTCTAATCCGTTAGGAGAGAAACACAAGGTTTTGAAAGTGATTTTCAATACTTTTTGGAGTTTCTTCTGGTTTCTGAACCTATTTTGAGACTTTTAGTGGACGAAATATCTTTCATCAAAATTTAGCGTTGTATCTACACACATTTCTCTCGTTTTTACCCATTTTGACTACCACGATTTCGTTCTTTTCAGATGATAAACTCGTGATGTTCGCTTCATGAAGATTTTGTCATCCTAGAGGGGGGGTCGTAAAAATTTTGGTCACCAGGGGGTCGTAAAATTTTGTTCACCAGTCGCAAAGGCCCGCTCAACCCTGCATCCACGATTGCTGATCTTCGGAGACTTCTGTGTTTTTGCATGAAGTTCAAGTGCAAATTAGGCTTTCCATTTAGAATTTGGCTTCGACCTCATGGGACTGGGTCAAGATGAGCTGAGAGAGGGACCTGTAGTATCGAGGAAGAATTCGAGGTAGATCTTTCTTTGTTACGCGACTACGCATTGCAATTCTTAAAGAAATAACGTGCATTGTGAGTGAAATATTTTCAGTGGCGTGCAACAGAATTTGGATTCACCAATTGATTTTTTTCCATAGGAAGGACGTTCGGGGATACGAATTCGATGAGAGTGTGAACGCTTGGATACCAAACGCAGTAAGTTGATAGCACTCTACTGAAGCCAGTGGTTGAATAGCTGTATTCATTTCCTAGTTGAATATTAAATGAATAAATCTTTTATCTCAGCGCCACGGAAAGCAGACCTGTGCACCGCCGACACATCAAAAGATGGACGATGGAGACATCTGCGTGGACGACGGAGATGTTTACGTAGACGTAGGGAGTTCAAGGCAGGCTTCTGGCGAGCGAAACTATCAAAACCCTCGCCTGCCAGTTGGTCGGATACTCAAGCGATGAAGAAGACTGAGACTGGTCCATTTCTGGACCTTTCGAATCCGTAGACCTATGTCTGCTACCCGAGGATTCATCATTGCATTAACCCTGGGTTTGTGGATTTGGGTTGGGTATGGCGCCAGGATTAGCTCGCTTGCTTTACGCGCTAAACCCAATCCAAATCGAAAAACTCAGGGTTAACGCAATGATGAATCCGGCTTCTGAGGTGTGCTCGAACGCTCAAACGGAACCGCTGTTTTAGAAAACGCTCTATGTTTTTTTCAAGTACATAACACGTTTAGGAAACATGAAAAAAACCAGTCTCAGATCGTGCATTCAGCTTGAGTTCTCCGATGCGGTTGTTATCCATTGCTTTTTTAGCGCAAATGTTCTGGAGTGTTTCCTGCTCAGTTCTTCTTGTTGTTATTGAACTTCGTCATTAGTTTGCGGCGTTTTTCTCTCCTCTGCTGGTTGGCAGTTAACCAAAGTTCCATTTTCTTCTCATCTTTCTGCCTCCAGAATGCGTGTTTTTTAATCCCTGGGTCACTACCGGTCCCTTGACTACATTCTACAGTTATGTGAGAACAGATCGAGTGTAATAATAGTAGGTACCAGTGTAAAACATCCACTCATGCTTCTTTTGCTCATCTATTTTGATGGTCAAAGACAAAAGTATTTTGTTTAGTCAGTAAATTTCGTCATGAATAATGACATTGGTTGCTTTGTTTTTAGAAACGATTATGATTGTTTGCTCTAGAGAACTATCGATAGTGTTTTCATTGTTGCTGATTGACTGAAAAACTATTCTCAATTATAGTGCATTAATAAATCTAATAAAGAAACATTCCCAATAGTAAACCTAATAAAATCAGCCTTCCACTAGTTTTGGTATCAATAAACGACGAGAGAATAAGGTATAATAATGGGTAATTGCATACATGGCAAATTTAAAGTAAGGGGAGCGTCCCAAGCCGGAAAATTTGTGTGATGGTGCGCTAACCGCGAAATTTCAGTGATGGTGCGCGTCTCGGAACACTGCCGACGGTGAGCGCACCTCGACGCACCCAGACGCGCGGTGGGGAGCCACCGGCGGGTGTTCGGGGCGCGTCTCGGCATCCCCGAGTGCCTGAGTACGGCCGCTGAACGCTTGCCACCCTCCTCGGCTGCAGCTGATTGGTCGGCGGGCATCGGCTGCATGCGGCGCGCGTCGCGTCTGGCTGGCGCATTGCCAACGCCACAGCCGTCCTCGCTTGCCATTCAAATGACTCCGAAGTTTTCGCCCGAATTCTGACCCTGATTCAATTTCGTGAACGGGATCAACTGTAAGCTGTTGTAATTGAAGCAACAGGATGATTACAACAGGGAGTATAGGCGAACACACCTAGCTAAATTATTTCAACAGTGAATAGGAATGAAAACGACATAATCACACAACGTTAATAGAATCTTGATGGTTGGAGAATAAGCAGTGGAGCTTGCATTGTCATTCATCCCTTTCCAATACCAAACGTGCAGATCACATTACTTCATTTCAGTGGCAATTTTTTTTGTCCAGCAGCGAGATGTTGTGGTTCTTATTTAGATCTCTTTCTGGGAGGGGGTTCCCAAAGTGGGCTGATAGTCTCCTCCCAGCAAGAGATGTAAACAGTACCGATGTTATTCTATCATCGTCTTCAGGAAAAAGCTCTTCACGCACAGTTTCCTCGGTGGCAGACTAACCCATTAGGGCCTTTCAGAGTGGCGTCGCTGCGAAATTCGCGGCATCGCTCCTCAGAGCGAGTGAAAACAGGCGTGGCCTATCGATTGCCGCCGCGTCATATTTCGTTCTCAGCGTCTCTTATTTCTTCGCTGCCCTTTAAGTTTGATCAGAGCGCATAAACATATTGGCGTGCCATCCCTCGCGTGTTCCGCAATCTCAGACATTCTGGAATCGATCAACAAAAACGAGTTATGGGTTCCGAATAATATACCAGGAGACACTACCACCAGTAGAATCACCTTCAACTGAAAAGAATTGCATAACAATAATGGTGTCCACAACAAAAAATTATTAAACGCCATGACGAAATGAATTCTGGATGACCAATTCTTCTTCTTCTTTGCAGCCACATTGAGGGTTTTGTCATAGGTTGAGGAACTGGGCGACCAGTAACGGATTCGTCCATAAGTCCATTACGGTCAGCGTGGTAGGTCTCTCCGGACAGTTGAATAAATGTGCGGTATCGTGGCCGATGGTACCGCAGTCCGGGCACACATCAGATTTACTGCTGTCAATCCTGCTGACATAAGACATTAGCATTGTAGAGTGACCACAGCGTAATGATGCGAGCGTGCACCTGGCCCTTCTACCGAGTTGAGCCTCGGATGTGCAGACTTGGGGCGGCACTACCCCCAAAATGGGATTAATGACCGCCTTTTCCAGATGACACCGTACAAACTGAGTATGCTCCTCGCGCAATAGACGGAGTCGTTCTTGCTGTGAGTCGTGCCATCTCTGCAGATTGACTTTGCTGGGAGCATCGGCGAATGGCTTTCTGATCTTTCTTTCTCTGACGGGGTTTAGCACTCTCCAAGAGGGGTGATTTGGTTGTTTGATAATGTTGATGAAAAATTGTTGGGCCTGGAGCTCACAGTGCTCCCTTACTGGTAATAAGCGGGTCTCAGCATTCAAGTGATCGACCGGGGAACTTCTTGCACACCCGGTGGCGATTCGAAGAGCCGCATTCTGTATGCGTTGCATCTTAGTCCAAGAGGATTCCGAAACTAGATGCTGCCAAACTGGGGCGCCGTATTCCAGTGCAGGCTGGAGAATAGCCTTATACGTTGTAATAATGGTTTCTTTGCTACTACCCCATGTTGTACCGCCCAAGGCTCTAAGCACGTTAAGCTTCGCTTTAACGATAGCCTGCTTCTGTTCCGTGTTCTTATGGAATTTGAGCGATGGATCGAGTACGAGTCCGAGAAGTTTTGGGAAGCGGGCGGCAGGCAAACGATCTCCATTCCATACGACATACGGATGTGCGCTGTGTTCAGATGGGTCCGTTGTGAGTACGGATACCGATGACTTTGACGCAGAAATCTTAAGCATTTTGCGGTCGAAGAAGCTTTTCAGTGCGGTCAAGTACCCGTTAATCTTAGCGGCGGCCACATTTATGTCCCGATCACGACACAAGACAGTCATATCATCAGCGTAAGCGACCACCTTGATATCTTGGGGTGGGGCGGGCATATCTTCGAGGTACAGACTGAAGAGAGCAGGCGACAATACACCGCCCTGTGGGACTCCAGCTGCAATCGGAATGCTGTTTGAGACATGATTCTGGAACATCACTCTAGCCCGTCTTCCCTTAGTGAATGCAGCTATCCAGCGCTTTTGCCATGGCGGGATTGATGACTCCAGTAAGTTGTTTGATAAGATACCAAGATTCACTGTGTCGAAAGCCTTAGTGAGATCCAAGGCAACTGCTACAGTTCTTTCCGGCTTATACGCGTTGAAACCATCAATTGCATAGCTCGTAATTTCTAACAAAGCTGTCGTGGTGGAATGCATTTTTCTGAATCCATGCTGAAACACCTGTCTCTCGTTGTGCTCGGCCAGGTCTTTGACGATCAGCTTTTCAGCTACTTTAGCAAAGAAGACAACAAGCTAATGGGCCGATATCCCTTGACTGAAGCTTGGGGCTTGCCAGGCTTGGGCAGCGGAACGACGTTTGCCATCTTCCAATTCTGCGGGATAGTACACGACATGAACGAGGAGTTTATCACATCAGTGAGGAGCGGTAGTAAGTCAGTGGGTATCTTCTTCAAGACAGCAGGACATATCCCATCAGGACCAATAGCTCTAGAGTTCCGCATTTCCTTTATAATCTTCTCAATTTGCGTCGTAGTAAACGCTTCGGCCGTGCTCATAAGCGGGAGGCGGCACAGCTCTCTTAAAGTCACTCTATTCTGCGGACCTCGTTTAGCACTGGTGATGAAAAACTTTTCCCGAGCGCATAAGCGGCTTCCTTTCCTGATTTGAATACGCCGTTGTCGAATTTGATAGTGGAGACGGTGGCGGGTGAGCTTTACCCGAAAGCTTCCGTAAAACCTTCCAAGTAGCTGCACTGTCCGTCTTAAAGTCCATCTGTCCGGTGAACTTCTCCCACTCTTCTTTCTTGTGTCTGTCCAAATCCTTTTGATCTCACTGTCAAGCTCAGCAACCGCGGGGTCCAGATGATTAACCGCTCTCCTCGCATCTCTCGTTCTAATTTTGTCGAGGATTTCCTGTTGACATTTGGATAGAACGTCTTGACGCGACCGATAGGGATAGCCGCATACATGGCCTTGCGGATTGCGTCAGATAGATGGCACTCCTTCTGGTGCACGCTTCCATTCCACGGGTAATCTGCCGATAGGCGAAGCGCAACTTCACTGAACAGGCGCCAGTCTGCTCGGCCTAAATTAAGATAAGAACGTTGGCGAACACCAGAAAGGGGGCGAGAGAATTGGATAGATCGATGTGGACAAAGACAGGAACGTGGTCACTTGGCAGAGTAGTCGAGGTAGACCATGAGCAGCAGCTAGAAAGGTTGGACGAGACAAGAGATATGTCTGGGCTAGAAGATCGGCCGCTGGCAGGGAGACGAGTGGGCTGATCATCGTTTAGAATGACCAGGTCGCACTCATCTGCCCATTCTTCGACGTCATTTTCCTCTAACATCAGGACCGAGAGACGAGCAAAAGGTGTGAGCGTTGAAATCACCCGCGAAAACGACCGAGGATGAGAGGAGCAGTCGCTCAGCTGCTTGACAAGTGGGATATGATTGTAAGATGAAGGGCATGAAGTTGTAGGTGGAATGTATATGTTGAAAAGAGAAAGGGGTGTTTTTAAGGGGAGATGGATTGGGAGGTACTCGAGAGTACCGTCCGTGGGGGTGCTGGGAATGAGGTGTGAGGGAAGTGAAGATAGAACGAAAGTAGAGACTCCACCGCCGAGAGATGACCTTGGAGCATGGTAAGAAGTATAGCCTGGGATATTGGGATGAGGATAGGTAGGGGATGGAGAGAGCTTGGTTTCTTGAACCATGATCACGTCTGGATGGTAAGTACGTGCAAAGAGAGAGAGTTCAGAAAGCTTGGCACGAAGGCCGTTTAGATTGATATGCACAATGGAAAGGGGGCGATTTGAGATAGAGGAATCTGAGATGGAAGGTGAGGAGCATAACACACAACGAAAAGATGAGTTATGATGCCTCACAGAACTGAGACCCGAACAGGAGAGATGCACCCACCTTTGGCATCCGAAGCACTGGACGCTGGTATGTCTCCAGTTTACATCCTCTCCGCACGTGGCGCATTGGTACTTCTGAGCGGGTCCAGGATTCCTCTCCACACCGGCCCTTTGCAGGAGAATCCGAAGGAGAGTTGCGGCCGGCCAGCACCTCTCCCATGACAAAAACCCCCTTTGTGGAGGGGATGACGTCGGTTTGCACGGAGGCGATCTTCTTTCCTCCACACTGCCACGGCACGAACGTACGACATCTCGGCAGCGGATGACCAATAAAATACCATGACGAAATAAATTCTGGATGACAAATCAAGTGAAATGAGGAGATAAATCCTGGATAAACAATTAAATATCATGACGAAATTTATCCTGGATGGCCAATATCTAGTGAAATAGGCAAGAAATGATTCTACAGAGAGTTAATGGACAGATAGTAACCAAGGAACACTAACTAGTACGAGATAGTAACGAAGGAACACTGACTAATATGAGGAAACTACAGCGACAAATAGCGACAGCGACAAAAATGGTCGAGCCCATTTGCCTCGCAAAACGTTGCAGAACGTCGCTCCCAGCTCGCGCCGTCGCTCCCACTCTGAAAGAGCGACGTTCGCTCCCGTCGCGCGGCACGGTTTGCGCTGCGTAGCACCCCCCATCTCTCACCACGTCGCCGCGACATCGAATTTTTCTGCGACGCCACTCTGAAAGGCCCTATTGATAGGATTGGAGGAAGGGGGGGGGCGAAGGTGCGAAGCTCTTTGCACAGAATCCAGCCTAATGAGGGATGTTCCATTTTGCGGCCGTTTCTAAAAGTTGTGCCTAGGGCACCTATAGTTCAGCGTTCAGTACCTTTGAAAAGTTTACTCAATTTCCAACTCCTTAAGATGTGAGTCGTCGCAAAGGGACGTCTTGAGCATAGCAGCAAGTATCTTAGTCCATATCCAGTAGCCAAAGACGTATGATCTAGTAGGCAAAGATGTGATTCGTGGAAACGATTTGCCAAACGGTTTCACTTCTTTACCCCCCTCCCACTTCTGTGTTTGTTATGCATCCTATTCATTGCATAAGTATACAAATACTATATACTTGTGTATGTTTCTTCATTTCTTAATAAAGTCGTAGAATGGACAGGCGATGGGAGCTTTCGAAACGACGTTGGCAATGCGCCAGGCCAGACGCGACGCGCGCCGCACGCAGCCGATGCCCGCCGACCAATCAGCTGCAGCCGAGGAGGGTGGCAAGCGTTCAGATGGGAGTAATGCTAACCGGACACCCACTTGGCGCGACGTGATTACGGACCCCGCACACAATCTCACGCCTAGTGGTATTTTTGGCACCGGGCGAGGTAGTAATGCGGTTTTCGTCGTTGCGAAGGATTTTAGGGTTATTCTTCTCAATCTGGGGAGAGGATTTTTGAATATGAGAATTGGAAACACTCGAATTGACAAAAACATTCACGTTTATATTCTTTTTTTCTTTTTCTACTATTGTAAATTTATTGATGATTTCTCAACGAGCTAGGCGAATAGTAGCGCACTACATTAACAGATTATGAAAATAAGCCAAATGAACAATGGATTACGTTTCCCACGTAAGAAAGGAAAGAACTGACAAAGGAAGTGCTTAGAGTGGTAAACGCATCCGCTAAAACGACTAGTATTGTTAGTATCTCTTCTGGCTCCATAGTAAATATGTGCAGTATCTCGCCCCGAGCTGCAGGTTCAAAAAAGTTATGAGCATTTTTAAGCCTGGCGAAAAAGCAAGGGTTCCCATCAGGCATTTTTCTGGAGTTTCAAAAAATTTTCTCGGATTTAGCTCAAGAGCTGTAGGTAGGGGTAATCTACGGTGGCGAACACGAATCTGGAGTCCATTTGTCTAACAAGGAAACCACAATAAGTCATAGTGACCATTCCAAATGAAATATACTTTCCTAGAACCATTTTTGGACGAAAAGTCCGAATATGCCCATCGCAGCTGCCTATACCCACTCTGAAAAAAGTTATGAGCGTTTTTTCTGTGATTTTCGTACCTATTGTACCCTACAAAAAGCGCAATATTTTTGCAAAAATCCGGAAACGGACCTGATAATCGTGTTCAGCGCCCTAAACTACCCCACTAAGCAAAGTTTGGGTGAAGGAACATTTTCCAAACTTTGCGCAGACTAACAGCGTTTTGGACTTGTACGGATTTTCGGTTGGGCGCTTATTTTTACCAATTAGAGGGCTCTTGAAGCGTTTTAGAAAAATAATCCAGATTCGACTAAAAATTCGTTCTGGAGATTATTTGGGGTGCTGATCACGAATCTGAGGTTCATTTGTCGTTTTTCCAAAGTTTTCGACTATATTTGTTCAAAGCTTCCCACTGGCAGAGAAAATTGACGGCAAAATCAACTTTTGACGATTTCCGGAATGCGACGACAGACGTAGCTCAATTCAATCCTGTGGGGGTTGTTTGGAGTGCTGAACACGAATCTGTTGTCAGTTTATCGATTTTTGACAGCTTACGGTAGATTACGGTGGGTATACGGTAGTTTGGTCGAAGTCTCAGATTTATCTCAAAGTTTCTATTTGGGGGTTATTTGGGGTGCTGAATACGAATTCGATGTCCATTTGTCGATTATCGGAATATTGAGGTAGGTTTTGCCGTCTAAATGGCATGCTACCTACCGTAACCTGCAGTAAACCTCAAAATTTTTAGAAGCGAACCACAGATTCGTGTTCAGCAACCCAGATTACCCTTACGTACATGTTTTTAGCGAAATCCGGAGAAAAATTTAAAAACACCCTAAAAATTCCATGGGGGGTACCCTTACCTCGCCGCGAGGCTTCAAAAAAACGCTCATAACTTTTCTCAGAGCGGGTCTAGGCAGCTGCGATAGGAATATTCGGGCTTTTCGTCCAAAAATGGTTCTAGAAAAGTACATTTTGTTTGGAATGGTCACTATGACTTATTGTGGTTCCCTTGTAAGTTTCGAGGTTTACCCTAGGTTGCGGTGGGTAACATGTCTTTTAGGGGGCAAAACCCACCTTAGTATTTTGAAGATCGGCAAACGGACGTTAAATTCGTATTCACCGCCCCTAATAACCCCCGTATACAAATTTTGAGTAAAATCTGAGACTTTGACCAAGCTACCGCGTACCCACAGTAATCTACCGTAATTTGCAAAAAATCGGCAAGCGGACTCCAGATTCGTGTTCAGCACTACAAATAACCCTCAGAGGAACAAGTTGAGCACTATCTACCGTAGCACTCCGAAAATCTCGAAAGTGGCGTTTTTCCCTCGAAATTTTCCCGGTTGGGAAGCTTCGAACCAAATTAGCCGAAAACTTGGGAAAATCGAATAGTAAATCACAGATTCGTGATCAGCGCCCCGAAAAACCCTTGGGAAAGTTTTAAGTCAACTCTGAAACATTTTTCTAAAACGCTTCCAGAGCCTTCTAATCGGTATAAATATACGCCCAACCGAAAATCCATACAATTCCAAAACGCTTTCAGTCTGGACAAAGTATGGAAAATGCGCTTTACCAAACTTTATGGTGGTAGTTTTGGGCGCTGAACACGTTTATGAGGTCCGTTTCCAAATTTTCGAAAGAATAATGCCCCTTTCGGAGGGCGGCGGCCAGATGGTACGCCGCGGGCGGCGGGGAGCATGCGTTGCGTGTCGCGGCGTACCACCAAGCGTTGAATGGGTCATTTCCTTTCAACCAGATGTTTGCAAACTCGTCTACCACTCATATGATAGGATGAGTTCAAGAAGTTACAGTAGTAAGGTTCATAGAAACCAGTGTCTATCGGCAACTTCAGAATCACTGCTTTTGCCACCTAACTGTTAATATAGTTAGTCCTGAAGGAGATCACTAAGAACTCTAAATTTCTGGGTTATATACATTAGG
The DNA here is from genome assembly GCA_029168955.1 of Aplectana chamaeleonis. Taxonomy (NCBI): domain Eukaryota; kingdom Metazoa; phylum Nematoda; class Chromadorea; order Rhabditida; family Cosmocercidae; genus Aplectana; species Aplectana chamaeleonis. The sequence goes on along the minus strand of JAPDOI010000491.1, from coordinate 171,091 downwards.
ATGGAATGCCCTAGCATCCAAAGACGGTTCCTAAGCTGGAATGCAGTCCCTTTACTTGTATTAACCCCACGATATAACGATGAGTCGACGGTGGGACGTCGCAACGCAACACGCGTCGCGTGTCCTCGCCGCGCGCGGCGTACCATCCTTCCCGCACCCCCTTTCGGAGGGTGCAAAAAGCACAAACTACTACTATTAAGGCTTGTAAATTCTTTGAATCTGCAGCTCGGGGCTGGGTACTGCGCAGTTTTACTATTGAGCCACTGACTTACTTGACTTAATCGGTTGGCTTTCGCCTGACGCGGTCATTCCGCATCTTCACCGAGGTGTGCCGTCCTAGTAGTCAGCCGTGTCCATTTTTCACGGTCTTCAGCCACAATTTGAACACATTCCATCCAGCTGTCACTATTCCATTTCCTGCGAAACGAAACATCGCGCCTGAACTGTCTTTCGATGCCGAGTGACTTTAAATCCTCTTTAACCACATCCGTCCAGAACTTTCGCCTACGCCCAGGTGGCCGTTTCCAGACAGGATTTGGAAGCATTTTTAAAGCGTGTTGTACGAGACGATCCGGCGTTCTTCTTAGTATATGCCCGAGCAGCCGAAGTCGACTTTCCATTGCTGCTTGAGATGGCGTTAGGAGATGCTGGCACCTCCCTCGTGTCAAGCGTTGATGTACTGCGTCGATTTCCTTGTAAAGGTCTTCGTTATGGCATACACGCGGCCAGAAATATCCAAGCAAACGCCTAAAAGCTTCCTCTCCGTGCAATCCAACCTTTCCATCTGCGTTTTCGGTGCTGCCCACGTCTCCGATCCGTACATCATGATAGGGCGAATAGCGGATAGGTAGACGCGCAACTTGACTTCCTTCGCGATGGTGGTAGACCACAAACACTTGGTTAGAGAATTGAATGCAGACGTAGCTTTCGCACATCGTTGTCGAATATCCGCTGCATAACTACCATCGTTCTTCAGCAAACAGCCCAAATAACAGAAATCGTCCACCAGTTCGATACGTTGTCCGTCCACACAAACTCCAGTTGAAGGCCTCTGAGAGACCCACATCTGCTTGCATTTGTCGGGACGAAGACGAAGTCCATAGGCTGCGGCATACTTCGAAACGAGGTTCACAATCCTTTGCAGTTTTGCGTTGTTTTCAGCGATTAACACAATGTCGTCGGCGTACTCCAGGTCGACAAGGGAGCGTCCTGATGGTGTTAGGATCACATCCGCAGGAAACTGTTCTGCAACTCTACGCATGATGTCATCAACGGCGAAGTTGAAAGGAAAAGGTCCTGCAACGGCTCCTTGCCTTACTCCTGTTTTCACCTCGAAAGCTGACGTAAATCCGACAGGTGTACGAACTGCTGCTGTTGTTCCTTTGTTCATGTCCTCGATTAACCGAACATACTTTTCCGGGACTCCATCTGCTCGCAGAGCATTGAGCAATCGATCACGATGAGGAGAGTCGAACGCGGCTTCAAAGTCCAAAAAAGCAAGCTGTAATGGCTTCGAAAACCGCTGCCACGATTCAATTACTCTTCTCACGACGAACACTTGGTCGATGGTCGATCTTCCAGGTCGAAAACCGGCTTGCTCATCTCTGGTCGTTCCTTCACGATGTTTGATAAGTCGCTCGAGAATGATACGTTCTAAAACCTTGTACATGACACGAAGTAGAGAGATTCCTCTGTAGTTCTTAGGATCCGTGACGGATAGCTTCTTGTGAAGAGGTACGATGATCGCATGTCTCCACGAATCGGGTATCCTTTCGCTCATCCATATGGCACGGATGGTGTTGGTCATTTCACGATATTGAGCCACTAGAGATACTAACGATACTAGTCGTTTTGGCAGATGCGTTTACGACCTTAAACACCTAATTTGTGAGAGCCTCAACAAAAAAAAGATTTCGAAAACAAGAATAAAAACAACCAGGTTTCAGTATTTAGATCATATGCACCTTTTATAGACCATACCTTACTGTAGTGGAAATAGCAAAAAAGTGTTTAAGCGTGAATGTTTTTGGCCAATTCGAGTGTTTCCAATTCCCAATTCTTATATTATAAATTCTTCTTCCCTGATTGAGAAGAATAGGCCTAAAATCTTTCGCAACGATGAAAACTGCATTACCACTTCGCCCAGTGCCAAAAATACCACTAGGCGTGAGATTGTGTGCGGGGTCCGTAATCACGTCGCGCCAAGTGTGTGTCTGGTTAGCTGCCGAGATGTCGTACGTTCACGCCGTGGCAGTGTGGAGGAAGGAAGATCACCTCTATGCAAACCGACGTCACCCCCTCCGCGAAGAGGGTTTTTGTCATGGGAGAGGTGCTGGCCGGCCGCAGCTCTCCTTCGGATTCTCCTGCAAAGGGCCGGCGTGGAGAGGAATCCTGGACCCGCTCAGAAGTACCGATGCGCCACGTGCGGCAAGGATGTTACCAGGAGACATACCAGCGTCCAGTGCTTCGGATGCCAAAGGTGGGTGCATCTCTCCTGTTCGGGTCTCAGTTCTGTGAGGCATTATAACTCTGCTTTTCGCTGTGTTTTATGCTCTTCACCTACCAACTCTGATTCCTCTTCCTCAAATCGCCCCCTTTCCATTGTACATATCAATCTCAACGGCCTTCGTACTAAACTTTCTGAGCTCTCTCTCTTCGCACGTACTTACCATCCAGACGTGATCATGGTTCAAGAAACCAAGCTCTCTCCATCCCCTACCTATCCTCATCCTAATATCCCGGGCTACACTGCCTTCCATGCTCCAAGGTCAGCTCTTGGCGGAGGAGTTTCAACCTTTGTTTTGTCCTCTCTCCCCTCCCACCTCATACCAAACACCCCACGGATGGTACTCTCGAGTACCTTCCAATCCATCTCCCTCTTAAAACACCCCTTTCTTTTTCAACATATATATTCCCCCACCACCTCATGCCCCTCCTCCTACAATCCCATTCCTCTTCTCAAACAACTCAACGATTATTCCCTCTCATCATCAGTTGTTTTCGCGGGCGACTTTAATGCCCACACCTTCTGCTCGTCCCTTGGTTCTGATGCTAGAGAAGAAGTCGAAGAATGGGCTGAGGAGTGCGACCTGGTCATCTTAAACGATGATCAGCCCACTCGTCTCCCTGCCAACGGCCGATCTTCTAGCCCAGACATAACTCTTATCTCGTCCAACCTTTCCAACGCTTGCTCATGGTCTACCTCAACAACATTGTCTAGTGATCATGTTCCCGTCTTTGTGCACATCGATCTCTCAAATTCTCTTGCTCCTTATTCTGGTGTTCGTCAACGTTCTTATCTCAATTTAGGCCAAGCAGACTGGTGCCTGTTCAGTGAGGTTGCGCTACGCCTAGCGGCTGATTACCCGTGGAATGGCAATGTGCACCAGAAGGAGCATCACTTATCTGATGCAATTCGCAGGGCCATGAAGGCGGCTATCCCTGTTGGCCGAGTTAAGACGTTCTATCCAAACGTCACCAGAGAAATTCTTGAGAAAATCAGGACTAGAGATGCCAGAAGAGCATTTGACCATCTAGACCCTGTCGTCGCTCAGCTGGACGGTGAGATCAGAAAAGATCTCGACCAGCACAAGAAAGAACAGTGGGAAAAATTCACAGAACAGTTGAATTTCAAGACGGACAGTGGAGCTACTTGGAAGGTTCTTCGGAAACTATCGGGAAAGAGCTCGCCAGCCACCATCTCCACTATTGAGTTCGGTAATAACGTTTTCAAGTCGGGAAAGGAAGCCGCCTACTCTCTCGGTAAAAGTTTCTTTGTCACGAGTACAAGGCGAGGTCCGCAAAATAGAGTGACAGTAAGAGAGCTGTGCCGCCTCCCGCTCATGAGCACGGCCGATGCGTTCACTGTGGCGCAAGTAGAGAAGATTATAAAGGACATGCGGAACTCCAAAGCTGTCGGTCCGGACGGCATTTGTCCTGCTGTACTGAAGAAACTCCCGACTGAGATCCTTCCGCTCATCGTTGATATGATTAACACTTCGTTTAGCTCTTGCACTATTCCGCAAAACTGGAAGACAGCCAACGTCATCCCGTTGCCCAAGCCTGGCAAACCTCAGTCATCAGTAAAGGGATATCGTCCCATTAGCTTGATGTCACCTTTCGCCAAGGTGGCCGAAAAGCTCATTGTCAAGGATCTAGCGGAGCACAACGAGAAGCAGTTGTTTCAACATGGGTTCAGGAGGCTACATTCCACAACTACGGCGTTGCTAGAAATTACCAGCTATGCTATCGACGGGTTCAACTTTAACAAGCCATTGAGAACTGTAGCTGTTGCGTTGGATCTCACCAAGGCATTTGATACGGTTAACCTTGGAGTCCTGTCAAGTAACATTCTGGAGTCGTCAATACCATCTTGGCAGAAGCGCTGGATATCGGCCTTTATTAAAGGTCGGCGGGCAAGAGTCATGTTTCAGAACCATGTCTCCAACAGTATTCCTATGGCAGCTGGAGTCCCTCAGGGCGGAGTTCTATCGCCAGCCCTCTTCAATCTGTACCTCGGAGATATGCCTGAGCCTCCACAGGACATCAAGGTCGTCGCGTATGCCGATGACATAACAATCATGTGTCGAGATCGGGACTTACAGGTGGCCGCCAATAAGATCAACGAGTACCTGATCACACTAAAGGGCTTTTCGACCGCAAGATGCTAAGTATCTCTGCAGCCAAGTCGTCAGTGTCCGTTCTCACGACGGACCCATCCGAGCACAGCGCTCATCCGGATGTCGTGTGGGATGGAGACCGTTTGCCTGCTGCTCGCTTTCCAAAGCTGCACGGTCTTGTGCTCGATCCGTCACTCAAGTTTCATAAGAATACCGAGCAGAAGCAGGCAGTCGTTAAAGCTAAGCTCAACGTTCTCAGGGCCCTGGGCGGCACTTCGTGGGGTAGCAGCAAGGAGACTATACTCACAACGTATAAGGCAATTCTGCAGCCCGCCCTGGAGTACGCCGCACCGGTTTGGCAGCATCTCGTCTCAGAATCCTCCTGGACAAAGATGCAACGAGTACAAAATGCTGCTCTCCGTATCACCACCGGATGTGCAAGGAGTTCCCCAATCGAGCACCTGCATGCTGAGACCCCTCTATTACCAGTGAAGGAGCACTGTCAGCTCCAGGCCCAGCAATTCCGCATTAACCAAATCACCCGTCGTGGAGAGTGCTGAACCCCGTCAGGGAGAAGTATAAGAAGGCCAGTCGTCGATGTTCCAAACAAAGTCAATTTGCAAAGATGGCTCTACTCACAGCAAGAACGTCTCCGTCTTTTGCGCGAGGAGCACACCAAGTTCGTACGGTGTCATCTTGTGAAGGTGGCCATAAATCCTATACTAGGAGATACACCGCCCCCCGTCTGCACCTCAGAGTCTCAACTCGGAAGAAGGGCGAGATGCACGCTCGCATCATTACGCTGTGGTCACTCTACAATGCTAATGTCTTATGTCAGCAGGATTGACAGCAGCAAATCTGATGTGTGCCCGGACTGCGGTATCGTCGGCCATGATACCGCACATTCATTCAACTGTCCGGAGAGACCTACCACGCTGACACCAATGGACCTATGGACGAATCCACTACTGGTCGCCCAGTTCCTCCGCCTATGACAAAACCCTCTATGTGGCTGCAAAGAAGAAGAAGAAGGTGTCTGGTTAGCATTAGGCCTGTTTCACACTTCGATCACTGATCGCCGCGATGGCATGTTTTGAATACGGATCGACGTGCGACGCGATCTCGATCGATGCTCATGTTTATCATTCCATCGCGTCGTGCGGCGATCGAACTCTGAAAGAGGCCTTATTCTTCGATGCTACGTAAATCTACCACACCTCGCCTCTGTCGGGGGCGCGCGCTCGCGTCGCGGCGTCGCATTGGAGCGCTCTTTCTCACAGCCCACTGCAGTTCCTCGCTCGTACAATACTCTAACTAGGTGAATTGCGATATTTAGTGTATGTTAGGGTTACATCGGCCTCCAAACGGCGCGTATAACTACAGTGTTAGGGTAGACGACACTCGACAACGTCATTCTCGCAAAAATTACTAAGAAAAGGGAATAGATGAATTCAAGTTGGTTCGGTATACTAATTGCAACACATGTGTTCCTTCACAGATTGGTCAATACAAGATGAATGCATGAGAAGGTGGTGCTCCAATACTCATCTCTCATTTGTCGTCTGGCAACATCGTTTCCAAATTTTTCGGGGTATAATCTACAAGCGAGAGAGAATAATATACAATCTATAAGTGTGAAACATCGCAGAATTCGCTTTATTTGTGGGTCATATGTCACTGGACGGTCCAGCTCCGGCGCTGGGTGCCCTGCGCATCATCTCCTATAGTTGTTCATGAAGGGCCTTGACGCTGTTAGTCTTCGATGTGTGTTTTTTCTGTTTTGCTCGATGAATGTGCTCTATATCTTTCATTACCACCTGATTCGCAAGCGTTAGACACTTTTCGTGTGAGAAACAGCATATTTACGGTGTTACCGTAGTCTCTGATGTTTTCCAATTTCTTTGTCCACGGAAGACCTATGCATAAGCGAAATGCAATTTTTTCACATTCGTCCGATAGGCATAGCTAGATCAAAATTAATTTCGGAAGTTTCTATTCACAGAGAAGCAAAAGGACTAAATAACGCATTGAATTTTGGTCAACACATTCACAGTACAGACCATCGCCGCGGACCAGGCTTTCCCCTCTTTTTATGACTTGAAGGTCTTAACGTGGCGATATGGTGATTCTAAGCATTTAGTATTGCGAATCGGTACCTGAGGTCCGTGCCGGATGTATTAGTACACCACTAAGCAAGAGAAAATTCTGAAACCTTGTATTCATTTTCGTTGGCAAAGGTGAGACAGAATACTGTGTTATCCTGTGGACGACCGCAAGCTCCATCCTCGGTATGCCTCTCTCGACGATGAATGGCTAATCCCTCTTGACTTCCTTGTTTCTTACCACAGACAGGGCAGGTAATTTACGAATTCACCAAATGCCGTTCCTCCTTCAGTTCACTGCATTGGTCCTCGGAGTACTGATGAACATTCTTCAAGTTCCGGTAGAAACTCTGTTTATGGAGCACCTTGCTGCAAACAGGGCACACAGAGTGATCAGCGTCAGCTATATCAGAAGAATTATAATCCTTGTGACAGCCGGCTGTTTCGAAAGAGGGCTAACATACTTCCCCCAGCGCGGAAAATTGTTCAAAATCGATTTGGCTCGCCTTCACTGAGTTTCGAAATGTTCTGCGCCACTTAATAGATTCAAAGTGGGCTTAAGTTCGATAATCTGGACATCGTTCTAGGAGAAATAAGACAAAAATTGCGATCTATGGAAAATTTTTGCAATTGCTCCTCAGCATACTTTCCCAAACATTACATATACGAGTTTTCCTGAGCAGAACTGTAGTTTTTAAGCATTATAGTGTGCTCGAAATGACCTTTTCGAACATGAACTAACGGTATGCCGGTATCAGCTCATCGGACTGTGTGTAAGATATTGGAGCACAAACTTCTCATGCATTCATCTTGTATTGACCAACCTGTGAAGGAACACATGTGTTGCAATTAGTATGCCGAACCCACCTGAATTAATCTATTCCCTTTTCTTCGTAATTTTTGCGAGAATCGCATTGTCGAGTGTCGTCTACCCTAACACTGCAGCTATACGCGCCGTTTGGAGGCCGATATAACCCTAACATACACTAAATATCGCAATTCATCCAGCTAGAGTAGAGTACGTGCGAGGAACTGCAGTGGGCTGTGAGAAAGAGCGCTCCAATGCGACGCAAGCGCGCGCCCCCGACGGAGGCGAGGTGTGGTAGATTTACTCAGAACGTCGGGGGGCCGTGTGCCCGGGAATTTCCGACCAAGGGCGAGCGGCGGGGGCCATGTTTTGCGAGCGGAGAATCATCAGGCGCGAGGCGGGGGCGCCACCAAATTTCGTTAGCTCGGTCCTGCAGGGAAAATTCGAAACAGAGGAAAACATGTTCGCTCAGGCAAATTGTATTACACGTTGAACGCTAGAATAAAACCCGTGCCACATACGGAGCACAATTTTATGGTAAGTTTACTGCAGGCAGCCTTGAGTAAGTACTTACATCATCGCGCTTTTCGCGCGGTGGCAGTAAGCTAAGTTCCCCAGTCTATCGAATAGACTTGAATGGGACACCCACCATGGGGTTTCGAAAATTTTGGAGAAAGGTAGAGCACCCGCCCAGGGTGTGAGAGAGGTGGTTCCCGCAGATCGTTATACAAGGAATCAATCATTTAAGCGATGACACCGCGGAAATGTTCTGCCTGGGCCCCGCGCTCTTTCGCATGGATGTCCGGGCTCCGTGCCCATTATGAGTCATGGGGCTGGGGCGGGGACCTGTTGGGCGCCAGGCGCGGAGGGGGGCCCCGCCTCGCTGAGTGGTGCTCTGACAGCCTTCGTTAGCGAAGGCGTTGAGCATCCCGTTGATCGAAAACAACACATACGGACGCCGTCAAGAACGGTTGAGTGAACGGGATGCTAAACGACTGATGACGTCACAGAAGGGACGGGGCAACCCTCCGACGGCGAACACAATGCTACCCGCTTTGCGGAACGGGTCACCGAACGGGATGCTAAATCACCAGACAAAATCGATAACGCCATACATGAGACGTGCGCACCTCCTTCTCCTATGCCAACCGCTTTACACTCACCTGGACCCTAGCCAAGTCTGCACCTTCTGTGCTCTCAAAAATCAATCAATTCTACGAATGCTCCGCCTCTTGCCTGCTCCCAGGATAGAGCACCCATGTTGGGGCAGGGGCAGCCAAGTGCAGGCACACATATTCCACTCAACTCGAAGGCAGAGCCCGAGGAGTGCGCACTTGCCAATGAATTGTGTCGGTCTAGCCCCACTCCGAGACGGCTCTTATGTACCGCTGGTTTGCTTTTGGCTTCAACGTTACGTCGGTGCCGTCGTCTGGCGGCACTGCGCACGCGACCCAACACGCATTGACTAACGCCACCTCCGATTCCAAGCTCCGCCTACTGATTCTCCAAATCGGCGACCCTCCGACCCAAAATTTCCCGAATCTCTTACGGGGTCGCAAACGAGTTTTTGCCAGAGTGGGTACGGGGGCGCGGCCCTTTGACGTTCTGAGTACGTAAGTCCATCGCGCCAAAGTCCCCCCCCCCCCTTCCCACATAGCACCAAGCAGAGTACGGACAGAGTTTTTAGGCATCCCCCTCCCGAACATGGTCGGATCGCGGAAACAGAAGACTGGAGAAGTATAGTGCATGGAAATAGGATTGCTTAATTATAATATATTAGGAGATTTCGATGTGTAATAAAAGTACTGATACGGTAGCTATGCAAGGACCGCAAAAGTGCGACGCGTGAGATGTACAGATTAGCACTTGAGCGCGTCAGGGTCCGCCTCGACATCACGTGTGAAAATCAGGCTCGGTTTGTGTTTCTCCTGCATAGTAAGCCATATTTGTGCTCATTTCCCGTGTGATTGTTCTCATTGAGGTGCAAAACGAGTTGGAGGGGGGCCACTCAGGATTTTTCCCATAGAAATGAAAGAAAGATAAGATTCATTCATGAAAACGGAGATTTCTTTCGTTATCATATACATATGGTTAGATCCGCGGCCTGTTTCCTCAAGAAAAAACCTGTAAATTCGAATCGCGGCTAGCGTGGCGGTTTAAATCTCAATCTCAGAGAATTAAACCGCCGCGCCAGCCGCGGTTTGAATTTAAACGTTTTTTCTCGAGGACACAGGCCACGGACCTAACTATATATGATAACGTTATCACTCCTATAGCCTAGAAATTTCATGGAATTTGATCGATTTCTGAAAGCGGCATCATTCATTCCTCCTTTGATTTCTGAGGCCCCCCTCCCAACTAGTTTTGTACCCTCATCGATACCATATTTGCTCATACATATATCGACAGAATAGTGGATATTTGTCCAAAAGCAGGTATTCCTTCAAATGAGTCTCTAGGCCTATGAGTAGTCTGGCGGCAAAAGTCGCGCCGCACTTGGGGAGTAAAGGGCAGGCACGAAGCTGCGTAGCAGCCCTCTATCTTTGAACCCTTCATGGCCCTGCGAATTGCATCAGATAAGTGATGCGCCTTCTGGTGCACATTCCCATTCCACGGGTAATCAGCCGTTAGGCGTAGCGCAACCTCACTGAACAGGCACCCGTCTGCTTGTCCTAAATTGAGATAAGAACATTGTCGAACACCAGAATACGGAGCAAGAGAGTTTGTGAGATCGATGTGCACAAAGACAGGAATATGATCACTAGACAATGTAGTCGAGGTAGACCATGAGCAGGTGTTGGAAAGGTTTGAAGAGACAAGAGTTATGTCTGGGCTAGAAGACCCCTGCCCATTCCTAGACGTCACTTCCTCTAGCATCAGAGCCAAGAGATGAGCAAAATGTATGAGCATTAAAATCGCCCGCAAATATAGACGAAGATGAGAGGGAGCAGTCGTAAAGCTGCCTAAGGAGTGGAATAGGATCATAGGATGGGGGGCATGAGGTGGTAGGGGGAATATAGATGTTGAAGAGAGAAAGGGGAGTTTTAAGGGGGAGATGGATCGGGAGGTACTCGAGAGTACCGTCCGTGGGAGTGTTAGGTATGAGGTGTGAGGGAAGGGTAGATAATACAAAAGTGGAAACTCCTCCGCCAAGATTTGACCTTGGAGCATGGTAAGAAGTATAGCCTGGGATATTGGGATGAGGATTTGTAGGGGATGGAGAGAGCTTGGTTTCTTGAACCATGATCACGTCTGGGTGGTAAGTACGTGCAAAGAGAGAGAGCTCAGAAAGCTTGGCACGATGGCCGTTGAGATTTATATGTACAATGGAATGGGGGCGATTAGAGTTTGAGGAATCAGGGGTGGTAGGTGAGGAGCACAAAACACATCGAAAAGAAGAGTTATGATGCCTCACAGAGCTGAGACCCGAACAGGAGAGATGCACCCACTTTGGCATCCGAAGCACTGGACGCTGGTAGGTCTCCAGTTAACATCCTTGCCGCACGTGGCGCATAGGTACTTCTGACCGGCCCAGGATTCCTCTCCACGCCGGCCCTTAGCAGGAGAATCCGAAGGAGAGCTGCGACAGGCCAGCACCTCTCCCATGACAAAAACCCTCTTCGTGGAGGGGATGACGTCGGTTTGCACGGAGGTGATCTTCTTTCCTCCACACTGCCACGGCACGAACGTACGACACCTCGGCAGCAATCTCCTCATGTCCCAATTCGTTTGACCCCACCTTATTTTTACATTCTGTGCACTCTGCCCTCCCATCGTCTTCTGTTGTCATGGCTGGAGGTTTAAATGCTCACTCCACGTCCTGGTTCTCCTCTCTAGATCCCGATGACAGAGGGGAACTACTTGAGCTTTTTGCTGAGGATTGTGACCTTGTTGCCATTAATGAGGACGCCCCCACTCGCCTACCGTCCACGGACAGGCCGTCCTCTCCTGATGTCACTTTTGTATCATCTTCTCTTGCTGTTTCCTGTAACTGGTCCACTGCTATAGCTAAGGCCAACGGTCATGTCCCATATGTGCTTCATTGGATTTGTCTCTCAATAGTCACCTGGCACCTTTCATCGGCTCGCGTAGTAAATTGCACACCAACTATCGTAAGGCTAACTGGGTCACGCTTAAGGAGGTGTTACTCGGTCGGGTAGCCTATTATCCGCTTACCGGCTCCGCTCATGAGAAGGACAAGTTCATTGTTGATGCCATATGCAATGCCTCCAGAATTGCAATTCCTACAGGGCTCGTTAGAACGTTTCATCCTAACGTTCCCAAAGATGTCCTGGAGCTGATCGAATCACGGGATGAGAAGCGCCGAGCTGATCCTGCAGATCGCAGCATTCAACTACTGTCTGATGAGATCACCAAAAGGCTGAATGATTACAAGCGGACGCGATGGATGGAGTTCTCTGAATCCTTGAATCTCTCCACTGATGTAAAGAAGACCTGGAGCGTTCTCAAGCGGTTATCTGGGAAGAAATTGGCAGCGGATCGCAACATGCTTGAGTTCCCTTCAGGGAAATTCGAGTCCGGATTTAAGGCTGCTTGTCGACTTGGAAAACACTTTGCTTCAGCGACGTCCCGCCGTGATCATTCCAACAGGCTCACTCTCCAGTCTTTAAGGAAATCTCAGCCGACAAGATGTACCTGCCATAATTGCCACTGAGATGTCTTCCCTCATCAAGTCCATGATGAACTCGAGAGCCGAGGGACACGACGGCGTGTCAGCCGTCCATCTCAAGCACTTGCCGGAACAGTTCCTTGAATTACTTTGTGATCTGGTTTGCTCGTCATTCCGCACAGGTGTCATTACCGCTAGATTCTTCTTCTTCTTATCAGCCACAGCGGAGCTTCTTTTCATAGGCCCAAAAAGGCGGCGACGTCACACGGCTTCTTCCACATATCACGAGCAGACAGAGGTTGGTTTTGCTGGGCATGAAAATAAATGAAGTGAATCATGCCCTGTACATTGACAGTCAGGACATATATCAGGGACCGAATCATCGATCCTATGTACGTAGGCCTTCAAATACGAAGAATGACCGCATCGTAGGCCCGCCAAAGTCGCGCGAGAGCGTCTGGGCAGGTTCTTCTCACTGTCATCTACCTTGGGCGGCGCGTCACTAAGGATGGGGTTAGGAGGAGTACAGGGGAAGTATTCGGATACAAACGTGGTGTGCTCCATTTGCTGCAGTCTCTTTCGTGTGAGTTCAGAGGTAGCCCAGTTTTGACGACCAGTGGTAGAGATAGCAGTATGCAGTGGTGTGCCAGTATTACGGTGTTGAGGTTCCGATGATAGATGTGAATAATTGGGATGGGCGGCATTCTTGACTATGCCAATATGGTGCTGCTTCACTGGAAGTACTGCACATTCTTGATGAAGGTGCGATACAGGTGTAGATCTTGGACAGCCTGTGATGACACGGAGAGCTGTATTTTTAACTCTCTGTAGTTTGCTCCAAGAGGCGTCCGACAAGTGTCTAGACCATATTGGGGCTCCATATTCCAGAGTTGGCTGTATCATGGCCTTGTACGTAGTGTGTAGAACCTCCTTTGTGCTTCCCCATGTGGTGCCAGCTAGAGCACGGAGGATGTTGTTGCACGTGTTGGCGGCTGCAGCTCGGATACGGGTGTTTTCATGGAAACGCCATGAGGGATCCAGAAAGACTCCAAGTAGACGAGGATGCTTGGACAAGGGCAGCTGATTACCTTCCCAAAGTACTTTAGGATGAAGTTGGTGCTCAGCCGTTGCAGTAGTGCATAGAGTAACGCTGGACTTGGCTGCAGAGACCTTCAGTTGCTTCGATTCAAGATATTTGGCCAGGCTGCAAAGGTAATCGTTCATCTCCACAGTAGCTCGGTCGATGACTGGGTCGGTGCAAATAATAGTGATGTCATCTGCATACAGGCATAAAAGGATGCTGGGTGGAGGCACGGGAATATCAGACAGGTACAACGAGAATAGGCTGGGTGATAGTACTCCACCCTGAGGGACGCCTGCCTTGAGGGGAATCGAAGTAGACATGTGCTCGTCAAATTTCACGCGGATGGAGCGATTTTTGATGAAGCTGTTGGCCCAACGTTTGCACCAGTCAGGCATGTCAGAGTCCAGTATCGATTTTGAAAGCAGAGGAGTGCTGACGTTGTCGAATGCTGCAGTCAGGTCAACTGCTACGACGAGACTTCTTCTGGCAGAGGCCTTCATGTTAAAGCCGGCAATGATGTGTTCAGTTATGGACGTCAGCGCCGTGGTAGTGGAGTGTGCCTTTTTGAAGCCGTGCTGATGTACGTTATGCTGCAGTGCTTTTTGGAGATGCGGATTGATGACTTTTTCCGCTAACTTAGCGATTATGGAGAGTAGGGAAATTGGCCGGTGTGGGGTTGCTTTCTCTTGCGGTTTTCCTGGCTTGAGAATGGGAAGAACAATAGCTTGTTTCCAGCTTGCAGAAATGATACCAGTGCTGAAAGATGAGTAGAGTAGGTCACCGAGTAGTTCCATGTACTGCTCCGGCAGGTGCTTAAGATGAACGGCTGAGATGCCGTCTGGTCCTTCAGCCCTCGAATTCTTCATCGATTTGATGATGTCCGAGATAGCAAAAGTAGTAATAACAGGAACGTTATGACGATTGAGTTTCCTGATGGCGCGTAAAGTGCATCTGTGACTACGGTCCCGACGCGAAATTGGTGAAGCAGAGCTTTCCCATTTGACAGGCTGCTTTGTAGCCATAATGAAATTCACCCGATGGGAATTCAAGTGCATTTGTTTCTGCAGCTATCTTTTTGCCAGACAGCCACCTAAGGGTGTTCCATGCTTTCTTTGTGTCCGTGGCGAAGTTGATTGACTCAGTGAATTCTCTCCATAGTTTCTGCTTGAAATCATTTAGCAATGTGGTGATCTCCTCAGACAGTTTCGATATGGAGGGATCGGAAGGATCTTCTCTGCATCGGTCGTCACGTTGCTTAATGAGCTCCAGCGCTTCCTTTGGTACACTAGGGTGGAATATTCTAACACGACCGCTTGGGATGGCAGCTCTTGAGGCACTGCGTATGGTTTCCACGATGAACTTCTCTTTATCGTGCACAGTGCCGGTTAGCGGGTGTTGGCAGCCCGGCTGAGTAACTCCTCCTTATAACGGATCCAGTTAGCCTTACGATAATTGGTGTAGGTTTTGCTACGGGAAGCTGTGAAAGGAGCAAGTTGACTATTAAGAGGAAGATCCAGCAATGTGCATAAAGGAATATGATCACTTGACATAGCCACAGCAGTGGACCAGTTACACGACATGGCAAGACGGGAGTATACAAATGTGATGTCCGGTGAAGAGGGCCTACCTGTCGATGGAAGACGAGTTGGAGCATCCTCATTAATAGGAACCAGATCACAATCATCAGCAAGGAGTTCAAGAAGTTCACCTCTTTCATCGGGATCTAATGAGGAGAACCAGGAAGGCGAGAGAGCATTAAAATCACCAGCTATTACAACCGATTGAGACGAAACCACAGAGTGAACATTGTGTAAATAGGGAGTGGGATCAAACGCATAGGGACACGAAGTGGAAGGAGGGATGTAAACATTAACAATATCTAGTGGACAACTTTGCATTACAATATGAACTCCAAGACATCCAACAACATTATCATTATCATTTGGAAGTACAATAAGGTGAGAAGGAATAGATGTTTTTACAAATGTTGAGACGCCACCACCGTGAGATGTGCGAGGGATGTGGTACGACGTATAACCGGGTAAGCGGGGTAGGGAGGGGGATAATGCGCCAAGTTTTGTCTCCTGCAGAAGGATAACATCAGGTTGAAAGCGTTCTATATCCAATGTAAGTTTGGCACTTAGGCCATTGATGTTGAGTTGAAAAATGTTTAGACTATGTAGAGGAACACTGGGAGGAGAACTTGAGCAAGAATTACAACAGTAAGCATCAGAGTAGTCATTGTAGCTGGTTGACCCCGAACATTTGAGGTGCACCCAGCCGAGACAGCCACCGCACTGGATCCCTGAATGTTGAGTAGATACTCCGCAATGACAGCAGGGATATCGTGGATTCTTGTTGCGCGGTCCCGGGTTCCTCTCAATGCCAGCTCGTAGCAGTAGGATATGAAGGAGTGCATCAGCCAGCCATTTACACTCCCATTTCGAAAAAAACTTGTGGAGTAGTTGATGCTCGGTTTATGAGTCGGCTTGGTAGTCTACGCCACAGATCCACCACGCGTAGGTTGAGCATTTCTTCTTCTGCAGCCTCAAAGTGGTTTTTGTCATAGGTTGAGGAACTGGGCAGCCTTCACAGGATTCGTCCAAAGGTCCATTGTGGTTAAGGAGGTAGGTCTCTTCGGGCACATGAAGAAGTACGCCGTGTCGTGTCCGGGAGCACCACAGTCCGGGCATGCGTCTGGTCGGCTGCTGTCGATCTTGTTGACGTAAGACATGAGCAGAATAGAGTGGCCACAGCGCAGCGATGCAAGAGCACATCTGGCTCGTCTGCCGAGTTGAGACTCGGACTCGCAAACCCGAGGCGGCACTGTTCCCAAGATAGGGTTCACATCCGCCTTCGCTAGATATCCTCGAACAAACTGGGTGTGCTCCTCACGCAGAAGACGAAGCCTTTCCATGTTGGAGTCGGCCCATCTCTGTACATCAACTTTACGAGGAGCATCGGCGAACGGCGTCCTTCTTCTTCTTCTTTGCAGCCACATCGAGGGTTTTGTCATAGGTGAAGAAACTGGGCGACCAGTAGTGGATTCGTCCATAGATCCATTATGGTCAGCGTGGTAGGTCTCACCGGACAGCGAAATAAATGTGCTGTATCATGGCCGATAGTACCGCAGTCCGGACAGACATCAGATTTGCTGCTGTCGATTTTGCTGACGTAGGACAAGAGCATTGACGAGTGACCGCAGCGCTGCGATGCGAGTGTGCATCTAGCCCTTCTTCCGAGTTGAGTCTCGGATTCGCAGACTGGGGGCGGTACTTCTCCTAGTACAGGATTCACCGCCGCCTTCTCAATATGACACCGTACGAACTTGGTGTGCTCCTCGCGCAAAAGACGGAGCCGTTCTTGCTGTGAGTCGTGCCATCTCTGCAAGTTAACTTTGCATGGAGCATCGGCAAATGGCATTCTTTTGGCTCTCTCTCTAACGGGGTTAAGCACTCTCCAGGACGGGTGGTTTGGTTGCTTAATAATATTGATTCGTAATTGTTGAGCTTGGAGCTGACAGTGCTGCTTCACAGGCAATAGGCGGGCTTCGGCATGCAGATGCTCGACTGGGGAACTCTGCATATCCGGTGGCAATGCGAAGAGCGGCATTTTGTACGCGTTGCATCTTAAACCAGGAAGATTCTGAAACTAGATGCTGCCAAACCGGTGCGGCGTATTCCATGGCTGGCTGAAGAATCGCCTTATACGTCATGAGTATCGTTTCCTTGCTGCTACCCCATGAGGTACCGCCTAGGGCCCTGAGAACATTGAGTTTGGCTTTAACGACAGCCTGCTTCTCCTCGGTATTTTTATGAAACTTGAGCGACGGATCGACCACAAGACCGAGCAGTTTTGGAAATCGAGCAGCAGGCAGACGGTCTCCATCCCACTCTACCTCCGGATGAGCTCTGTGCTCGGATGGGTCCGTTGTGAGGACGGATACTGATGATTTAGATGCGGAGATCTTTAGCAACTTGTCGTCGAAGAACCTCTTCAGCGTCTTCAGGTACTCGTTGATCTTGGTGGCGGCTACCTTTATATCCCGGTCTCGACACATGATTGTTATATCATCGGCGTAGGCGACAGTCTTGATATCCTGTGGTGGTTCAGGCATATCTTCTAGATACAGACTGAAGAGGGCTGGTGATAAAACACCGCCGTGGGGGACTCCAGCTGCCATAGGAATACTGTTGGAGACATGGTTCTGGAACATGACTCTTGCCCGTCGACCTTTGATAAAGGCCGATATCCAGCGCTTTTGCCACGGTGGTATTGACGACTCCAAAACGTTTCTTGACAGGATTCCTAGGTTAACCGTATCGAAAGCCTTGGTGAGATCCAACGCGACAGCAACAGTTCTCAATGGCTTCAAAGCGTTGAACCCGTCGATTGCATAGCTAGTAATTTCTAGCAACGCAGTAGTTGTAGAATGCAGCCTTTTGAACCCGTGTTGAAACAATTGTTTCTCGTTATGCTCTGCTAAATTCTCCACAATGAGCTTTTCGGCTACCTTAGCGAAAGGTGACATCAAGCTAATGGGTCGATAACCCTTTACTGACGACTGAGGTTTGCCTGGCTTCGGCAACGGGATGACGTTGGCTGTCTTCCAGTTTTGGGGAATAATGCACGAGCTGAATGAAGTGTTAATCACATCAACGACGAGTGGGAGGATCTCAGTAGGGAGCTTCTTCAGTACAGCAGGACAAATGCCGTCGGGACCGACAGCTTTGGAGTACCGCATGTCCTTTATGATCTTCTCTACGTGCGCCACAGTGTACGCATCGGCCGTGCTCATGAGCGGGAGGCGGCACAGCTCTCTAACTGTCACTCTATTCTGCGGACCACGCCGTGTTATTGTGACAATGAAGCTTTTTTTCAAGAGAGTAGGCGGCTTCCTTACCCGTCTTGAAAACGTTATTATCAAATTCAATGGTGGATACGGTAGCTGGCGAGCTCTTTCCAGATAGCTTCCGTAGTACCTTCCACGTAGTTGCACTGTCCGCCTTGAAATCCAACTGTCCCGTGAACTTTTCCCATTCTTCTTTCTTGTGCCTGTCCAGATCTTTTCTGATCTCGTCATCGAGTTGAGCAACGACAGGGTCTAGATGGTCGGCTGCTCTCCTGGCATCTCTAGTCCTAATCTTTTGGAGAATTTCTCTGGTGACGTTTGGATAGAACGTCTTAACGCGGCCAACAGGAATAGCCGCCTTCATGGCCCGGCGGATTACATCAGACAGGTGGTGCTCTTTTTGATGCACATTGCCGTTCCACGGATAGTCAGCCGCTAGGCGGAGCGCAACCTCGCTGAACAGGCACCAGTCTGCTTGGCCTAAATTCAGATAAGAACGTTGTCGAACACCAGAATACGGAGGAAGAGAATTTGAGAGATCGATGTGCACAAAGACAGGAATATGATCACTAGACAATGTAGTCGAGGTAGACCATGAGCAGGTGTTTGAAAGGATGGAAGAGACAAGAGTTATGTCTGGGCTAGAAGATCGGCCGTTGGCAGGGAGGCGAGTGGGCTGATCATCGTTTAGTATGACCAGGTCGCACTCCTCCGCCCATTCCTCGACGTCACTTCCTCTAGCATCAGAGCCAAGAGACGAGCCAAATGTATGAGCATTAAAATCGCCCGCAAATATAGACGAAGATGAGAGGGAGCAGTCGTAAAGCTGCCTGAGGAGTAGAATAGGATCATAGGATGGAGGGCATGATGTGGTAGGGGAATATAGATGTTGAAGAGAGAAAGGGGAGTTTTAAGGGGAGATGGACCGGGAGGTACTCGAGAGTACCGTCCGTGGGAGTGTTAGGTATGAGGTGTGAGGAAGAGTAGATAATACAAAAGTGGAAACTCCTCCGCCAAGATTTGACCTTGGAGCATGGTAAGAAGTATAGCCCGGGATATTGGGATGAGGATTTGTAGGGGATGGAGAGAGCTTGGTTTCCTGAACCATGATCACGTCTGGATGGTAAGTACGTGCAAAGAGAGATAGCTCAGAAAGCTTGCCACGAAGGCCGTTGAGATTTATATGTACAATGGAAAGGGGGCGATTGGAGTTTGAGGAATCAGAGTTGGTAGGTGAGGAGCACAAAACACATCGAAAAGAAGAGTTATGATGCCTCACAGAGCAGAGACCCGAACAGGAGAGATGCACCCACCTTTGGCATTTAAAGCACTGGACGCTGGTATGTCTCCTGGTAACATCCTTGCCGCACGCGGCGCATAGGTACTTCTGAGCGGGTCCAGGATTCCTCTCCACGCCGGCCCTTTGCAGGAGAGTCCGAAGGAGAGCTGCGGCCGGCCAGCACCTCTCCCATGACAAAACCCCTCTTCGTGGAGGGGATGACGTCGGTTTGCACGGAGATGATCTTCTTTCCTCCACACTGCCACGGCACGAACGTACGACATCTCGGCAGCAACGGCGTCCTAATCGACCTCTCTCTTATGGGCTTCATGATTCTCTTTGACGGATAATTCGGCTGTCTCAGAACATTAATGTACATCTGCTGTGCCTGGAGTTCACAATGCTCCTTGACCGGCAATATGCAGGCCTCCGCGCGAAGATGCTCCACCGGGGAGGTGCTTGCACAACCGGTAGCAATTCTAAGCGCAGCATTCTGTACACGCTGCAGCTTATTCCAGGAGCTGTCAGACACCAGGTGCTTCCACACTGGTGCCGCATATTCCAGAGCCGGCTGAAGTATTGCTCTGTAGGTTCTCAATATAGTCTCTCGGCTGCTTCCTCATGATGTTCCTCCGAGAGCTCTCAAGATATTAAGTCTAGCCTTGACGACTGTTTGTTTCTGTTCCGCGTTTTTGTGGAACTTCAGTGACGGATCAAGAGTAAGGCCAAGCAGCTTGGGGAATTTTGCTGCTGGGAACAGGTCACCATCCCATTTGACACCTGGATGGGCACTGTGTTCCTTGGTGTTTCTTGTGAACACTGAAACAGAGGATTTTGCGGCAGAGACTGTGAGCATCATATTATCGAGGAAGAGCTTCAACTCGACGAGATAGGCGCTGATCTTACTAGCGACTATCTGCAGGTCACGGTCCTGGCACATGATGGTGATGTCGTCGGCATACATAACAATCTTTGCATCATTGGGAGGCTCGGGAATGTCCTCAAGATACAGGCTGAATAGGGCAGGGGACAACACTCCGCCTTGCGGAATACCGGCTGCTATTGGAATGCTATCGGATACGTGATTCTGGAACAGAACCTTAGCCCATCGTGACGGACCTGGCTGATCAAAATGAGCGACAGCAGCATCAGCATGGGTTCAGGAAACTTCTCTCTACTACTACTGCTCTATTGAGCATCTCGGATCCTAGATGGAAGCAAGCAATAGTTCTACCGATCCTCAAGCCTGGCAAACCAGAAGATCAAGCAACTTCGCATCGACCCATCTCCCTTTTGTTCCCTATTGCTAAGTTAGCGGAGAAATTCATTAACCCGCACCTCCAAGAAGCATTACGATATAACGTGCATCAACATGGCTTCAAGGAGGCCCACTCTACCATCACGGCACTCACGTCTATCACAGAACACATGATTGCTGGCTTCAATATGAAACCTCCAGCTGCAAGAAGTATATTCGTGACAGTTGACTTTACCGCTGCCTTCGATAATGTCAGTATCCCTCTGCTGTCCAAATCGATTCTAGACTCTACTATTCCTGACTGGTGCAAAAGATGGACTGATAACTTTGTCAAGAATCGTTCCATTCGTGTGAAATTTGATGGACACTTGTCGAAGTGTGTGCACCTGAAGGCAGGCGTCCCACAAGGAGGAGTTTTATCTCCCAGCCTGTTTTCTTTCTATCTGTCTGATGTGCCGAAGCCGTCACCAAACATCCACTTATGTCTATATGCGGGTGACATCACTATTATTTGTACTGACCCTGTCGTCGATCGAGCCACTGCTGAGATGAATAAATACCTCGTCACCTGGTTAAGTTCCTCGAATCGAAGCAGCTAAATGTCTCTCCAACCAAGTCCAGCGTTACTTTGTGCGCTACAGCGACAGCCGAAACAAACTGCATCCCAAGATTCTTTGGGAAGGAAATATGCTGCCCTTATCAAAACACCCTCGTCTACTCGGTGTATTCCTGGACCCGTCACTACGTTTTCATGAAAATACACGTATTCGAGCTGCTGCTGCCAACACACGTAACAACATTCTACGTTCGCTAGCAGGCACTACATGGGGTAGCTCTAAGGAAATCCTGCGAAACACCTACAGGGCTATGGTGCAGCCGGTGCTGGAATATGGAGCCCCAATATAGTCAAGACGCCTGTCGGAAGCCTCTTGGAGCAAACTTCAGCGTGCAACGAACACTACTCTACGCGTGATCACTGGATGCCCTAGATCCACACCGGTATCTCATCTACATCAAGAGTGTTCGCTGCTTCCTGTAAAGCAGCATTGTCAACTCCAGTCGCAACAGTTCCATGTTGGCATTGTAAGGAATTCCACACACCCTAATTTCCCCCTACTGTCATCTGGTCCCCATTTCCGACATATACGCTCGCCACTTCATGCTGCAGTCTCTGTCTTGGATCGTCAACGTTGGGCGACGTCGGAGCTCAATCGCGTCAGACTGCTGCAAGTGGAGCACACCCGATTCGTCAGAGAATAGCTTTCCAGTGCTCCCCTAAATCCAATTCTTGGTGAAGTCCTCCCCCCCCCCGATCGATGGCAGCGAAACGGACCTACCCAGACGTACACGCGTCATCCTGGCAGGTCTACGTTGTGGACACTCCTCATACCTCATCCCTGAGGAATGTCCCGACTGCCACAACCCAGGGCACGATTCATTTCCTTTATTTTCATGTCCTGCTAGGCCGACTTCTCTAACAGTTATGGATATGTGTAAGAACCCGTGCGATGTGGCTGCCTTTTTGCACCTATTCTTATTCTTTTCACATTCTCCAAACAACCGCTTCGCTTCTACGATTGTGATAATGAGACTTTGCGGACTGAACGCGATTTCGGAACTAGATCATATCTATGAGCGTAAAAGTCTTTTCTATATATTTTCAACTGGTCAGCTGGTGATGAGTTTCAATTTGAGAAGCTTACAAACACTTCATTTCTTCAATTTCACCAATCACCGAAACCGCACAATCGCCCCAATCTCGAGCGTAAGGCTTCAGTTGCACGTTTCCAACAAAAAAAACACTTAAAATCTTTCCAAAAACGAAAACTGTTTATTTACTCAATCATTCTTATAGGTTTTTGATTATCCATTTCAGTTGAATGTAGGTCACCCTATCTACTCATCACTCGACGATTTTCGGAAGGTACATGCAATACCCGCGCTAAGTTTTGTAAAAACGGGGAGCATCTGGCAAACTCTGCAAAAAAAAGCGTCCGATGCATGTAACTTTTTTGAATCAAGACTTTTTCAAATTCTGAAAACGCCATCATATTCACAGATCAAATTCCTACCTAATTATGTGACTTGTGTGCCGAAGTGCCCCAGAATCGCTTCGTTTTTAAGAAATATTTTTGCAATCGCTTTGCAAAAACGTCGCGCGCGGCGAATGCGGCGGAACTTTGAGCAGTATTTGTACAAGTAATGGAAGAGCAATCTGTATGTTTTCTTCAAAAATCAGGTACAGGTGAGAGAATCTCAAGGTTTGTGTTGGTTGAGTTTTTAAAATCCTTTATTAAACGAGCTTGAGAACTACCTGAAAAGTCGGAGTTTTGTTGCAAAACACTGGACTCTTAGATGAGGGATTTCGAAAATTCAACCAACAAAAACCTTGAGATTCTCTCACCTGCACCTAATTTATGAAGAAGTCATACAGATTGGTCTTAGATTACTTGTACAAATACTGCTCAAAGTTTTGCCGCACCTCGCCGCGCACGACTTTTTCAAAAACGATTGCAAAAAATATTTTCTTAAAAAAACATAGCGATTCTGGGCACTTCGGCACACAAGTCACATAATTAGGTAGGAATTTGATCCGTGAATATGATAGCGTTTTCAGAATTCAAAAAAGTCTTCATTCAAAAAAGTTACATGCATCAGACGCTTTTTTGCCAAGTTTGCCAGGTGCTCCCCATTTCACAAAATCAAGAGTAAGGCCAAGCAGCTTGGGGAATTTTGCGGCCGGGAACAGGTCACCATCCCATTTGACACCTGGATGGGCACTGTGTTCCTTGGTGTTTGTTGTGAACACTGAAACAGAGGATTTTGCGGCAGAGACTGTGAGCATCATATTATCGAGGAAGAGCTTCAACTCGACGAGATAGGCGCTGATCTTACTAGCGACTATCTGCAGGTCACGGTCCTGGCACATGATGGTGATGTCGTCGGCATACATAACAATCTTTGCATCATTGGGAGGCTCGGGAATGTCCTCAAGATGCAGGCTGAATAGGGCAGGGGACAACACTCCGTCTTGCGGAATACCGGCTGCTATTGGAATGCTATCGGATACGTGATTCTGGAACAGAACCTTAGCCCATCGTGACGGACCTGGCTGATCAAAATGAGCGACAGCAGCATCAGCATGGGTTCAGGAAACTTCTCTCTACAACTACTGCTCTATTGAGCATCTCGGATCCTAGATGGAAGCAAGCAATAGTTCTACCGATCCTCAAGCCTGGCAAACCAGAAGATCAAGCAACTTCGCATCGACCCATCTCCCTTTTGTTCCCTATTGCTAAGTTAGCGGAGAAATTCATTAACCCGCACCTCCAAGAAGCATTACGACATAACGTGCATCAACATGGCTTCAAGAAGGCCCACTCTACCATCACGGCACTCACGTCTATCACAGAACACATGATTGCTGGCTTCAATATGAAACCTCCAGCTGCAAGAAGTATATTCGTGACAGTTGACTTAACCGCTGCCTTCGATAATGTCAGTATCCCTCTGCTGTCCAAATCGATTCTAGACTCTACTATTCCTGACTGGTGCAAAGATGGACTGATAACTTTGTCAAGAATCGTTCCATTCGTGTGAAATTTGATGGACACTTGTCGAAGTGTGTGCACCTGAAGGCAGGCGTCCCACAAGGAGGAGTTTTATCTCCCAGCCTGTTTTCTTTCTATCTGTCTGATGTGCCGAAGCCGTCACCAAACATCCACTTATGTCTATATGCGGGTGACATCACTATTATTTGTACTGACCCTGTCGTCGATCGAGCCACTGCTGAGATGAATAAATACCTCGTCACCTGGTTAAGTTCCTCGAATCGAAGCAGCTAAATGTCTCTCCAACCAAGTCCAGCGTTATTTTGCGCGCTACAGCGACAGCCGAAACAAACTGCATCCCAACTTTCTTTGGGAAGGAAATATGCTGCCCTTATCAAAACACCCTCGTCTAGTCGGTGTATTCCTGGACCCGTCACTACGTTTTCATGAAAATACACGTATTCGAGCTGCTGCTGCCAACACACGTAACAACATTCTACGTTCGCTAGCAGGCACTACATGGGGTAGCTCTAAGGAAATCCTGCGAAACACCTACAGGGCTATGGTGCAGCCGGTGCTGGAATATGGAGCCCCAATATAGTCAAGACTTCTTCTTCTTCTTTGCAGCCACTGAGAGGGGTTTCGTCACAAGTTGAGAAACTGGGCGACCAGCACTGGATTCGTCCACAAGTCTATTGTAGTGAGCGTTGTTGGCTTCTTCGGACAGTCAAATAGGTGTTTAGTGTCGTGGCCTTGGTTTCCACAGTCCGGGCACACGTCAGGCTGACTAATGTCGATCCTGTGCAGGTAAGACATAAGCAATGGAGAATGTCCGCAGCGCAACGAAGCGAGGATACACCTGGCGCGCCTACCGAGCTCGGACTCGGTATCACATACCCTGGGCGGCACATCACCGAGAATAGGGTTGACGGCCGCTTTGGCGAGATGATCCTTCACAAACCGGGTGTGCTCCGCGCGTAAGAGACGAAGCCGTTCTTGATTCGAGTCGGTCCATCTCTGTACATTCACTTTGTTCGGAGCATCGGCAAACGGCACTCTGATCGATCTCTCTCTCACGGGATTTAATAGTCTTCTCGACGGATGATTAGGTTGCTTAAGGACATTAATAAACATCTGCTGAGCCTGGAGCTGACAATGCTCTTTCACTGGCAAGATACGGGCCTCGGCGTGAAGGTGCTCAATCGGTGAGCTTTTTGCACATCCAGTGGCTATTCGTAGTGCAGCATTCTGAATTCGCTGCATCTTAGTCCAGGAACTGTCCGACACGATGTGCTGCCAGACAGGTGCAGCATACTCCAATGCAGGCTGCAGAATAGCTCGATATGTCGTCAAGATTGTCTCTCTGCTGCCACCCCAGGACGTTCCTCCTAGAGCTCTCAACACATTAAGCTTTGCCTTGATAATTGCCTGCTTCTGTTCAGCATTTTTGTGAAACTTCAGCGATGGGTCCAAAACGAGGCCCAGCAGTTTAGGAAATTGCGCTGTAGGCAAGAGGTCACCATCCCACCTGACAACAGGTTGGGCGCTGTGTTCCTTTGGGTCAGATGTGAATACCGAAACAGAAGACTTCGCCGCGGAAACTGTGAGCATCATACTATCGAGAAAGTTTTTAAGCTCGACGAGATAGTCGCTGATCTTGTTTGCGGCTACCTGTATGTCACGATTACGGCACATGATGGTGATATCGTCGGCATACGCAACAATTTTTATGTCTTCAGGAGGCTCGGGTAGGTCTTCAATATACAGGCTGAAGAGGGCAGGTGACAAAACTCCACCCTGCGGCACACCGGCTGCTACAGGTATACTATCGGAGACGTGATTCTGGAATAGCACTTTGGCCCGACGACCTTTCGTAAACGCTGCTATCCAACGCTTCTGCCACGGTTGCAGCGAGGACTTCAATAGTTTCTCGGACAAAAGTCCTAGGTTAACAGAATCAAATGCTTTGGTTAGATCGAGGGCAACGGCCACTGTTCTAAGAGGCTTTCTGAAATTGAACCCATCGACCGCATAGCTGACAATCTCCAGAAGGGCAGTGGTGGTGGAGTGAAGCTTTCTAAACCCATGTTGCTGCCGAGATGTCGTACGTTCACGCCGTGGCAGTGTGGAGGAAAGAAGATCACCTCTATGCAAACCGACGTCACCCCCTCCGCGAAGAGGGTTTTTGTCATGGGAGAGGTGCTGGCCGGCCGCAGCTCTCCTTCGGATTCTCCTGCAAAGGGCCGGCGTGGAGAGGAATCCTGGACCCGCTCAGAAGTACCTATGCGCCACGTGCGGCAAGGATGTTACCAGGAGACATACCAGCGTCCAGTGCTCCGGATGCCAAAGGTGGGTGCATCTCTCCTGTTCGGGTCTCAGTTCTGTGAGGCATTATAACTCTGCTTTTCGCTGTGTTTTATGCTCTTCACCTACCAACTCTGATTCCTCTTCCTCAAATCGCCCCCTTTCCATTGTACATATCAATCTCAACGGCCTTCGTACTAAACTTTCTGAGCTCTCTCTTCGCACGTACTTACCATCCAGACGTGATCATGGTTCAAGAAACCAAGCTCTCTCCATCCCCCTACCTATCCTCATCCTAATATCCCGGGCTACACTGCCTTCCATGCTCCAAGGTCAGCTCTTGGCGGAGGAGTTTCAACCTTTGTTTTATCCTCTCTCCTCCCACCTCATACCAAACACCCCCACGGATGGTACTCTCAGTACCTTCCAATCCATCTCCTCTTAAAACACCCCTTTCTCTTTTCAACATATATATTCCCCTACCACCTCATGCCCCTCCTCCTACAATCCCATTCCTCTTCTCAAACAACTCAATGATTATTCCTCTCATCATCAGTTGTTTTCGCGGGCGACTTTAATGCCCACACCTTCTGCTCGTCCCTTGGTTCTGATGCTAGAGGAGAAGAAGTCGAAGAATGGGCTGAGGAGTGCGACCTGGTCATCTTAAACGATGATCAGCCCACTCGTCTCCCTGCCAACGGCCGATCTTCTAGCCCAGACATAACTCTTATCTCGTCCAACCTTTCCAACGCTTGCTCATGGTCTACCTCAACAACATTGTCTAGTGATCATGTTCCCGTCTTTGTGCACATCGATCTCTCAAATTCTCTTGCTCCTTATTCTGGTGTTCGTCAACGTTCTTATCTCAATTTAGGCCAAGCAGACTGGTGCCTGTTCAGTGAGGTTGCGCTACGCCTAGCGGCTGATTACCCGTGGAATGGCAATGTACACCAGAAGGAGCATCACTTATCTGATGCAATTCGCAGGGCCATGAAGGCGGCTATCCCTGTTGGCCGAGTTAAGACGTTCTATCCAAACGTAACCAGAGAAATTCTTGAGAAAATCAGGACTAGAGATGCCAGAAGAGCAGTTGACCATCTAGACCCTGTCGTCGCTCAGCTGGATGGTGAGATCAGAAAAGATCTCGACCAGCACAAGAAAGAACAGTGGGAAAAATTCACAGAACAGTTGAATTTCAAGACGGACAGTGGAGCTACTTGGAAGGTTCTTCGGAAACTATCGGGAAAGAGCTCGCCAGCCACCATCTCCACTATTGAGTTCGGTAATAACGTTTTCAAGTCAGGAAAGGAAGCCGCCTACTCTCTCGGTAAAAGTTTCTTTGTCACGAGTACAAGGCGAGGTCCGCAAAATAGAGTGACAGTAAGAGAGCTGTGCCGCCTCCCGCTCATGAGCACGGCCGATGCGTTCACTGTGGCGCAAGTAGAGAAGATTATAAAGCGACATGCGGAACTCCAAAGCTGTCGGTCCGGACGGCATTTGTCCTGCTGTACTGAAGAAACTCCCGACTGAGATCCTTCCGCTCATCGTTGATATGATTAACACTTCGTTTAGCTCTTGCACTATTCCGCAAAACTGGAAGACAGCCAACGTCATCCCGTTGCCCAAGCCTGGCAAACCTCAGTCATCAGTAAAGGGATATCGTCCCATTAGCTTGATGTCACCTTTCGCCAAGGTGGCCGAAAAGCTCATTGTCAAGGATCTAGCGGAGCACAACGAGAAGCAGTTGTTTCAACATGGGTTCAGGAGGCTACATTCCACAACTACGGCGTTGCTAGAAATTACCAGCTATGCTATCGACGGGTTCAACTTTAACAAGCCATTGAGAACTGTAGCTGTTGCGTTGGATCTCACCAAGGCATTTGATACGGTTAACTTTGGAGTCTTGTCAAGCAACATACTGGAGTCGTTAATACCATATTGGCAGAAGCGCTGGATATCGGCCTTTATTAAAATCGGCGAGCAGGAGTCATGTTTCAGAACCATGTCTCCAACAGTATTCCTATGGCAGCTGGAGTCCCTCAGGGCGGAGTTCTATCGCCAGCCCTCTTCCAATATGTACCTCGGAGATATGCCTGAGCCTCCACAGGACATCAAGGTCGTCGCGTATGCCGATGACATAACAATCATGTGTCGAGATCGGGATTTACAGGTGGCCGCCAATAAGATCAACGAGTACCTGATCACACTAAAGGGCTTTTTCGACCGCAAGATGCTAAGTATCTCTGCAGCCAAGTCGTCAGTGTCCGTTCTCACGACGGACCCATCCGAGCACAGCGCTCATCCGGATGTCGTGTGGGATGGAGACAGTTTGCCTGCTGCTCGCTTTCCAAAGCTGCTCGGTCTTGTGCTCGATCCGTCACTCAAGTTTCATAAGAATACCGAGCAGAAGCAGGCAGTCGTTAAAGCTAAGCTCAACGTTCCTCAGGGCCCTGGGCGGCACTTCGTGGGGTAGCAGCAAGGAGACTATACTCACAACGTATAAGGCAATTCTGCAGCCCGCCCTGGAGTACGCCGCACCGGTTTGGCAGCATCTCGTCTCAGAATCCTCCTGGACAAAGATGCAACGAGTACAAAATGCTGCTCTCCGTATCGCCACCGGATGCGCAAGGAGTTCCCCAATCGAGCACCTGCATGCTGAGACCCGTCTTTTACCAGTGAAGGAGCACTGTCAGCTCCAGGCCCAGCAATTCCGCATTAACATTATAAAACAACCAAATCACCCGTCGTGGAGAGTGCTAAACCCCGTGAGAGAGAGAAGTATAAGGAAGCCATTCGCCAATGCTCCAAAAAAAGTCAATTTGCAAAGATGGCACGACTCACAGCAAGAACGACTCCGTCTTTTGCGCGAGGAGCACACCAAGTTCGTACGGTGTCATCTTGTGAAGGTGGCCATAAATCCTATACTAGGAGATATACCGCCCCCCGTCTGCACCTCAGAGTCTCAACTCGGAAGAAGGGCGAGATGCACGCTCGCATCATTACGCTGTGGTCACTCTACAATACTAATGTCTTATGTCAGCAAGATTGACAGCAGCAAATCTGATGTGTGCCCGGACTGCGGTATCGTCGGCCATGATACCGCACATTTATTCAACTGTCCGGAGAGACCTACCACGCTGACACCAATGGACCTATGGACGAATCCACTACTGGTCGCCCAGTTCCTACGCCTATGACAAAACCCTCTATGTGGCTGCAAAGAAGAAGAAGAAACCCATGTTGATGTTGCTGTGCCTCATTCTGCTCTGCCAGGTCCCTTACGATTAGCTTTTCGGCTACTTTCGCGATCGGTGATAACAGGCTAATAGGGCGATAGCCCTTCACCGTGCTTTGCGATTTGCCTGGCTTAGGCAGGGGTATCACATTGGCGGTCTTCCATGCTTGTGGTAGAGTGCAGGTTCGGAAAGAAGTGTTTATGATATCTGCGATCATCGGTAGAGGTTCCGTGGGAAGCTTCTTCAAGATGGCTGCTGAGATACCATCAGGTCCGAGAGCCTTCGAGTTCCGCATTTCCTTGATAGCCTTCTCCACCTGAGCAGGAGTAAAGGCCTCAGTGGCGTTCATCAGCGGCAGACGGCTTAGTTCTCTTACCGTGACTCTGTTTTGTAAGCCACGCTTGGTACGTGTGATGAAGAAATTTTTGCCAAGAGCATATGCGGCAGCCTTTCCTGATTTGAAGACGCTGTTATCGAACTCTATGGTAGAGTTCGAGGAGGGGGCGCACTTGCCAGATATCTTCCTCAATACTTTCCACGCAGTTGTTCCGTCGGTTTTAAAGTTCAACCTTTCAGTGAACTTCTCCCAACTGTCTTTCTTGTGCTTGTCCAGATCCTTTCTTATCTCTTCATCCAGCTTGGCCACCTCAGGGTCCAAATGATTCTCAGCTCTCTTTTCATCTCTTGTCCTGATCTTCTGTAGAATCTCCCTGGTGACATTAGGGTAGAAACTTTTCACACGTCCTTCAGATATGGCCGCTTTTGTAGCCTTCCGGATGGCGTCAGATATGTGATGCTCTTTCTGGTGCACATCGCCATTCCATGGATACTCAGCTGCCTGGCGGAGCGCAACCTCTCTGAACAGGACCCAGTCAGCAAGGCCTAAATTGAGATAAGAACGTTGACGAATACCAGTATAAGGGGCAAGAGAGTTTGAGAGATCAATATGGAGAAGGACGGGAATGTGGTCGCTGGGAAGAGTTGTGGAAGTGGACCATGTGCAAGAATTAGAAAGATTGGATGAAACGAGGGAGATGTCCGGGCTAGAAGGTCGGCCGTAGGAAGGGAGACGAGTAGGCTGATCATCGTTGAGGATAACCAGATCACACTCCTCAGCCCATTCCTCGACGTCTTCCCCTCTGGCGTCGGACTCAAGCGCAGAACAGAACATGTGAGCATTGAAGTCACCTGCAAAGACAGCTGATGGGGAGAGAGAGCAGTCATGCAACTGCTTAAGAAGAGGTATGGGGTTGTAGGTTGGGGGACAAGAAGTGGTAGGAGGGATGTAAATATTAAATAGAGATAGTGGAGTTTTTAAGAGGGAGGTGAACGGGAACGCACTCAGAGTACCGTCCTTAGGAACATTTGGAATTAGATGAGAAGGTAAGTTAGAAAGCACAAACGTAGAAACTCCGCCTCCAAGAGCTGTCCTTGGGATGTGATAGGCAGTGTAGCCTGGAATGTTTGGTTGGGGATAAGTGGTAGAGGGAGAGAGTTTGGTTTCTTGAACCATAATAACATCCGGATGATGAGTACGTGCGAAGAGTGAGAGTTCAGACAATTTGGTGCGAAGGCCGTTAAGATTTATAAGTACAAAAGAGAGGGGCGGTTGGTGAATGAGAAATCAGAGTTGCTGGGGGCGGAGCACAGAACACAACGGAAGGATGAGTTGTGATGCCTCACAGAACTAAGACCTGAACAGGAGAAGTGCACCCACCTTTGGCATCCAAAGCATTGGACGCTTGTTCCATTCCAGTTGACTTTCTTGCTGCAGGTGGCACATTGATACTTCTGCACAGGTCCAGGATTCCTCTCGACGCCAGCCCTTTGTAGTAGAATCTTCAGGAGAGCTGGGGCCAGCCAGCGACTCTCCCATGACGAAAACCCTCTCGGTGGAGGGAGTGATGTCGGTTTGCACGAAGGTGATGTTGTTTCCTCCACACTGCCACGGCACGAACGTACGACATCTCGGCAGCATATAGTCAAGACGCCTGTCGGAAGCCTCTTGGAGCAAACTTCAGCGTGCACCGAACACTACTCTACGCGTGATCACTGGATGCCCTAGATCCACACCGGTATCTCATCTACATCAAGAGTGTTCGCTGCTTCCTGTAAAGCAGCATTGTCAACTCCAGTCGCAACAGTTCCATGTTGGCATTGTAAGGAATTCCACACACCCTAATTTCCCCCTACTGTCATCTGGTCCCCATTGCCGACATATACGCTCGCCACTTCATGCTGCAGTCTCTGTCTTGGATCGTCAACGTTGGGCGACGTCGGAGCTCAATCGCGTCAGACTGCTGCAAGTGGAGCACACCCGATTCGTCAGAGAATAGCTTTCCAGTGCTCCCCTAAATCCAATTCTTGGTGAAGTCCTCCCCCCCCCCCAATCGATGGCAGCGAAACGGACCTACCCAGACGTACACGCGTCATCCTGGCATGTCTACGTTGTGGACACTCCTCATACCTCATCCCTGAGGAATGTCCCGACTGCCACAACCCAGGGCACGATTCATTTCCTTTATTTTCATGTCCTGCTAGGCCGACTTCTCTAACAGTTATGGATATGTGTAAGAACCCGTGCGATGTGGCTGCCTTTTTGCACCTATTCTTATTCTTTTCTCATTCTCCAAACAATCGCTTCGCTTCTACGATTGTGATAATGAGACTTTGCGGACTGAACGCGATTTTGGAACTAGATCATATCTATGAGCGTATAAGTCTTTTCTATATATTTTCAACTGGTCAGCTGGTGATGAGTTTCAATTTGAGAAGCTTACAAACACTTCATTTCTTCAATTTCACCAATCACCGAAACCGCACAATCGCCCCAATCTCGAGCGTAAGGCTTCAGTTGCACGTTTCCAAAAAAAACACTTAAAATCTTTCCAAAAACGAAAACTGTTTATTTACTCAATCATTCTTATAGGTTTTTGATTATCCATTTCAGTTGAATGTAGGTCACCCTATCTACTCATCACTCGACGATCTTCGGAAGGTACATGCCATACCCGCGCTAAGTTTTGTAAAAACGGGGAGCTTCTGGCAAACTCTGCAACAAAAAACGTACGATGCATGTTACTTTTTGAATCAAGACTTTTCAAATTCTGAAAACGCCATCATATTCACAGATCAAATTCCTACCTAATTATGTGACTTGTGTGCCGAAGTGCCCCAGAATCGCTTCGTTTTTAAGGAAATATTTTTGCAATCGCTTTGCAAAAACGTCGCGCGCCAGCGAATGCGGCGGAACTTTGAGCAGTATTTGTACAAGTAATGGAAGAGCAATCTGTATGTTTTCTTCAAACATCAGGTCCAGGTGAGAGAATCTCAAGGTTTGTGTTGGTTGAGTTTTTAAAATCCTTTATTAAACGAGCTTGAGAACTACCTGAAAAGTCGGAGTTTTGTTGCAAAACACTGGACTCTTAGATGAGGGATTTCGAAAATTCAACCAACAAAAACCTTGAGATTCTCTCACCTGCACCTAATTTATGAAGAAGTCCTACAGATTGGTCTTAGATTACTTGTACAAATACTGCTCAAAGTTTTGCCGCACCTCGCCGCGCACGACGTTTTCAAAAACGATTGCAAAAAATATTTCCTTAAAAAAACATAGCGATTCTGGGCACTTCGGCACACAAGTCACATAATTAGGTAGGAATTTGATCCGTGAATATGATAGCGTTTGCAGAATTCAAAAAAGTCTTCATTCAAAAAAGTTACATGCATCAGACGCTTTTTTGCCAAGTTTGCCAGGTGCTCCCCATTTCACAAAATCAAGAGTAAGGCCAAGCAGCTTGGGGAATTTTGCTGCCGGGAACAGGTCACCATCCCATTTGACACCTGGATGGGCACTGTGTTCCTTGGTGTTTGTTGTGAACACTGAAACAGAGGATTTTGCGGCAGAGACTGTGAGCATCATATTATCGAGGAAGAGCTTCAACTCGACGAGATAGGCGCTGATCTTACTAGCGACTATCTGCAGGTCACGGTCCTGGCACATGATGGTGATGTCGTCGGCATACATAACAATCTTTGCATCATTGGGAGGCTCGGGAATGTCCTCAAGATGCAGGCTGAATAGGGCAGGGGACAACACTCCGTCTTGCGGAATACCGGCTGCCATTGGAATGCTATCGGATACGTGATTCTGGAACAGAACCTTAGCCCATCGTGACGGACCTGGCTGATCAAAATGAGCGACAGCAGCATCAGCATGGGTTCAGGAAACTTCTCTCT
The DNA here is from genome assembly GCA_029168955.1 of Aplectana chamaeleonis. Lineage (NCBI taxonomy): Eukaryota > Metazoa > Nematoda > Chromadorea > Rhabditida > Cosmocercidae > Aplectana > Aplectana chamaeleonis. Next base: position 137,129 of record JAPDOI010000491.1, on the reverse strand, counting down.
ACTACTACTGCTCTATTGAGCATCTCGGATCCTAGATGGAAGCAAGCAATAGTTCTACCGATCCTCAAGCCTGGCAAACCAGAAGATCAAGCAACTTCGCATCGACCCATCTCCCTTTTGTTCCCTATTGCTAAGTTAGCGGAGAAATTCATTAACCCGCACCTCCAAGAAGCATTACGACATAACGTGCATCAACATGGCTTCAAGAAGGCCCACTCTACCATCACGGCACTCACGTCTATCACAGAACACATGATTGCTGGCTTCAATATGAAACCTCCAGCTGCAAGAAGTATATTCGTGACAGTTGACTTAACCGCTGCCTTCGATAATGTCAGTATCCCTCTGCTGTCCAAATCGATTCTAGACTCTACTATTCCTGACTGGTGCAAAAGATGGACTGATAACTTTGTCAAGAATCGTTCCATTCGTGTGAAATTCGATGGACACTTGTCGAAGTGTGTGCACCTGAAGGCAGGCGTCCCACAAGGAGGAGTTTTATCTCCCAGCCTGTTTTCTTTCTATCTGTCTGATGTGCCGAAGCCGTCACCAAACATCCAGTTATGTCTATATGCGGGTGACATCACTATTATTTGTACTGACCCTGTCGTCGATCGAGCCACTGCTGAGATGAATAAATACCTCGTCACCTGGTTAAGTTCCTCGAATCGAAGCAGCTAAATGTCTCTCCAACCAAGTCCAGCGTTATTTTGTGCGCTACAGCGACAGCCGAAACAAACTGCATCCCAACTTTCTTTGGGAAGGAAATATGCTGCCCTTATCAAAACACCCTCGTCTAGTCGGTGTATTCCTGGACCCGTCACTACGTTTTCATGAAAATACACGTATTCGAGCTGCTGCTGCCAACACACGTAACAACATTCTACGTTCGCTAGCAGGCACTACATGGGGTAGCTCTAAGGAAATCCTGCGAAACACCTACAGGGCTATGGTGCAGCCGGTGCTGGAATATGGAGCCCCAACATAGTCAAGACGCCTGTCGGAAGCCTCTTGGAGCAAACTTCAGCGTGCACCGAACACTACTCTACGCGTGATCACTGGATGCCCTAGATCCACACCGGTATCTCATCTACATCAAGAGTGTTCGCTGCTTCCTGTAAAGCAGCACTGTCAACTCCAGTCGCAACAGTTCCATATTGGCATTGTAAGGAATTCCACACACCCTAATTTCCCCTACTGTCATCTGGTACCCATTTCCGACGTATACGCTCGCCACTTCATGCTGCAGTCTCTGTCTTGGATCGTCAACGTTGGGCGACGTCGGAGCTCAATCGCGTCAGACTGCTGCAAATGGAGCACACCCGATTCGTCAGAGAATACCTTTTCTGTGCTCCCCTAGATCGAATTCTTGGTGAAGTGCCCCCCCCAGATCGATGGCAGCGAAACGGACCTACCCAGACGTACACGTGTCATCCTGGCAGGTCTACGTTGTGGACACGCCTCATACCTCATCCCTGAGGAATGTCCCGACTGCCACAACCCAGGGCACGATTCATTTCCTTTATTTTCATGTCCTGCTAGGCCGACTTCTCTAACAGTTATGGATATGTGTAAGAACCCGTGCGATGTGGCTGCCTTTTTGCACCTATTCTTATTCTTTTCTCATTCTCCAAACAACCGCTTCGCTTCTACGATTGTGATAATGAGACATTGCGGACTGAACGCGATTTCGGAACTAGATCATATCTATGAGCGTATAAGTCTTTTCTATATATTTTCAACTGGTCAGCTGGTGATGAGTTTCAATTTGAGAAGCTTAAAAACACTTCATTTCTTCAATTTCACCAATCACCGAAACCGCACAATCGCCCCAATCTCGAGCGTAAGGCTTCAGTTGCACGTTTCCAAAAAAAAACACTTAAAATCTTTCCAAAAACGAAAACTGTTTATTTACTCAATCATTCTTATAGGTTTTTGATTATCCATTTCAGTTGAATGTAGGTCACCCTATCTACTCATCACTCGACGATTTTCGGAAGGTACATGCAATACCCGCGCTAAGTTTTGTAAAAACGGGGAGCATCTGGCAAACTCTGCAAAAAAAAGCGTCCGATGCATGTAACTTTTTTGAATCAAGACTTTTTCAAATTCTGAAAACGCCATCATATTCACAGATCAAATTCCTACCTAATTATGTGACTTGTGTGCCGAAGTGCCCCAGAATCGCTTCGTTTTTTAAGGAAATATTTTTTGCAATCGCTTTGCAAAAACGTCGCGCGCGGCGAATGCGGCGGAACTTTGAGCAGTATTTGTACAAGTAATGGAAGAGCAATCTGTATGTTTTCTTCAAAAATCAGGTACAGGTGAGAGAATCTCAAGGTTTGTGTTGGTTGAGTTTTTAAAATCCTTTATTAAACGAGCTTGAGAACTACCTGAAAAGTCGGAGTTTTGTTGCAAAACACTGGACTCTTAGATGAGGGATTTCGAAAATTCAACCAACAAAAACCTTGAGATTCTCTCACCTGCACCTAATTTATAAAGAAGTCCTACAGATTGGTCTTAGATTACTTGTACAAATACTGCTCAAAGTTTTGCCGCACCTCGCCGCGCACGACGTTTTCAAAAACGATTGCAAAAAATATTTCCTTAAAAAAACATAGCGATTCTGGGCACTTCGGCACACAAGTCACATAATTAGGTAGGAATTTGATCCGTGAATATGATAGCGTTTTCAGAATTCAAAAAAGTCTTCATTCAAAAAAGTTACATGCATCAGACGCTTTTTGCCAGGTGCTCCCATTTCACAAAAATCAAGAGTAAGGCCAAGCAGCTTGGGGAATTTTGCTGCCGGGAACAGGTCACCATCCCATTTGACACCTGGATGGGCACTGTGTTCCTTGGTGTTTGTTGTGAACACTGAAACAGAGGATTTTGCGGCAGAGACTGTGAGCATCATATTATCGAGGAAGAGCTTCAACTCGACGAGATAGGCGCTGATCTTACTAGCGACTATCTGCAGGTCACGGTCCTGGCACATGATGGTGATGTCGTCGGCATACATAACAATCTTTGCATCATTGGGAGGCTCGGGAATGTCCTCAAGATGCAGGCTGAATAGGGCAGGGGACAACACTCCGTCTTGCGGAATACCGGCTGCTATTGGAATGCTATCGGATACGTGATTCTGGAACAGAACCTTAGCCCATCGTGACGGACCTGGCTGATCAAAATGAGCGACAGCAGCATCAGCATGGGTTCAGGAAACTTCTCTCTACTACTACTGCTCTATTGAGCATCTCGGATCCTAGATGGAAGCAAGCAATAGTTCTACCGATCCTCAAGCCTGGCAAACCAGAAGATCAAGCAACTTCGCATCGACCCATCTCCCTTTTGTTCCCTATTGCTAAGTTAGCGGAGAAATTCATTAACCCGCACCTCCAAGAAGCATTACGACATAACGTGCATCAACATGGCTTCAAGAAGGCCCACTCTACCATCACGGCACTCACGTCTATCACAGAACACATGATTGCTGGCTTCAATATGAAACCTCCAGCTGCAAGAAGTATATTCGTGACAGTTGACTTAACCGCTGCCTTCGATAATGTCAGTATCCCTCTGCTGTCCAAATCGATTCTAGACTCTACTATTCCTGACTGGTGCAAAAGATGGACTGATAACTTTGTCAAGAATCGTTCCATTCGTGTGAAATTTGATGGACACTTGTCGAAGTGTGTGCACCTGAAGGCAGGCGTCCCACAAGGAGGAGTTTTATCTCCCAGCCTGTTTTCTTTCTATCTGTCTGATGTGCCGAAGCCGTCACCAAACATCCACTTATGTCTATATGCGGGTGACATCACTATTATTTGTACTGACCCTGTCGTCGATCGAGCCACTGCTGAGATGAATAAATACCTCGTCACCTGGTTAAGTTCCTCGAATCGAAGCAGCTAAATGTCTCTCCAACCAAGTCCAGCGTTATTTTGTGCGCTACAGCGACAGCCGAAACAAACTGCATCCCAACTTTCTTTGGGAAGGAAATATGCTGCCCTTATCAAAACACCCTCGTCTAGTCGGTGTATTCCTGGACCCGTCACTACGTTTTCATGAAAATACACGTATTCGAGCTGCTGCTGCCAACACACGTAACAACATTCTACGTTCGCTAGCAGGCACTACATGGGGTAGCTCTAAGGAAATCCTGCGAAACACCTACAGGGCTATGGTGCAGCCGGTGCTGGAATATGGAGCCCCAATATAGTCAAGACGCCTGTCGGAAGCCTCTTGGAGCAAACTTCAGCGTGCAACGAACACTACTCTACGCGTGATCACTGGATGCCCTAGATCCACACCGGTATCTCATCTACATCAAGAGTGTTCGCTGCTTCCTGTAAAGCAGCATTGTCAACTCCAGTCGCAACAGTTCCATATTGGCATTGTAAAGAATTCCACACACGCTAATTTCCCCTACTGTCATCTGGTACCCATTTCCGACGTATACGCTCGCCACTTCATGCTGCAGTCTCTGTCTTGGATCGTCAACGTTGGGCGACGTCGGGCTCAATCGCGTCAGACTGCTGCAAGTGGAGCACACCCGATTCGTCAGAGAATAGCTTTCCAGTGCTCCCCTAAATCCAATTCTTGGTGAAGTCCTCCCCGATCGATGGCAGCGAAACGGACCTACCCAGACGTACACGCGTCATCCTGGCAGGTCTACGTTGTGGACACTCCTCATACCTCATCCCTGAGGAATGTCCCGACTGCCACAACCCAGGGCACGATTCATTTCCTTTATTTTCATGTCCTGCTAGGCCGACTTCTCTAACAGTTATGGATATGTGTAAGAACCCGTGCGATGTGGCTGCCTTTTTGCACCTATTCTTATTCTTTTCTCATTCTCCAAACAACCGCTTCGCTTCTACGATTGTGATAATGAGACTTTGCGGACTGAACGCGATTTCGGAACTAGATCATATCTATGAGCGTATAAGTCTTTTCTATATATTTTCAACTGGTCAGCTGGTGATGAGTTTCAATTTGAGAAGCTTACAAACACTTCATTTCTTCAATTTCACCAATCACCGAAACCGCACAATCGCCCCAATCTCGAGCGTAAGGCTTCAGTTGCACGTTTCCAACAAAAAAAACACTTAAAATCTTTCCAAAAACGAAAACTGTTTATTTACTCAATCATTCTTATAGGTTTTTGATTATTATCCATTTCAGTTGAATGTAGGTCACCCTATCTACTCATCACTCGACGATTTTCGGAAGGTACATGCAATACCCGCGCTAAGTTTTGTAAAAACGGGGAGCATCTGGCAAACTCTGCAAAAAAAAGCGTCCGATGCATGTAACTTTTTGAATCAAGACTTTTTCAAATTCTGAAAACGCCATCATATTCACAGATCAAATTCCTACCTAATTATGTGTCTTGTGTGCCGAAGTGCCCCAGAATCGCTTCGTTTTTTAAGGAAATATTTTTTGCAATCGCTTTGCAAAAACGTCGCGCGCGGCGAATGCGGCGGAACTTTGAGCAGTATTTGTACAAGTAATGGAAGAGCAATCTGTATGTTTTCTTCAAAAATCAGGTACAGGTGAGAGAATCTCAAGGTTTGTGTTGGTTGAGTTTTTAAAATCCTTTATTAAACGAGCTTGAGAACTACCTGAAAAGTCGGAGTTTTGTTGCAAAACACTGGACTCTTAGATGAGGGATTTCGAAAATTCAACCAACAAAAACCTTGAGATTCTCTCACCTGCACCTAATTTATGAAGAAGTCCTACAGATTGGTCTTAGATTACTTGTACAAATACTGCTCAAAGTTTTGCCGCGCACGACGTTTTCAAAAACGATTGCAAAAAATATTTCCTTAAAAAAACGTAGCGATTCTGGGCACTTCGGCACACAAGTCACATAATTAGGTAGGAATTTGATCCGTGAATATGATAGCGTTTTCAGAATTCAAAGAAGTCTTCATTCAAAAAAGTTACATGCATCAGACGCTTTTTTGCCAGGTGCTCCCCATTTCACAAAATCAAGAGTAAGGCCAAGCAGCTTGGGGAATTTTGCTGCCGGGAACAGGTCACCATCCCATTTGACACCTGGATGGGCACTGTGTTCCTTGGTGTTTGTTGTGAACACTGAAACAGAGGATTTTGCGGCAGAGACTGTGAGCATCATATTATCGAGGAAGAGCTTCAACTCGACGAGATAGGCGCTGATCTTACTAGCGACTATCTGCAGGTCACGGTCCTGGCACATGATGGTGATGTCGTCGGCATACATAACAATCTTTGCATCATTGGGAGGCTCGGGAATGTCCTCAAGATGCAGGCTGAATAGGGCAGGGGACAACACTCCGCCTTGCGGAATACCGGCTGCTATTGGAATGCTATCGGATATGTGATTCTGGAACAGAACCTTAGCCCATCGTGACGGACCTGGCTGATCAAAATGAGCGACAGCAGCATCAGCATGGGTTCAGAAAACTTCTCTCTACTACTACTGCTCTATTGAGCATCTCTGATCCTAGATGGAAGCAAGCAATAGTTCTACCGATCCTCAAGCCTGGCAAACCAGAAGATCAAGCAACTTCGCATCGACCCATCTCCCTTTTGTTCCCTATTGCTAAGTTAGCGGAGAAATTCATTAACCCGCACCTCCAAGAAGCATTACGACATAACGTGCATCAACATGGCTTCAAGAAGGCCCACTCTACCATCACGGCACTCACGTCTATCACAGAACACATGATTGCTGGCTTCAATATGAAACCTCCAGCTGCAAGAAGTATATTCGTGACAGTTGACTTAACCGCTGCCTTCGATAATGTCAGTATCCCTCTGCTGTCCAAATCGATTCTAGACTCTACTATTCCTGACTGGTGCAAAAGATGGACTGATAACTTTGTCAAGAATCGTTCCATTCGTGTGAAATTTGATGGACACTTGTCGAAGTGTGTGCACCTGAAGGCAGGCGTCCCACAAGGAGGAGTTTTATCTCCCAGCCTGTTTTCTTTCTATCTGTCTGATGTGCCGAAGCCGTCACCAAACATCCACTTATGTCTATATGCGGGTGACATCACTATTATTTGTACTGACCCTGTCGTCGATCGAGCCACTGCTGAGATGAATAAATACCTCGTCACCTGGTTAAGTTCCTCGAATCGAAGCAGCTAAATGTCTCTCCAACCAAGTCCAGCGTTATTTTGTGCGCTACAGCGACAGCCGAAACAAACTGCATCCCAACTTTCTTTGGGAAGGAAATATGCTGCCCTTATCAAAACACCCTCGTCTAGTCGGTGTATTCCTGGACCCGTCACTACGTTTTCATGAAAATACACGTATTCGAGCTGCTGCTGCCAACACACGTAACAACATTCTACGTTCGCTAGCAGGCACTACATGGGGTAGCTCTAAGGAAATCCTGCGAAACACCTACAGGGCTATGGTGCAGCCGGTGCTGGAATATGGAGCCCCAATATAGTCAAGACGCCTGTCGGAAGCCTCTAGGAGCAAACTTCAGCGTGCAACGAACACTACTCTACGCGTGATCACTGGATGCCCTAGATCCACACCGGTATCTCATCTACATCAAGAGTGTTCGCTGCTTCCTGTAAAGCAGCATTGTCAACTCCAGTCGCAACAGTTCCATGTTGGCATTGTAAGGAATTCCACACACCTAATTTCCCCCTACTGTCATCTGGTCCCCATTTCCGACATATACGCTCGCCACTTCATGCTGCAGTCTCTGTCTTGGATCGTCAACGTTGGGCGACGTCGGAGCTCAATCGCGTCAGACTGCTGCAAGTGGAGCCAGCCCGATTCGTCAGAGAATAGCTTTCCAGTGCTCCCCTAAATCCAATTCTTGGTGAAGTCCTCCCGATCGATGGCAGCGAAACGGACCTACCCAGACGTACACGCGTCATCCTGGCAGGTCTACGTTGTGGACACTCCTCATACCTCATCCCTGAGGAATGTCCCGACTGCCACAACCCAGGGCACGATTCATTTCCTTTATTTTCATGTCCTGCTAGGCCGACTTCTCTAACAGTTATGGATATGTGTAAGAACCCGTGCGATGTGGCTGCCTTTTTGCACCTATTCTTATTCTTTTCTCATTCTCCAAACAATCGCTTCGCTTCTACGATTGTGATAATGAGACTTTGCGGACTGAACGCGATTTCGGAACTAGATCATATCTATGAGCGTAAAAGTCTTTTCTATATATTTTCAACTGGTCAGCTGGTGATGAGTTTCAATTTGAGAAGCTTACAAACACTTCATTTCTTCAATTTCACCAATCACCGAAACCGCACAATCGCCCCAATCTCGAGCGTAAGGCTTCAGTTGCACGTTTCCAACAAAAAAAACACTTAAAATCTTTCCAAAAACGAAAACTGTTTATTTACTCAATCATTCTTATAGGTTTTTGATTATTATCCATTTCAGTTGAATGTAGGTCACCCTATCTACTCATCACTCGACGGTTTTCGGAAGGTACATGCAATACCCGCGCTAAGTTTTGTAAAACGGGGAGCATCTGGCAAACTCTGCAAAAAAAGCGTCCGATGCATGTAACTTTTGAATCAAGACTTTTTCAAATTCTGAAAACGCCATCATATTCACAGATCAAATTCCTACCTAATTATGTGACTTGTGTGCCGAAGTGCCCCAGAATCGCTTCGTTTTTTAAGGAAATATTTTTTGCAATCGCTTTGCAAAAACGTCGCGCGCGGCGAATGCGGCGGAACTTTGAGCAGTATTTGTACAAGTAATGGAAGAGCAATCTGTATGTTTTCTTCAAAAATCAGGTACAGGTGAGAGAATCTCAAGGTTTGTGTTGGTTGAGTTTTTAAAATCCTTTATTAAACGAGCTTGAGAACTACCTGAAAAGTCGGAGTTTTGTTGCAAAACACTGGACTCTTAGATGAGGGATTTCGAAAATTCAACCAACAAAACCTTGAGATTCTCTCACCTGCACCTAATTTATGAAGAAGTCATACAGATTGGTCTTAGATTACTTGTACAAATACTGCTCAAAGTTTTGCCGCACCTCGCCGCGCACGACGTTTTCAAAAACGATTGCAAAAGATATTTCCTTAAAAAAACATAGCGATTCTGGGCACTTCGGCACACAAGTCACATAATTAGGTAGGAATTTGATCCGTGAATATGATAGCGTTTTCAGAATTCAAAAAAGTCTTCATTCAAAAAAGTTACATGCATCAGACGCTTTTTTGCCAAGTTTGCCAGGTGCTCCCCATTTCACAAAATCAAGAGTAAGGCCAAGCAGCTTGGGGAATTTTGCTGCCGGGAACAGGTCACCATCCCATTTGACACCTGGATGGGCACTGTGTTCCTTGGTGTTTGTTGTGAACACTGAAACAGAGGATTTTGCGGCAGAGACTGTGAGCATCATATTATCGAGGAAGAGCTTCAACTCGACGAGATAGGCGCTGATCTTACTAGCGACTATCTGCAGGTCACGGTCCTTGCACATGATGGTGATGTCGTCGGCATACATAACATCGGCATGGATCGGGAAGAGACTTCGCGTGCATTGTTGAAGGTTGGCGCCAACTCGGTGCACCTATGTTATAGCACATGGCACCGCGTTTGCGCCAACTTTCAACAGTGAATGCGAAGTCTCTTGGCGATCCATGCCGACGTTAACAATCTTTGCATCATTGGGAGGCTCGGGAATGTCCTCAAGATGCAGGCTGAATAGGGCAGGGGACAACACTCCGCCTTGCGGAATACCGGCTGCTATTGGAATGCTATCGGATACTTGATTCTGGAACAGAACCTTAGCCCATCGTGACGGACCTGGCTGATCAAAATGAGCGACAGCAGCATCAGCATGGGTTCAGGAAACTTCTCTCTACTACTACTGCTCTATTGAGCATCTCGGATCCTAGATGGAAGCAAGCAATAGTTCTACCGATCCTCAAGCCTGGCAAACCAGAAGATCAAGCAACTTCGCATCGACCCATCTCCCTTTTGTTCCCTATTGCTAAGTTAGCGGAGAAATTCATTAACCCGCACCTCCAAGAAGCATTACGACATAACGTGCATCAACATGGCTTCAAGAAGGCCCACTCTACCATCACGGCACTCACGTCTATCACAGAACACATGATTGCTGGCTTCAATATGAAACCTCCAGCTGCAAGAAGTATATTCGTGACAGTTGACTTAACCGCTGCCTTCTGATAATGTCAGTATCCCTCTGCTGTCCAAATCGATTCTAGACTCTACTATTCCTGACTGGTGCAAAAGATGGACTGATAACTTTGTCAAGAATCGTTCCATTCGTGTGAAATTTGATGGACACTTGTCGAAGTGTGTGCACCTGAAGGCAGGCGTCCCACAAGGAGGAGTTTTATCTCCCAGCCTGTTTTCTTTCTATCTGTCTGATGTGCCGAAGCCGTCACCAAACATCCACTTATGTCTATATGCGGGTGACATCACTATTATTTGTACTGACCCTGTCGTCGATCGAGCCACTGCTGAGATGAATAAATACCTCGTCACCTGGTTAAGTTCCTCGAATCGAAGCAGCTAAATGTCTCTCCAACCAAGTCCAGCGTTATTTTGTGCGCTACAGCGACAGCCGAAACAAACTGCATCCCAACTTTCTTTGGGAAGGAAATATGCTGCCCTTATCAAAACACCCTCGTCTAGTCGGTGTATTCCTGGACCCGTCACTACGTTTTCATGAAAATACACGTATTCGAGCTTCTGCTGCCAACACACGTAACAACATTCTACGTTCGCTAGAAGGCACTACATGGGGTAGCTCTAAGGAAATCCTGCGAAACACCTACAGGGCTATGGTGCAGCCGGTGCTGGAATATGGAGCCCCAATATAGTCAAGACGCCTGTCGGAAGCCTCTTGGAGCAAACTTCAGCGTGCACCGAACACTACTCTACGCGTGATCACTGGATGCCCTAGATCCACACCGGTATCTCATCTACATCAAGAGTGTTCGCTGCTTCCTGTAAAGCAGCATTGTCAACTCCAGTCGCAACAGTTCCATGTTGGCATTGTAAGGAATTCCACACACCCTAATTTCCCCCTACTGTCATCTGGTCCCCATTTCCGACATATACGCTCGCCACTTCATGCTGCAGTCTCTGTCTTGGATCGTCAACGTTGGGCGACGTCGGAGCTCAATCGCGTCAGACTGCTGCAAGTGGAACACACCCGATTCGTCAGAGAATAGCTTTCCAGTGCTCCCCTAAATCCAATTCTTGGTGAAGTCCTCCCCCCCCCCGATCGATGGCAGCGAAACGGACCTACCCAGACGTACACGCGTCATCCTGGCAGGTCTACGTTGTGGACACTCCTCATACCTCATCCCTGAGGAATGTCCCGACTGCCACAACCAAGGGCACGATTCATTTCCTTTATTTTCATGTCCTGCTAGGCCGACTTCTCTAACAGTTATGGATATGTGTAAGAACCCGTGCGATGTGGCTGCCTTTTTGCACCTATGAGGAGAAGCTCTGATGTGGCCGATAAGAAGAAGAAGAAGAAACCGTGTATCGTAGAGTAATCTCAGCATGTGATTATTCTCTTACTTGTGCAAGTCTGGCCCAAGTTCATTGGGTTGATTTGTTTGAATCAGTGAGCACTGTTGATGAAAAATATGGCTGCCGAGATGTCGTACGTTCGTGCCGTGGCAGTGTGGAGGAAAGAAGATCATCTCCGTGCAAACCGACGTCATCCCCTCCACGAAGAGGGTTTTTGTCATGGGAGAGGTGCTGGCCGGCCGCAGCTCTCCTTCGGATTCTCCTGCAAAGGGCCGGCGTGGAGAGGAATCCTGGACCCGCTCAGAAGTACCTATGCGCCGCGTGCGGCAAGGATGTTACCAGGAGACATACCAGCGTCCAGTGCTTTGGATGCCAAAGGTGGGTGCATCTCTCCTGTTCGGGTCTCTGCTCTGTGAGGCATCATAACGCTTCTTTTCGATGTGTTTTGTGCTCCTCGCCTACCAACTCTGATTCCTCAAACTCCAATCGCCCCCTTTCCATTGTACATATAAATCTCAACGGCCTTCGCGGCAAGCTTTCTGAGCTATCTCTCTTTGCACGTACTTACCATCCAGACGTGATCATGGTTCAGGAAACCAAGCTCTCTCCATCCCCTACAAATCCTCATCCCAATATCCCGGGCTATACTTCTTACCATGCTCCAAGGTCAAATCTTGGCGGAGGAGTTTCCACTTTTGTATTATCTACTCTTCCCTCACACCTCATACCTAACACTCCCACGGACGGTACTCTCGAGTACATCCCGATCCATCTCCCCCTTAAAACTCCCCTTTCTCTCTTCAACATCTATATTCCCCCTACCACATCATGCCCTCCATCCTATGATCCTATTCTACTCCTCAGGCAGCTTTACGACTGCTCCCTCTCATCTTCGTCTATATTTGCGGGCGATTTTAATGCTCATACATTTTGCTCGTCTCTTGGCTCTGATGCTAGAGGAAGTGACGTCGAGGAATGGGCGGAGGAGTGCGACCTGGTCATACTAAACGATGATCAGCTGCCGAGATGTCGTACGTTCGTGCCGTGGCAGTGTGGAGGAAAGAAGACCACCTCCGTGCAAACCGACGTCAATCCCTCCGCGGAGAGGGTTTTTGTCATGGGAGAGGTGCTGGCTGGCCGCAGCTCTCCTGAAGATTCTACTGCAAAGAGCCGGCGTCGAGAGGAACCCAGGACCCGCGAAGAAGAAGAGCTACCCATGTGCCACATGCGACAGAGATGTCAATTGGTATGGAACCAGCGTCCAATGTTTTGGATGCCAAAGGTGGAGTGCACTTCTCTTGTTCGGGTCTCAGTTCTGTGAGGCACCACGATTCTTCCTTTCGTTGTATTGTGTGCTCCGCCTCCAGTAACTCCAATTCCTCACCTACCAACCGCCCCCTCTTTATTGTACATATCAATCTCAACGGCCTTCGCGCCAAGCTTTCTGAATTATCTCTCTTTGCCCGTACTCATCACCCGGATGTTATAATGGTTCAGGAAACCAAACTCTCTCCCTCTGCTACCTCTCGACATCCAAACATCCCGGGCTATACTGCATATCATAATCCTAGGTCATCTCAGGGAGGCGGAGTCTCTACTTTTGTTCTGTCGTCTCTTCCCTCTCACATCATTCCAAACACTCCAGTGGATGGCACTCTCGAGTACATCCCCATCCATCTACCTCTAAAAACTCCACTTTCTCTTTTCAATATATACATTCCTCCTCCCACATCCTGTCCACCAACCTACAACCCTATCCCTCTACTCAAGCAGCTGTATGACTGCTCTCTATCTCCCTCAATTGTCTTTGCGGGTGACTTCAATGCTCACACGTTCTGCTCGTCGCTCGATTCCGATGCTAGAGGAAATGACGACGAAGACTGGGCGGATGAGTGCGACCTCGTTATCCTTAACGATGGCCAGCCCACTCGTCTCCCTGCCTACGGTCGATCCTCCAGCCCAGACATCTCCCTTGTCTCTTCTAATCTCTCTAACGCCTGCTCTTGGTCTACATCCACAACTCTTTCCAGTGATCACATACCGGTCTTTGTCAATATCGATCTCTCTAACTCTCTTGCTCCCTATACAGGTGTTCGTCATCGTTCTTATCTCAATTTAGGCCTTGCAGACTGGAGCCTGTTCAGGGAGGTTGCACTTCGCCAAGCGGCCGAATATCCGTGGAATGGCAATGTACACCAGAAGGAGCGCCACCTCTCTAATGCCATCAGGAAGGCGATGAAAGCTGCGATCCCTGAAGGTCGTGTCAAGACCTTCTTTCCCAATGTCACCAGGGAGACACTGCAGAAGATAAGGACAAGGGACGCAAAGAGAGCTGCTAATCATCTTGACCCAGACATTGCCGAGCTGGATAATGAGATCAGGATGGACCTTGATAGGCACAAGAAAGAATCTTGGGAAAAGTTCACTGAGAAGATGAACTTCAGAAATGATGCAGCAGCAACGTGGAAGGCCTTGAAAAGGATCTCCGGAAAGTTCACCTCCGCCGACAATTCCACGATTGAATTCGACGGCGGAGCCTTCAAGTCAGGGAAAGAGGCCGCAAATGCTCTTGGGAAGCATTTTTTCATAACTAAATCAAAAAGAGAGAAGCAGAATAGAATAACTGTTCGGGAACTCTGTAAACTGCCACTCATGGCTGGAGATGATGCAGTCACGCCCGCTCAGGTCGAGAAGGTTATCAAGGAAATGAGTAACTCGAAGGCAGTAGGGCCAGATGGTTTGAGCCCAGCAGTTCTAAAGAGACTGCCAAATGAACTACTACCCCTGCTCGCTGACGTCATTAATACATCGTTTCGCACCTGTACATTACCTCAAGACTGGAAAGTAGCACGCGTCATCCCATTGCCGAAGCCGGGTAAATCACCATCCACGGCAAAAGGTTACAGGCCAATCAGTCTTCTCTCACCTATTGCCAAAGTTGCAGAAAAATTGGCTGTGGAGGAGCTTGCCGAACATAATAGCAAACAACAGCATCAACATGGTTTCCGTAAGCTACATTCCACCACTACGGCCCTGCTGGAAATTGTGAGCTATGTTTTGGACGGCTTCAATGCCATGAAACCTCAGCGTACCGTAGGTGTAGCCCTCGACCTAACGAAGGCTTTTGACACTGTAATTTTGGGCATTTTGTCGGAGAGCCTATTAAGGTCTACCATTCCGCCCTGGCAGAAGCGGTGGATAACCGCATTCACCAAAGGACGTCGGGCAAATGTGCTATTTCAAGGGCACGTCTCCAATAGCATCCCAATTGCCGCCGGTGTACCTCAAGGAGGAGTTCTATCGCCTGCTCTTTTCAGTCTGTATATTGAAGATCTACCCGTTCCATCCCAAGACATCAAGGTCGTAGCATATGCAGATGATATTACTATACTATGCCGGGACCGCGACATAAATGTAGCTGCCAGTAAGATCAATGACTACTTGATCGAGTTGAAATGTTTTCTCGATAGCAAGATGCTTACGGTCTCTGCCGCTAAATCATCCGTAACCGTCTTTTCCACTGATAATGCGGAGCACAGTGCTCATCCCATGGTGAAATGGGACGAAACTCGCCTGCCGGCCGCCCGATTCCCTAAGCTGCTCGGACTCGTGTTGGACCCTTCGCTGAGGTTTCATAAGAACACTGAGCAGAAGCAAGCTGCAGTGAAAACAAGACTTAACGTCCTACGTGCTCTCGGCGGAACGTCCTGGGGGTGCAGTAAAGAAACGATCCTGACCACGTACAAGGCCATCGTACAGCCCGCCCTGGAGTATGCTGCACCAGTCTGGCAGCATATCGTGTCGGACACATCCTGGTCCAAGCTGCAGCGCATTCAAAATGGAGCATTGCGAATCGCAACAGGCTGTTCTAAAAGCTCTCCAGTAGAGCACCTACACGCCGAGGCTCGCATCCTGCCAGTTAAGGACCATTGCCAACTCCATGCACAACAGCTGTACATAAACATCCTGAAGCAGCCGAATCATCCGTTGCGAAGACTATTAGACCCCGTCAGAGAGAGAAGTATAAGAAAGCCGTTTGCCGATGCTCCCACGAAAATCAATATACAGAGATGGACCAACGCACAACAAGAACGCCTCCGTCTCTTACGTGCTGAGCATACCCAATTCGTCAAGGATCACTTATGCAAGACCGCCGTAAACTCCATTCCCGGAGTCGTGCCGCCTGAGGTCAGCGAAACCGAGATGGAACTCGGTAGGCGTGCCAGGTGCACCCTTGCCTCGTTGCGCTGCGGGCACTCCCCCATGCTTATGTCTTATTTACATAAGATCGATAGCAGCAGACCTGACGAGTGCCCGGATTGTGGTAATAAAGGGCATACTACTGCGCACCTTTTCAACTGCCCGATGAGACCGACATCGTTAACACCAGTAGATCTGTGGGAGAATCCGACGCTTGTGGCTCAGTTCCTCAATCTATGACAGGACCCTCTCTGTGGCTGCAGAAGAAGAAGAAGAAAGCCCACTCGCCTCCCTGCCAACGGCCGATCTTCTAGCCCAGACATAACTCTTGTCTCTTCCAACCTTTCAAACACCTGCTCATGGTCTACCTCGACTACATTGTCTAGTGATCATATTCCTGTCTTTGTGCACATCGATCTCTCAAATTCTCTTGCTCCGTATTCTGGTGTTCGACAACGTTCTTATCTCAATTTAGGCCAAGCAGACTGGTGCCTGTTCAGCGAGGTTGCGCTCCGCCTAGCGGCTGACTATCCGTGGAACGGCAATGTGCATCAAAAAGAGCACCACCTGTCTGATGTAATCCGCCGGGCCATGAAGGCGGCTATTCCTGTTGGCCGCGTTAAGACGTTCTATCCAAACGTCACCAGAGAAATTCTCCAAAAGATTAGGACTAGAGATGCCAGGAGAGCAGCCGACCATCTAGACCCTGTCGTTGCTCAACTCGATGACGAGATCAGAAAAGATCTGGACAGGCACAAGAAAGAAGAATGGGAAAAGTTCACGGGACAGTTGGATTTCAAGGCGGACAGTGCAACTACGTGGAAGGTACTACGGAAGCTATCTGGAAAGAGCTCGCCAGCTACCGTATCCACCATTGAATTTGATAATAACGTTTTCAAGACGGGTAAGGAAGCCGCCTACTCTCTTGGAAAAAGCTTCTTTGTCACAAGTACACGGCGTGGTCCGCAGAATAGAGTGACAGTTAGAGAGCTGTGCCGCCTCCCGCTCATGAGCACGGCCGATGCGTACACTGTGGCGCACGTAGAGAAGATCATAAAGGACATGCGGTACTCCAAAGCTGTCAGTCCCGACGGCATTTGTCCTGCTGTACTGAAGAAGCTCCCGACTGAGATCCTCCTACTCGTCGTTGATGTGATTAACACTTCATTCAGCTCGTGCATTATTCCCCAAAACTGGAAGACAGCCAACGTCATCCCGTTGCCGAAGCCAGGCAAACCTCAGTCGTCAGTAAAGGGTTATCGACCCATTAGCTTGATGTCACCTTTCGCTAAGGTAGCCGAAAAGCTCATTGTGGAGAATTTAGCAGAGCATAACGAGAAACAACTGTTTCAACACGGGTTCAAAAGGCTGCATTCTACAACTACTGCGTTGCTAGAAATTACTAGCTATGCAATCGACGGGTTTCATTCATTCATTCATTCATTCAACGACTTTATTGTGGAAATAAAGAAACATACATATACACGTATGTGAGGGTTCAACGCTTTGAAGCCATTGAGAACTGTTGCTGTCGCGTTGGATCTCACCAAGGCTTTTGATACGGTTAACCTAGGAATCCTGTCAAGAAACGTTTTGGAGTCGTCAATACCACCGTGGCAAAAGCGCTGGATATCGGCCTTTATCAAAGGTCGACGGGCAAGAGTCATGTTCCAGAACCATGTCTCCAACAGTATTCCTATGGCAGCTGGAGTCCCCCAGGGCGGTGTTTTATCACCAGCTCTCTTCAGTCTGTATCTAGAAGATATGCCTGAACCACCACAGGATATCAAGACTGTCGCCTACGCCGATGATATAACAATCATGTGTCGAGACCGGGATATAAAGGTAGCCGCCACCAAGATCAACGAGTACCTGAAGACGCTGAAGAGGTTCTTCGACGACAAGATGCTAAAGATTTCCGCATCGAAATCATAAGTATCCGTCCTCACAACGGGCCCATCCGGGCACAGAGCTCATCCGGAGGTAGAGTGGGATGGAGACCGTCTGCCTGCTGCTCGATTTCCAAAACTGCTCGGTCTTGTGCTCGATCCGTCGCTCAAGTTTCATAAAAATACCGAGCAGAAGCAGGCTGTCGTTAAAGCCAAACTCAATGTTCTCAGGGCCCTAGGCGGTACCTCATGGGGTAGCAGCAAGGAAACGATACTTCTTCTTCTTCTGCAGCCTCAAAGTGGTTTTTGTCATAGGTTGAGGAACTGGGCGGCCTTCACAGGATTCGTCCAAAGGTCCATTGTTGTTAAGGAGGTAGGTCTCTTCGGGCACATGAACAAGTGCGCCGTGTCGTGTCCGGGAGCACCACAGTCCGGGCATGCGTCTGGTCGGCTGCTGCCGATCTTGTTGACGTAAGACATGAGCAGAATGGAGTGACCACAGCGCAGCGATGCAAGAGCACATCTGGCTCGTCTGCCGAGTTGAGACTCGGACTCGCAAACCCGAGGCGGCACCGTTCCCAAGATAGGGTTCACAGCCGCCTTTGCTAGATATCCTCGAACAAATTGCGTGTGCTCCTCACGCAGAAGACGAAGCCTTTCCATGTTGGAGTCGGCCCATCTCTGTACATCAACTTTACGAGGAGCATCGGCGAACGGCGTCCTAATCGACCTCTCTCTTATGGGCTTCATGATTCTCTTTGACGGATGATTCGGCTGCCTCAGAACATTAATATACATCTGCTGTGCCTGGAGTTCACAATGCTCCTTGACCGGCAATATGCAGGCCTCCGCGTGAAGATGCTCCACCGGGGAGCTCCTTGCACAACCGGTAGCAATTCTAAGCGCAGCATTCTGTACACGCTGCAGCTTATTCCAGGAGCTGTCAGACACCAGGTGCTGCCACACTGGTGCCGCATATTCCAGAGCCGGCTGAAGTATTGCTCTGTAGGTTCTCAATATAGTCTCTCGGCTGCTTCCCATGATGTTCCTCCGAGAGCTCTCAAGATATTAAGTCTAGCCTTGACGACTGTTTGTTTCTGTTCCGCGTTTTGTGGAACTTCAGTGAGGGATCAAGAATAAGGCCAAGCAGCTTGGGAATTTTGCTGCTGGCAACAGGTCACCATCCCATTTGACATCTGGATGGGCACTGTGTTCCTTGGTGTTCGTTGTGAACACTGAAACAGAGGATTTTGCGGCAGAGACTGTGAGCATCATTTTATCGAGGAAGAGCTTCAACTCGACGAGATAGGCGCTGATCTTGTTAGCGGCTATCTGCAGGTCACGATCCTGGCACATGATGGTGATGTCGTCGGCATACATAACAATCCTTACATCATTGGGAGGCTCGGGAATGTCCTCAAGATACAGGCTGAATAGGGCAGGGGACAACACTCCGCCTTGCGGAACACCGGCTGCTATTGGAATGCTATCGGATACATGATTCTGGAACAGAACCTTAGCACGGCGGCCTTTAGTGAACGCTGCAATCCATCGCTTCTGCCATGATGGTAGCGACGACTTGAGCAGTTTCTCGGACAGCAGTCCCAAGTTAACAGAGTCAAACGCTTTGCTCAGGTCGAGGGCGACGGCCACCGTTCTCAGGGGCTTTCTCATGTTGAATCCATCGACCGCAAAGCTCACGATCTCAATAGAGCTGTAGTAGTGGAGTGAAGTTTCCTGAACCCATGCTGATGCTGCTGTCGCTCATTTTGAACAGCCAGGTCCGTCACGATCAACTTTTCAGCTAATTTAGCGACGGGCGATAACAGGCTTATTGGTCGAAAGCCCATTGCCGTGCTTTGGGACTTGCCTGGCTTTGGCAACGGTATCACATTGGCTGTCTTCCAAGCTTGGGGTAGAGTGCAGGTCCGGAAAGAAGTGTTAATGATATCTGCAAGCATCGGTAGAAGTTCCGTGGGAAGCTTCTTCAGGATGGCTGGGGAGATACCGTCAGGTCCGATAGCCTTCGAATTCCGCATTTCTTTGATAGCCTTCTCTACTTGCGTGAGAGTAAAGGCTTCAGAAGCGTTCATGAGCGGCAACCGGCTCAGTTCTCTAACCGTGACTCTGTTCTGCACGCCTCGCTTGGCACGTGTGATGAAGAAGTTCTTGCCGAGCGCATAAGCAGCCGCTTTCCCTGATTTGAAGACGTTCTCCTCGAACTCAATAGCGGAGCTCATCGAGGGAGCGGACTTGCCGGAAATTTTCCTCAACACTTTCCACGTCGTAGTTCCGTCAGCCTTGAAATTCAGCTTTTCAGTGAACTTCTCCCAGCATTCCTTCTTGTTCTTATCCAGATCCTGCCTGATCTCGTTATCCAGCACAGCTATGTCCGGGTCTAGATGGTCTGCGGCTCTCTTCTCATCTCTGGTTCTTATCTTCTGCAGTATTTCCCTGCTGACATTTGGAAAAAAGGTCTTGACACGACCCTCAGGAATTGCTGCTTTCATGGCCTTGCGGATGGCACTTGTTAGATGGCGCTCTTTCTGATGAACATCACCATTCCATGGGTAGTCGACCGCATGGCGAAGTGCAACATCTCTGAACAGGGTCCAGTCTGCTAGGCCTAAATTAAGATAAGTACGATGACGAAAACCAGAGTAAGGGGCAAGAGAGTCAGAGAGATCAATATAGACAAAGACGGGAATGTGATCGCTGGAGAGAGTTGTGGATGTGGACCACGTGCAAGCATTAGAGAGATTGGATGACACAAGAGAGATGTCTGGGCTAGAAGGTCGGCCGTTGGCAGGGAGACGAGTGGGCTGGTCATCATTGAGGATAACCAGGTCACACTCCTCAGCCCATTCTTCGACATCTTCCCCTCTGGCGTCAGAATCAAGAGCGGAACAGAACGTGTGAGCATTGAAGTCACCCGCAAAGACAGCTGAAGGGGAGAGTGAGCAGTCGTACAACTGCTTAAGGAGGGAATAGGATTATAAGAGGGGACAAGATGATATAGGAGGAATATATATGTTAAATAGAGATAAAGGGGTTTTGAGGGAGGTGGACAGGAATGTCCTCGAGAGTGCCGTCCTTAGGAGTATTAGGGATAATATGAGAAGGTAAGGCAGATGGAACGAAAGTAGACACTCCGCCCCCAAGAGCTGTCCTTGGCGTGTGATAGGCGGTGTAGCCCGGAATGTTAGGTTGAGGGATAAGTGGTAGATGGAGAGAGCTTGGTTTCTTGAACCATGATAACATCCGGGTGATGAGAACGTGCGAATAGAGAGAGTTCAGATAACTTGTTGCGAAGGCCGTTGAGATTAATGTGAACAATGGAGAGGGGGCGGTTGGTAATTGAGGAATCAGAGTTGTTGGGGGCAGAGCATAGAACACAACGAAAGGATGAGTCATGATGCCTCACAGAACTGAGGCCCGAACAGGAGAAGTGCACCCACCTTTGGCATCCGAAGCACTGGACACTTGTTTTATGCCAGGTAACATCCTCGCCGCAGGTGGCACATGGATACTTCCGTGCTGGACCTGGATTCCTCTCGACGCCGGCCCTTTGTAATAAAATCCTCAGGAGAGCTGCGGCCGACCAGCACCAGCAAAAAAAAAACGATACTCATGACGTATAAGGCGATTCTTCAGCCAGCCATGGAATACGCCGCACCGGTTTGGCAGCATCTAGTTTCAGAATCTTCCTGGTTTAAGATGCAACGCGTACAAAATGCCGCTCTTCGCATTGCCACCGGATGTGCAAAGAGTTCCCCAGTCGAGCATCTGCATGCCGAAGCCCGTCTATTGCCTGTGAAGGAGCACTGTCAGCTGCAAGCCCAACAATTACGAATCAATATTATTAAGCAACCAAACCACCCGTCCTGGAGAGTGCTTAACCCCGTTAGAGAGAGAGCCAAAAGAATGCCATTTGCCGATGCTCCATGCAAAGTTAACTTGCAGAGATGGCACGAGTCACAGCAAGAACGACTCCGTCTTTTGCGCGAGGAGCACACCAAGTTCGTACGGTGTCATCTTGAGAAGGCGGCGGTGAATCCTGTACTAGGAGAAGTACCGCCCCCAGTCTGCGAATCCGAGACTCAACTCGGAAGAAGGGCTAGATGCACACTGGCATCGTTGCGCTGCGGTCACTCGTCAATGCTCATGTCCTACGTCAGCAAAATCGACAGCAGCAAATCTGATGTCTGTCCGGACTGCGGTACTATCGGCCATGATACAGCACATTTATTTCGCTGTCCGGTGAGACCTACCACGCTGACCATAATGAATCTATGGACGAATCCACTACTGGTCGCCCAGTTTCTTCACCTATGACAAAACCCTCGATGTGGCTGCAAAGAAGAAGAAGAAGATGAAAAATATGAAGTTTTTCTTGGGGTTCTCAGAGAAGCCATTGACTGTTTCGTTCCTTGGAAATTGGTTTCTTCGGGCAGTTATACTCATCCTCCAAAGTATCTGCAAAACATGCTGACCCATCGTGATTGTTTGTTTTATGAAGCTAGGCGCACTAGTTGCTGGTCAGAATATATTCGCTTTTCACAGAAGTTTTTGAAGTACCTGAAAAAGTATAATGAATCCGTTGAGAAGAAAATTGTTGAAAGTGGTAGTTCGCAGAGTTTTTATAAATACTTGAATACCAAAATCCAGGATAGGGGGCATATAGGCTGCTTGCAAGAGAATGGAACTATTGCGTCGTCGGCTTTTGACAAGGCCAATATGTTAGCTGAACATTTTGCCAGCACGTTTGAGAATGATGATGGTGTCGTACCAGAGGTTTTCTCAAATATTGCTGAGCCCATGACTCAATTTCCTTGGTTCAACGGCGAGAAAGTTTACAATCTCCTCATCAAATGGCCAAGCTCCTCATCGATTACTCCTGATTTGATTCCCTTCTTTTTTATTCAAAAAGTAGCCGTCTTCATTAGTGGTCCTCTTGCTTACATTTTTAATCAATCTTTGATGTACGGTCAAGTTCCATCTCGTTGGAAACATTCTATTGTCACCCCTATATTGAAAAAACAACCTGCTTCTGATCCTGCAAATTACCGGCCCGTTAGTATTACGTCAATATTTTGTAGAGTTTTTGAAAAAGTTCTCAAAGAGCATATTCTTTGTCATTTAATAGCCAACAACGTAATTTCTAGTAGTCAGCATGGTTTTGTGCCTGGCCGCTCAGTGGAAACAAATCTTAATGAATGTTTGGACGACTGGACTTCGGCACTTGATAATCGGCGCTCTTATTTATTTATTTATTTACATAAGCCTGTATACCAGACCTATGTGCAACGAACAACATAAACGAAATCAGCAAAAAAGCGTACATAAGGAACAAGGGAAAACTACCAGTTTTCGATCAGGTAGTGTAATGAGTTCAAAGCAGATACACGTATAGCCCATAATGATGTAGAGACAAGGAAATTGCTCCGCGACGGATTAGCGCTCGCCACGGTCTTTCTCGAAGTGTTCAGTTACAAGTTTTCTAAATGCCTTATGGCTCACAGGGATGGATTTTAGCCTCCGAAGCCGTTCGAATGCCGGGGTCGCCCTATTTATGAAGAAAAAGCGCCTGCAGTTTAGGTTTGAATTTTTGCGCACAATTTTTGAAGCTCCTTCCCTGGTACTTGATGTTCTCACCTCGACAATACACCCAGGCCGGAGACCAAAGTCCGGTTGATACAGGATTTTATGAAGCAGCAGTAAGTCGTTCAACCCTCTCCTTACCTGAAGAGTTGGCAGTTTGAGTTCACTATTCCTGGTTTCTGCAGATGGTATTTGTTGATAATGGCAGAAACCGAGCTTCCTGATCATTAACTTTCTTGTAAACCCGTTTTGCACCTTTTTAAGTTTGACTATGCTTTTCTTTTTGTGTGGACAATACACTGGTGTCCCATACTCAAGAATAGGTCTCACGTAGGTTTTAAAGGCTCTAAGTAGTACCGCGCTATTTCTTGTTCCCAGTCCCCTGAATATATTATTGACATCCACGGTGGCTCTGGTAGATACCGATTCGCAGTGCTTGTCAAAACTGAGGTTTCGTGTGAGGATGAATCCCAGGTCAGTGATCTGCTCGACATTGTCAATCTGTCCCTTCGACATCGTAAGTATGACAGTTATTTGAGGAACCTAGATGGAGACACTTCGTTTTCTCCTTCGATAGCGGCAGGTGCCATTCATGAGACCAGACCGCCATTGCATCTATTGCATTGCATTTTGAATTGCCTTAATGTCCTCACTGGAGCCTGCCTGGCGAAAGATCTTAATATCGTCTGCAAATGCACAGAGATCGACTCGAAACCCACTCAATAAGTCCCCCAGCTCGTGCGTGTATATATTGAACAAGATCGGTGAAAGGACTCCACCCTGCGGAACTCCACTACACTCTGGGTGGTTACTCTGCGAATACGAAGTGTTCACTCGAACCGAAAAGGTCCTATGCTCCAAAAATGAGGCGATCCAAGATACTATGCGCGGGTGTACATCTACCATTGTTAGTTTTTGTATTAGCTTATGATGCAGGACTTTGTCAAATGCCTTGGAAAAATCGAAGAAAACAACATCGACATTATACCTTGGTCTAAAAGAGACGTCCAGTTGTTTAGGGCTTCAATCATAGCTGTCACGGTTGACTTGCCCTTTTGAAAGCCATGCTGATGGGGGGAAATAACCGAACGATTTTCGAGATGTGCAACTATTCTCTTTTTTAGAATCTTTTCGAACAACCTAGAGAACAATGACGTTATACTAACTGGTCTGTAGTTGGAAGGCTCTGTGAATGGCGCCTTTTTAGGAAGCGGGATGACATAAGATAACTTCCATTGATCTGGGACCTCACTTGTCATAAAGCTCAAGTTGAAAATGAACTCTAAGGGTCCCGCGATTTCATGAGCGACTTTCTTCACGAACATCAGAGGGATATCATCCGGCGTTCTTGAAGATGAATTCGGCCATTTCAATAGTTCAGTAACAATTTCTTCCTTATAGAACCAACATGAATCTTGCATCACCTCGAAGGTCGGGGAAACCAGCCTCGCTTGGTCGAGTGAGGAAGCTTTTGAAAATGAATGTTCGAATCTATTTGCTAAAAGTTCTGCCTTGTCCCTGTCAGCCCTAAGGAAATTTCCGTCAGACGTCTTAAGCGCTCCAATGGTTTTTTTATCATTCATTCTGGAGTTCAAAAGCTTGTAAAACGCATTCCTATCTTTCGACTCGATGACTTTCTTCTCTATACTATCATTGTACTTTTTAAGCTTGCGATCGAACTTACCATTTATGTCCTTGAACTTTGCTCAGCTATCGGGGGTATTGAGTTCTTTTGCAGCAAACCATGCATCTGTGCGCAACCCTTGAACCGCTTTGAGGTATGGGGGAAGCCTGCGATGACCGCCAGGGACCATGTGCATTGGTACAAAAGGTTCAATGCAGTGTTGGATTATGGCAATTAAAATTTCGTATTTTCCATTAACCGTAGCCTCCGACTGAAAAGAACTATACCAGTCAACATTCATCAGGTACTCCTTTATAAGATCAAAACGAGCTGCCTTAAAATTTCTTTTCATCTCCTTCGTGGTGTTTTGTTTACGAAGCCTGAGCCTATACTGAACCAAGGAGTGGTCACTCGAACTCAGGGGAGGCAAAACACCTGTATTCAACACGAAATCGTTGTCACAGCAGAGCACTAAGTCTAGGATATTACCCCCACACGTCTCCGATTTAACATACTGCGACAGAGAATGAGTGCAGCACATATTCAAAAAACTTCTGGAAACAGAACTGTTGGCAGTGTAGGTGCCTTCCCATCGCACATCAGGGAAATTGAAGTCGGCGGTGGTTACGCAGGGGTAGTTAACAAACACCATATCACTAATACTTGCGTTCAACTGCTCAGTCATCACCGCGGTACAACTAGGAGCTCTATAAACTACAATGAACCGCACAAGAACGAGCCCTACTTCCACGTCTGCACATAAAATTTCATATGAGTCCGTAACAGACTCACGGAAAACAAGAACAGGTGAATAAGGCTTCCTAACGAACAAAGCAACCCCACCTCCTCTCTTGCGACTACGGTCACACCTGAGAATGTCGAAGTGAGAACTCCAGTCCCCCAGCAGAGGCGCCAATTCAACTCCCTTCTTAAGCCACGTCTCCGTGAGCGCGACAATGTCAGTGTTTTTGTCCTGTAAAAGCAATACAAAAGAATCATTGTTTTTAGAAATAGATCGTATATTTGTTGTAAAGCATAATATACTACGAGATCCGTCCCGAGGATGGTTTACGCGTTTTCCGCACTCGAAGCAGTAGTAAAAGCATTTGAATCAGCAGCGAGAGTACTAGTATCAGCAATTAGCGAGCTAGGATTAGCAGCAAGTGTACTCGAACTAACAGAACCAACGACAAGTGTATTCGTATCGTGAGGGAGTATAATAGTATTGGTAACAGGCGTACAGGAATGATAAGGCTGCAAAGTAACTGTAGTACCATTAACAGATGAGCGACGTGCAATAGCGGCCTCTCGCCTGCGTGCCAGTTCTTCCTTTGTGAGCGAGGGCCTTATGAAGACCCCGTCTCGGGAGAAGGATCGCAGCCGAGGAGCCCTTCGCAGAGTCAGGTTCTGATAATAACTAGAGGGAAGAACAACCTTCAACAAACGGGGTCGATCAATCAACGGCTTCCCTAGCCTATAAACCATGCACGGAATACATTCTACACTCAAATGATTCAAGACATCTTCTATGACGGCATAATCATCTTTAGTTCTCTCTATGGGCCGCTTCTTAGACGATTCAGGGACACCTGATACAACTATGGAGCGTAACCGCTCTTTCTCCTCAGCATCAATACTATGCCTACCACTAACAATATGATTCTCGCCAACAGAAGAGGCATTCTGCTGTGTCGATGGTTGAGAGAGTCTAGCCTCGGCCTCAGCCAAAGCACCTTTGAGCGCACAATTTTCCGCACTACGCGCCGAGACTTTCTCCTGCAGTTCTTGGTTCTTCGCTAGAACCGCTGAGAACTCGCTTCGCACTTGGAAAACATGAGCAAACAAAGCCTTCAAGTAGTCCGGGGCCTTCTTGTCCGACCGCAGTTGATCCAGCGCCATCTCGATTCCATTCGGTGACTTCAAGCTTTCATCCTTGCCTTCCTTAAATGAGTGTCTCCTGGTCACCATCTGGAAAGGGACAGCAGCAGCGGCGGACATCGTATCAGGCACACAGAGACGGGATTGGCCGAAATTCACCTGCTATGGTGGCTTTTTTAAGGTTGATGTTGAAATTGCAGAACCCGCCACACGGTTCCTCGCCTGTGGAGCCCAATTGAAGACCAACTTCTGGCAGTGCTCACGCAGATTGCAATAGCAGAGCCATACACCAGCTGACCATCGACACGGTACCAGACCTTGAGATACTGGGTTAAAACCTCTTGTGATATTATTTATTTTGATTTCGCAAAAGCTTTTGATCGAGTATCGCATTCAAAACTTTTGGCTAGACTGAAGAGTTTAGAGCTTCATCCAATCCTCATAAAGTGGATTGAGAACTACCTTGCCCAACGTACATTTCAAGTCAGGGTAGGACAATCCTTCTCAAATATCGCAAATGTCGGAAGTGGTGTACCACAAGGAGGGGTTTTATCTCCAGTGCTTTTTAACATCTTCACGGCCGACATTCCCACCCTCGTTCAAAGTACTGGAGCAATTTGTAAGATGTATGCTGATGATATAAAAGTTTACAGGGTTTTGTCTGAACCTAGAGACACAAGGATAGTGCAGGAAGCTATAAATGTCACGGTGGCATGGGCTAATGAGTGGCAATTGCCTCTTTCCCCTCACAAGACGATTTGTATGAAATTAGGTTCGCGATCAGCCAGGTCAAGCCAAACATATATGATTTACGGAGTGGCTGTTTCAGAAGTTAATGAAGTAAAAGATCTTGGATTCACATACAACGACAACCTTGATTTCACGGGCCACATAGGAGCGAAGTGTAAGCAAGCCCTACTGCGTACTTATCACATTTTAAAGGTCTTTCAATTAGAAGTAAACCGGTGCTGTTGCGTGCTTACAAAACGTATGTAAGGCCTATAGTGGAATCGAGCACAACAGTGTTTTGTCCGTTTAAGAAAAAACATATCCACCTCATTGAAAAAGTTCAAAACAACTTTACGCGGAAACTAATGGTGAGAATTGGAGGTTTCTTGTATCCCCGTATTCCTAAGGCTACTATTAGAAATACGTACCTGGGGCTGCCTTCACTTGAATCCCGGCGTCGAGTGTTTGACTTATGTATGGTCTACAAGCTTTTGTACCCATCAGCTGCCTTCCGTCCAAAAAACTTTTTCCAAACTACGACAACCACTACTAGAGGGAGCTATTTTAAGATCACGTTGTCTAGACCGAAAACCACAATTCGCGCGAAATCCTTCACATTCAGAGCAGGCAGCGCCTTCCTCAAAGCCACGGAAAGTACTCCAGCCACTAATATGACTTGTGCTCAATTCAGGCGTATGATGTCCAAACTTCTTCACTGTTACGAGTTATCCTAGTTTTTTCTTGTTATCGACTGCACATTTTCTCATAGTATTTGTTCACATACTTGGCATCTGTTACAAGTTTTCTAGTAGTTGTATTGTTATGTATGCCTTTTTTTTGACGATTGCCTCATGTGGTCGTAATAAAACTAAACTAAACTAAACTAAGTACCAGAGCTTAGAAGGTTCCTTTGGGTGTTTCGGAGTTGAAACTGTAACGACACTGACGCTTCCCGAGGAATAGCATGAGATTACTGGATGCACCGTGGGCTATGAGTGATGGGGTTTGCAGTGCAGGTCTGCCCATGCGCTGCCATGTTGTTTCGTTTATGATAGTGATATCTGATGCACTATCAACTTGGAAATTGACTGGGTGGCCGTCGACGGATATGGTAGCAAATCGTCGATATCGATTGCTGCTGATGCTAGAAACTGTGAAGACAGCGTCTGAGTGAGCGCTGTGTGTGTCTTCTTCTGACTCTTCATCTGAGTGTTCTATCGAATTGACGCTGGATCGGTAAGCTTGATTTCGTCTTCGTTGTCGATTAGCGGAGTCGCAGAATCCTTCATTGTGGCCCGTGCGATGGGAGTTGGGGCACCTATGTTGGCTAAATGGGCAGTTCCGGACAAAGTGCATGGCTCCACAAAGCCAGTAGGGGGACGGGTCCGAATCCGGTGAGCGCTTGGAACGGACATTGCTGCGATGGATAGATGTGGGCTGCTGCCAACTGTGCTGAGTGATTGGCTGGTGATACAGTGTTTTTGCCTGAGTTTGCGGATGATATCTTCTGATTGCTTGTACACTCGAGGGACCTTCTTCAACCATTTTAGTGTCGCGTCTAGGATTGAGCAGTCGTTTGCATTCCTCCGTGAGCATTTGGATCGTGCAGCTCGGGTCGGATTCTATTTTGTCGAGAAGCCTCAAGCGAATGAAGGCGTCGTCACTTGAGTGAAGACCGCATACAAAGATGAGACACTTGAATTGATTTTCGTTGCACGCAGAGAGCCTGAACTTGGCACATCCGCGGTTGACCCATCCCGCGTATGTTGCAAAGTCATCCTTGGGGTCCTTCATAAGTTTCATGCAGGCATATCTCTGACTGAACAATGACTGTGGAGCTCCAAACAGGTTCATCAATATAGAAACAGCTGCGTCGAAATCCATATCATTGGGAGTCCTTGGTAGGATGTAGCTGACGAACTTCTCGTAGGACCTGGAATCCAACTTGTGTATCAGAAGTCGTACCTTAGGGGGTTCATCGAAATTCCGAGCGTCCACACTGAAGACGTCGCTGTGTCTTCGATACCATGCTTCAAATGTTACGTCAGCTTCGGGGTCGTACACGAACTGGGATATTCGCTTGAAAATATGTCGCATTGTTTCGTTGGATTAGGAGTTGCAGGCCGCTGCTGATTGACCGCACAGAGCACGCCGGTGAGGGCTGCGATGAGTTGCGACAGTTGCTGCTCCGATTCTGCCGCCATGAGTGGATGTCTTCGCTTCGAATCCTATCTCATCCTGATCGCCACTGTTGTATTGTGAAGCTGGACGGTAGTAGGCGAAGTGGTCGAGTCGTTTATCGAGAACGAAGAGTGAGTCATACTCTAGCAACAGTCTGCTTATATACCACCATTGGAGCTCTTATGGAGGATCGCCTACTCGTTGGCAAGAGCGTACGCGGGAGAAGAAGTCGTCTACAATGCCGTCATCCTTCCGAAGTCAAAGATCCTCGACCATACCTACCAGATTTCACTCTTTTCACGAGTCCTGGAGCCAATTTTTTTCGGTCGCGGATCAACATAAACCGGCGCTGCTGATCCGTTGTCTTCTTCTTCTTCTTTGCAGCCACAGAGAGGGGTTCTGTCATAGGTTCAGAAACTCGGCCACTAGCACTGGGTTCGTCCACAGATCCATTGTCGTCAATGTAGTCGGTCTCTTCGGGCAATTGAACAGGTGCGCAGTAGTATGCCCTTGACTACCGCAATCAGGACACTCGTCAGGTTTGCTGTTGTCAATCCTATGCAAGTATGACATAAGCATGGGGGAGTGTCCACAGCGTAACGATGCAAGGGTGCACCTGGCACGCCTGCCGAGTTCCATCTCTGTCTCGCAGACCTTTGGAGGTGCGACTCCCAGGATGGAGTTTATGGCAACTCTGCTCAAGTGTTCCTTCACGAATCGGGTATGCTCCGCGCGCAAGAGACGGAGGCGTTCTTGTTGTGCTTCGGTCCATCTCTGCACATCTACTTTCGACGGAGCATCAGCAAAAGGCTTTCTGATACATCTCTCTCTCACCGGGTTTAGTACTCTTCGCGATGGATGATTCGGCTGCTTCACGATGTTAATGCACATTTGTTGCGCCTGGAGTTGGCAGTGGTCTCTAACTGGCAATATGCGAGCTTTGGCATGTAAGTGCTCTATTGGAGAGCTTTTAGAACAGCCTGTTGCAATTCGCAGAGCACAATTTTGGACGCGCTGCAGCTTGGACCAAGAGGTGTCCGACACGATGTGCTGCCAGACTGGCGCAGCATACTCCAAGGCGGGTTGCACAATAGCCTTATACGTGGTCAGGATCGTTTCTTTATTGCATCCTTGGTGCTGCTGTTGGCTGTTATGCTCGGCAAGCTCCTCCACGACCAGTTTTTCGGCAATTTTGGCGATGGGTGAGAGCAGACTGATCGGCCGGTACCCTTTAGCCGTGGATGGTGACTTTCCCAGCTTCGGCAGTGGAATTACACGAGCCACTTTCCAATTTTGGGGTAAAGTACATGTGCGAAACGATGTATTTATGACGTCAGCAATAAAGGGCAGTAGTTCACTGGGCAGTCTCTTCAGGACTGCAGGGCTCAAACCGTCTGGCCCTAATGCCTTCGAGTTGCTCATCTCCTTTATTACCTTCTCGACCTGTGCAGGCGTGACTGCATCATCTACATCCATGAGAGGCAACTTACAGAGTTCCCGTACAGTTATTCTGTTCTGCTTCTCTCTTTTGGTTCTAGTGATGAAAAAATGCTTCCCAAGAGCATTTGCTGCCTCCTTCCCTGATTTGAAGACTCCACCTTCAAATTCAATCGTGGCATTGTCGGCGGAGGTGAACTTTCCGGAGATCCTTTTCAAAGCCTTCCACGTTGCTGCTGCATCATTTCTGAAGTTCATCTTCTCAGTGAACTTTTCCCAAGTTTCCTTCTTGTGCCTGTCAAGGTCCTTCCTGATCTCTTCATCCAGCGCAGCGATGCTGCCGAGATGTCGTACGTTCGTGCCGTGGCAGTGTGGAGGAAACAACATCACCTTCGTGCAAACCGACATCACTCCCTCCACCGAGAGGGTTTTCGTCATGGGAGAGTCGCTGGCTGGCCCCAGCTCTCCTGAAGATTCTACTACAAAGGGCTGGCGTCGAGAGGAATCCTGGACCTGTGCAGAAGTATCAATGTGCCACCTGCAGCAAGAAAGTCAACTGGAATGGAACAAGCGTCCAATGCTTTGGATGCCAAACGTGGAGTGCACTTCTCCTGTTCAGGTCTTAGTTCTGTGAGGCATCACAACTCATCCTTCCGTTGTGTTCTGTGCTCCGCCCCCAGCAACTCTGATTTCTCATTCACCAACCGCCCACTCTCTATTGTACATATAAATCTTAACGGCCTTCGCACCAAATTGTCTGAACTCTCACTCTTCGCACGTACTCATCATCCGGATGTTATTATGGTTCAAGAAACCAAACTCTCTCCCTCTACCACTTATCCCCAACCAAACATTCCAGGCTACACTGCCTATCACATCCCAAGGACAGCTCTTGGAGGCGGAGTTTCTACGTTTGTGCTTTCTAACTTACCTTCTCATCTAATTCCAAATGTTCCTAAGGACGGTACTCTCGAGTGCGTTCCCGTTCACCTCCCTCTTAAAACTCCACTATCTCTATTTAATATTTACATCCCTCCTACCACTTCTTGTCCCCCAACCTACAACCCCATACCTCTTCTTAAGCAGTTGCATGACTGCTCTCTCTCCCCATCAGCTGTCTTTGCAGGTGACTTCAATGCTCACACGTTCTGTTCTGCGCTTGAGTCCGACGCCAGAGGAAGACGTCGAGGAATGGGCTGAGGAGTGTGATCTGGTTATCCTCAACGATGATCAGCCTACTCGTCTCCTTCCTACGGCCGACCTTCTAGCCCGGACATCTCCCTCGTTTCATCCAATCTTTCTAATTCTTGCACATGGTCCACTTCCACAACTCTTCCCAGCGACCACATTCCCGTCTTTCTCCATATTGATCTCTCAAACTCTCTTGCCCCTTATACTGGTATTCGTCAACGTTCTTATCTCAATTTAGGCCTTGCTGACTGGGTCCTGTTCAGAGAGGTTGCGCTCCGCCAGGCAGCTGAGTATCCATGGAATGGCGATGTGCACCAGAAAGAGCATCACATATCTGACGCCATCCGGAAGGCTACAAAAGCGGCCATACCTGAAAGACGTGTGAAAAGTTTCTACCTAATGTCACCAGGAGATTCTACAGAAGATCAGGACAAGAGATGAAAAGAGAGCTGAGAATCATTTGGACCTGAGGTGGCCAAGCTGGATGAAGAGATAAGAAAGGATCTGGACAAGCACAAGAAAGACAGTTGGGAGAAGTTCACTGAAAGGTTGAACTTTAAAACCGACGGAACAACTGCGTGGAAAGTATTGAGGAAGATATCTGGCAAGTGCGCCCCCTCCCCGAGCTCTACCATAGAGTTCGATAACAGCGATCTTCAAATCAGGAAAGGCTGCCGCATATGCTCTTGGCAAAAATTTCTTCATCACACGTACCAAGCGTGGCTTACAAAACAGAGTCACGGTAAGAGAACTAAGCCGTCTGCCGCTGATGAACGCCACTGAGGCCTTTACTCCTGCTCAGGTGGAGAAGGCTATCAAGGAAATGCGGAACTCGAAGGCTCTCGGACCTGATGGTATCTCAGCAGCCATCTTGAAGAAGCTTCCCACGGAACTTCTACCGATGATCGCAGATATCATAAACACTTCTTTCCGAACCTGCACTCTACCACAAGCATGGAAGACCGCCAATGTGATACCCCTGCCTAAGCCAGGCAAATCGCAAAGCACGGTGAAGGGCTATCGCCCTATTAGCCTGTTATCACCGATCGCGAAAGTAGCCGAAAAGCTAATCGTAAGGGACCTGGCAGAGCAGAATGAGGCACAGCAACATCAACATGGGTTTAGAAAGCTTCACTCCACCACCACTGCCCTTCTGGAGATTGTCAGCTATGCGGTCGATGGGTTCAATTTCAGAAAGCCTCTTAGAACAGTGGCCGTTGCCCTCGATCTAACCAAAGCATTTGATTCTGTTAACCTAGGACTTTTGTCCGAGAAACTATTGAAGTCCTCGCTGCAACCGTGGCAGAAGCGTTGGATAGCAGCGTTTACGAAAGGTCGTCGGGCCAAAGTGCTATTCCAGAATCACGTCTCCGATAGTATACCTGTAGCAGCCGGTGTGCCGCAGGGTGGAGTTTTGTCACCTGCCCTCTTCAGCCTGTATATTGAAGACCTACCCGAGCCTCCTGAAGACATAAAAATTGTTGCGTATGCCGACGATATCACCATCATGTGCCGTAATCGTGACATACAGGTAGCCGCAAACAAGATCAGCGACTATCTCGTCGAGCTTAAAAACTTTCTCGATAGTATGATGCTCACAGTTTCCGCGGCGAAGTCTTCTGTTTCGGTATTCACATCTGACCCAAAGGAACACAGCGCCCAACCTGTTTGTCAGGTGGGATGGTGACCTCTTGCCTACAGCGCAATTTCCTAAACTGCTGGGCCTCGTTTTGGACCCATCGCTGAGGTTTCACAAAAATGCTGAACAGAAGCAGGCAATTATCAAGGCAAATGTGTTGAGAGCTCTAGGAGGAACGTCCTGGGGTGGCAGCAGAGAGACAATCTTGACGACATATCGAGCTATTCTGCAGCCTGCATTGGAGTATGCTGCACCTGTCTGGCAGCACATCGTGTCGGACAGTTCCTGGACTAAGATGCAGCGAATTCAGAATGCTGCACTACGAATAGCCACTGGATGTGCAAAAAGCTCACCGATTGAGCACCTTCACGCCGAGGCCCGTATCTTGCCAGTGAAAGAGCATTGTCAGCTCCAGGCTCAGCAGATGTTTATTAATGTCCTTAAGCAACCTAATCATCCGTCGAGAAGACTATTAAATCCCGTGAGAGAGAGATCGATCAGAGTGCCGTTTGCCGATGCTCCGAACAAAGTGAATGTACAGAGATGGACCGACTCGAATCAAGAACGGCTTCGTCTCTTACGCGCGGAGCACACCCGGTTTGTGAAGGATCATCTCGCCAAAGCGGCCGTCAACCCTATTCTCGGTGATGTGCCGCCCAGGGTATGTGATACCGAGTCCGAGCTCGGTAGGCGCGCCAGGTGTATCCTCGCTTCGTTGCGCTGCGGACATTCTCCATTGCTTATGTCTTACCTGCACAGGATCGACAATAGTCAGCCTGACGTGTGCCCGGACTGTGGAAACCAAGGCCACGACACTAAACACCTATTTGACTGTCCGAAGAAGCCAACAACGCTCACTACAATAGACTTGTGGACGAATCCAGTGCTGGTCGCCCAGTTTCTCAACTTGTGACAGAAACCCCTCTCAGTGGCTGCAAGAAGAAGAAGAAGAAGATATATATATATATATATATATATATATATATATATATATATATATATATATATATATATATATATATATATATATATATATATATATATATATATATATATATATATATATATATATATATATATATATATATATATATATATATATATATATATATATATATATATATATATATATATATATATATATATATATATATGCAACTCCATAAAATGGCTGATTATCCGTGGAATGGCGATGTACACCAGAAGGAGCGCCACCTATCTGATGCTATCTTGAAGGCTATGAAAGCTGCGATCCCTGAAGGCCGCGTTAAGACCTTCTTTCCCAGTGTCACCAGGGAAACACTGCAGAAGATAAGGACAAGAGACGCAAAGAGAGCCGCAGATCATCTTGACCCAGACATCGCTGCGCTTCTTCTTCTTCTTCTTTGCAGCCACTGAGAGGGGTTTCGTCACAAGTTGAGAAACTGGGCGACCAGCACTGGATTCGTCCACAAGTCTATTGTAGTGAGCGTTGTTGGCTTCTTCGGACAGTCAAATAGGTGTTTAGTGTCGTGGCCTTGGTTTCCACAGTCCGGGCACACGTCAGGCTGACTATTGTCGATCCTGTGCAGGTAAGACATAAGCAATGGAGAATGTCCGCAGCGCAACGAAGCGAGGATACACCTGGCGCGCCTACCGAGCTCGGACTCGGTATCACATACCCTGGGCGGCACATCACCGAGAATAGGGTTGACGGCCGCTTTGGCGAGATGATCCTTCACAAACCGGGTGTGCTCCGCGCGTAGAGACGAAGCCGTTCTTGATTCGAGTCGGTCCATCTCTGTACATTCACTTTGTTCGGAGCATCGGCAAACGGCACTCTGATCGATCTCTCTCTCACGGGATTTAATAGTCTTCTCGACGGATGATTAGGTTTGCTAGGACATTAATAAACATCTGCTGAGCCTGGAGCTGACAATGCTCTTCGCTGGCAAGATACGGGCCTCGGCGTGAAGGTGCTCAATCGGTGAGCTTTGCACATCCAGTGGCTATTCGAAGTGCAGCATTCTGAATTCGCAGCATCTTAGTCAGGAACTGTCCGACACGATGTGCTGAAAGACAGGTGCAGCATACTCCAATGCAGGCTGCAGAACAGCTCGAAATGTCGTCAGGATGGTATCTCTGCTGTAACCGCAGGACGTTCCTCCTAAAGCTCTCAACACGTTCAGATTTGCCTTGACAACTGCTTGCTTCTTTTCAGCATCTTTGTGGAACTTCAGCGATCGGTCCAAAATGAGGCCCAGCAGCTTGGGAAACTTTGCTGTAGGCAAGAGGTCACCATCCCACCTAACATCAGGTTGGGAGTTGTGTTCCTCTGGGTCAAATGTGAACAACGAAACAGAAGATTTCGCAGCGGAAACTGTGAGCATCCTACTACCGAGAAAGATTTGAAGCTCGACGAGATAGTCGCTATCTTGTGTGCGGCTACCTGTATGTCACGATTACGGCACAAGATGGTGATATCGTCGGCATACGGAACAATTTCTATATCTTCAGGAGGCTCGGGTATGTCTACAATGTACAGGCTAAAAAGGGCAGGTGACAAAACTCACCCTGCGGGACACCGTCTGCTATAGGTATACTATCGGGGACGTGATTCTGGAATAGCACTTTGGCCCGACGACCTTTCGTAAACGCTGCTATCAACAGCTTCTGCCACGGTTGCAGCGAGGACTTCAATAGTTTCTCGGACAAAAGTCCTAGAGTTAACAGGAATCAAACGCTTTGGTTAGATTGAGGGCAACGGCCACAGTACCAAGAGGCTTTTTTGTATTGAACCCATCGACTGCATAGCTTGCGATCTCCAGTAGGGCAGTGGTGGGAGAGTGCAGCTTTCGAAACCCATGTTGATGTTGCTGTGCCTCATTCGTGCTCTGCCAGGTCACACGATTAGCTTTTCGGCTACTTTCGCGATCGGTGATAACAGGCTAATAGGGCGATAGCCCTTCACCGTGCTTTGCGATTTGCCTGGCTTAGGCAGGGTATCACATTGGCGGTCTTCCATGCTTGTGGTAGAGTGCAGGTTTCGGAAAGAAGTGTTTATGATAATCTGCGATCATCGGTAGAAGTTCCGTGGAAGCTTCTTCAAGATGGCTGCTGAGATACCATCAGGTCCGAGAGCCTTCGAGTTCCGCATTTCCTTGATAGCCTTCTCCACCTGAGCAGGAGTAAAGGCCTCAGTGGCGTTCATCAGCGGCAGACGGCAGTTCTCTTACCGTGACTCTGTTTTTGTAAGCCACGCTTGGTACGTGATGAAGAAATTTTTGCCAAGAGCATATGCGGCAGCCTTTTCCTGATTTGAAGACGCTGTTATCGAACTCTATGGTAGAGTTCGAGGAGACACTTGCCAGATATCTTCCTCAATACTTTCCGCGCGGTTGTTCCGTCGGTTTTAAAGTTCAACCCAGTGAACTTCTCCCAACTGTCTCTCTTGTGCTTGTCCAGATCCTTTTTTATCTCTTCATCCAGCTTGGCCACCTCAGGGTCAAAATGATTCTCAGCTCTCTTTTCATCTCTTGTCCTGATCTTCTGTAGAATCTCCCTGGTGACATTAGGTAGAAACTTTTCACACGTCCTTCAGGTATGGCCGCTTTGTAGCCTTCCGGATGGCGTCAGATATGTGATGCTCTTTCTGGTGCACATCGCCATTCGCATGGATACTCAGCTGCCTGGCGGAGCGCAACCTCTGAACAGGACCCAGTCAGCAAGGCCTAAATTGAGATAAGAACGTTGACGAATACCAGTATAAGGGGCAAGAGAGTTTGAGAGATCAATATGGAGAAGGACGGGAATGTGGTCGCTGGGAAGAGTTGTGAAGTGGACCATGTGCAGAACAGAAAGATTGGATGAAACGAGGGAGATGTCCGGGCTAGAAGGTCGGCCGTAGGAAGGGAGACGAGTAGGCTGATCATCGTTGAGGATAACCAGATCACACTCCTCAGCCCATTCCTCGACGTCTTCCCTCTGGCGTCGGACTCAAGCGCAGAACAGAACGTGTGAGCATTGAACTCACCTGCAAAGACAGCTGATGGGGAGAGAGAGCAGTCATGCAACTGCTTAAGAAGAGGTAATGGGGTTGTAGGTTGGGGGACAAGAAGTGGTAGGAGGGATGTAAATATTAAATAGAGATAGTGGAGTTTAAGAGGGAGGTGAACGGGAACGCACTCGAGTACCGTCCTTAGGAACATTTGGAATTAGATGAGAAGGTAAGTTAGAAAGCACAAACAGTAGAACTCCGCCTCCAAGAGCTGTCCTTGGGATGTGATAGGCAGTGTAGCCTGGAATGTTTGGTTGGGGATAAGTGGTAGAGGGAGAGTTTGGTTTCTTGAACCATAATAACTTCCGGATGATGAGTACCTGCGAAGAGTGAGAGTTGAGAAAAATTTGGTACGAAGGCCGGGAAGATTTATAGGTACAACAGAGAGGGGGCGGTTGGTGAATGAGAAATCAGAGTTGCTGGGGCGGAGCACAGAACACAACGGAAAGGATGAGTTGTGATGCCTCACAGAACTAAGACCTGAACAGGAGAAGTGCACCCACCTTTGGCATCCAAAGCATTGGACGCTTGTTCCATTCAGTTGACTTTCTTGCTGCAGGTGGCACATTGATACTTCTGCACAGGTCAGGATTCCTCTCGACGCCAGCCCTTTGTAGTAGAATCTTCAGGAGAGCTGGGGCCCAGCCAGCGACTCTCTCATGACGAAAACCCTCTCGGTGGAGGGAGTGATGTCGGTTTGCACGAAGGTGATGTTGTTTCCTCCACACTGCCACAGCATGAAACGTACATTTATCTCGGCAGCATATATATATATATATATATATATATATATATATATATATATATATATATATATATATATATATATATATATATATATATATATATATATATATATATATATATATATATATATATATATATATATATATATATATATATATATCATATATATTAAAAGAGAGAGAGTAGTGTTTTAAGAGGTAGATGGATGAGGATGTACTCGAGAGTGCCATCCCACTGGAGTGTTTGGAATAATGTGAGAGG
Organism: Aplectana chamaeleonis; assembly: GCA_029168955.1. Taxonomy (NCBI): domain Eukaryota; kingdom Metazoa; phylum Nematoda; class Chromadorea; order Rhabditida; family Cosmocercidae; genus Aplectana; species Aplectana chamaeleonis. Next base: position 98,217 of record JAPDOI010000491.1, on the reverse strand, counting down.
GAAGAGAGGACAGAGACAAAAGTAGAGACTCCGCCTCCTTGAGATGACCTAGGAGTATGATATGCAGTATAGCCCGGGATGTTTGGATGTCTAGAGGTAGCAGAGGGAGAGAGTTTGGTCTCCTGGACCATGATAGCATCCGGGTGATGAGTACGGGCAAAGAGAGATAATTCAGAAAGCTTGGTCCGAAGGCCGTTTAGCTTGATGTGTACAATAGATAGAGGGCGGTTGGTAGATGAGGAATTAGAGTTACTGGAGGCGGAGCACACAATACAACGAAAGGAAGAATCGTGGTGCCTCACAGAACTGAGACCCGAACAAGAGAAGTGCACCCACCTTTCGCATCCAAAACATTGGACGCTGGTTCCATACCAATTGACATCTCTGTCGCATGTGGCACATGTGTACTCCTTCTTCGCGGGTCCTGAATTCCTTTCGACGCCGGCCATTTGTAGAAGAATCCTCAGGAGAGCTGCAGCCAGCCAGCACCTCTCCCATGACAAAAACCCTCTCCGCGGAGGGATTGACGTCGGTTTGCACGGAGGTGATCTTCTTTCCTCCACACTACCACGGCACGAACGTACGACATCTCGGCAGCATCCGTTGTCTACTCTTTCGTGCCAGAATCGAAGCAAACCCTGGACCCCTCGCCGTATTCGATGGCCCTGCGCCCAGTGTGGTACCTCAGCCGCAGCAGGGAGCATCCAATGTATCAAGTGCAGGAAATGGACTCACGTGAAGAAATGTTCCGGTCTCAAGCCTTTCAAGGATGCGGACAGCTCATACGTGTGCCCAAACTGCGTCATCGTGTCAACATCTCAACCGCAACACTCGAAACCCGACTCTTTGCCGACTTTCAGTGGAATTTTAATGGTTTCCGCAACAAATCGGCGGAACTAACATCGGCATGGATCGTGAAGAGACTTCGCGTTCACTGTTGAGGGTTGGCACAAACTCAGTGCACCCATGTTATAGCGTATGGCACCGAGTTTGCGCCAACCTTCAGCAGTGAACACGAAGTCTCTTCACGATCCATGCTGACGTTAGAAGCTCTTGCACACCGTATAGGGGCCGAAATAATGGGACTTCAAGAAACCAAATTGGATCCGAGTCAACGAGCACCCACTGCGGCTATACATGCCTGAGAAAGGACAGAACGAGTTCCGGAGGAGTGGATTTTCTGGTCCGAAACGACTTACAGAGCAGTGTGATCACTCCAGGTACCAGCGATGGCACGACGGAGTGCATCTCCATAGCTGTGGAAACTAGGGCTGGATCACTTCAAATTCACAACATCTACTCTCCGCCAAGATCCTCATGCCCACCCTCATATGAACTGTCGATCGCCCAATTCTTGACATGTGAGAAACCCACGATCGTCATGGGAGATGTCAATGAGCACAGTCCTCTATGGTCGGAGGGTGAGGAAGACCAACGCGGACAGGACTTGGAGGAGGAGATAGCGCAATCCAATTTTGTGTTTTTGAACGAAGCCGCACACCCAACAAGGAAACCGACATATGGAAGACCCTCGTCACCGGACCTTTCGCTGTGCTCGCACGATTTAGCATCGTCAGCACTGTGGGACACCATAAACACAGGCGCAAGTGACCACCTCCCTATCTTGATGGAGTTCAGAAACGAGGCCCTGATATCTCCCTCGCCGAGGACCACTTTCGTGAACTTCAAGAAGGCGAACTGGCCTAAATTTCGGTCGATGCTGGAACAACAGTCGGCTGATTTCGATTTTCGGACTAACCCACTGGAAATGGATAGATTTCTTACAGCAGCTATAAGAGCAGCGACTTTACAATCCATCCCTAAGGGTAGGCGTAAAGCGTTCATGCCGGGCCTGTCGGACACCGCTAAGGACCTCATTTGTGAACGAGACGCGATTTGAAGAACGGATCCCACCAACATCCGGGTTTCCGAGCTGAACAAGGAAATCACAGATGAAGTGAGGAAGGACCGACAGCAGACGTGGAGAGCATTCGTGGACGGCATTGATCATCGTACGAACTCCTCCAAGCTATGGACAACCATGAAAGCTTTGGATGGCCGTTCAGCTAAACCGAATCCCCTCCAGCTTCTTCATAAAGGCGAGCCGGTTAACAACAAGAAGGCAGCCAACCTTCTATGCAAACAATTCAGTTCGCCATGCCCTTATAGAAGCCTGAAGTCGTCACGAAGGACTTTCAGATGGATCAAGAACTTTTCGAGAGACGACGTTCCCGTTATCACGACCACCCTCATTGACGCCGCCTTGAAGAGATGCAAGCCGTCTAGAGCGCTAGATACAAGTGGAGTGGCCCCTATCATGCTCAAACATTCAGGACCAGTTTTTCGTGAGTGCCTGAGAGCCCTCTTCAACAGAACTCTATCAACTGGACTGATTCCGGCGTCGTGGAAGGAGGCAAGAATCTTCCCACTTCTGAAGCCCGGAAAACCTGCAGAGGATTTGAACAGCTACAGGCCCATTTCGATCATCTCATCTATGGCACGCGCCTTTGAAAGAACTATTCTTCCTACACTGGAGACGCACCTGCAAATCCCTGGATGGCAGAATGGTTTTCGAAAAGGCTTCTCCGCCACCACAGCTTTGGTCGAACTTACGGGATTCATTACGGATGGACTGAATGAGAAGAGACCGCCAAGCCGTTCAATTATGGTCGCACTCGACCTAAAGAAGGCCTATGACACTGTCGTCATCTCCATTCTTTGTCAGAAGCTTGCAGAGTCATCCCTACCGAGAGGACTTGCGCGCTGGATCTCCAGCTACTTGAAAGGGAGAACGATACAGATAGAGTTCAGAGGCCGGATGTGAAACGTAAGATTGGTGCGCTCCGGGGTACCGCAAGGCGCAGTGCTCTCTCCGCTCCTTTTTTCTTACTACATCGCCGATCTTCCAGCACCCCCACCAGAAACACACCTTATCTAATATGCGGATGATTTAACACTGGTTACATCAGATCCTGATGTGGAAACCTGCGAAAAACGTCTGAACGACTATCTCCCGAAGCTGACAAAGGCTCTGGAAGATCTCCAACTGCAACTTTCGATCCAAAAGACTACTGTCTCTCTTCTCACAACACATTCTGCTCAAGCGAGATACGAAAGTCTTCATAAATGGAACGCAAATCACGCACGAAAGAAATCCGACGATCCTCGGCTATCACTTTGATACGATGATGACGGGACTTCATGCGGAAGCTGTTCGCAAGAAGACGGCTAAAAGAACGAACCTCCTGAAAGCGTTGGCGGGAAGGAATTGGGGACAAAGCAAAGAGCTGCTTACTCTGACCTACCGTCCCATTGGACAATCTGTGATGTCCTACGCGGCTCCAGCCTGGAGCCCGCTCATTGCATCTTCTCACTGGGATCGGTTGCAAGCTTGTCAAAACACAGCTTTGAGGACCGCGACGGGAAGCCTGGCAATGGCAAGCACAACTCATCTGAGTAGCGAGACAGGAATCATGCCAGTTCGAGCTCATAATGAGATGCTGACATTCCAATAACGAACGGTTGCGACACTCGACCCTTGACACCCGTCGCACGACATGATGAAGGAGCCAGAACCGCCTAGACAGATTAGGAAACACGTCAGAACTGTTAAACCAATGTTGGTGAAACCTGGAACTGCAGAGAGCATTCGCAAAGAAGTTCACAAGGAGTTCGTAAAAAAGCTCTTGGGTAATCTGAACTCTCCCTTGCTGACAAGGGAAGTATAAAAAGCGTAGGTCGGATCTGTCAAAACGACTAGTATGGTTAGTATCTCTTCTGGCTCAATAGTAAAAATGCGCAGTATCCCGCCGCGAGCCGCAGGTTCAAAAAAGTTATGAGCATTTTTTAAGCCTGGCGAAAAGGCAAGGGTACCCATTAGGCATTTTTTTTGGAGTTTCGAAAAATTTTCTCGGATTTAGCTCAAAAGTTGTATGTAGGGGTAATCTAGGGTGGAGAACACGAATCTGGAGTCCATTTGTCGAAATTGTGAGGTTTACTGTAGGTTACGGTAGGTAACATGTCATTTAGGGGTCAAAACCCACCTTAGTATTTTGAAAATCGACAAACGGACGTTAAATTCTTATTCTCCACCCCGATTAACCCCCGTATACAAATTTTGAGTAAAATCTGAGATTTTGACCAAACTACCGTATACCCATCGTAATCTACCGTAATCTGCAAAAATCGATAAACGGACTCCACATTCGTGTTTAGCACTCCAAATAACCCTCAGCAAATGCTTTTGAGACATATCTATCGTAGAAAACTGGAAATCTCGAATGTGGCTTTTTTCCCCGGTTGGGAAGTTTCAAACGAAATGAGCCGAAAACTTTTAAAAATCGACTAATAAATAACAGAATCGTGATCAGCGCCCCAAAAAACCCCCCCTGGGAGAATTTTAAGTCAAATCTGGAACATTTTTCTAAAACGCTTCCAGAGCCCTCAAATAGTAGAAATAAGCGCCCAACCGAAAATCCGTACAAGTCCAAAACGCTGTCAGTCTGGACAAAGTACGGAAAATGTGCACTCACCCAAAATTTGCTCAGGGTAGTAGTTTTGGGTGCTGAACACATTTATGAGGTCCGTTTCCGGATTTTCCGAAGAATAACGCGCTCTTTGGAAGGTACAAAAAGCACAAAAAATGAGCTTTTTAAGCTTTTAACTTCTTGGAACCTGCGGCTCGCGGCGTGATACTGCGCAGTTTTACTATCGAGCCACAAGAGATACTAACGACACTAGTCGTTTTGGCAGATCAGACCTACGCTTTGTATACTTCCCTCGTGAGTGAACCGCCGCCGAAGATATCCAAGGAGGAGGAGACGTTGTCAAGACCTAGCTGAGTAGCGCTGTCTCAGCTTCGAAGTGGTTTCTACTCAAATCGCAATGGTACCTTCATAAGATAGGAGCAGCTGATAATCCACTTTGTCCGGAATGCAGACTGGAGGAACATACAGTACCTCACATGTTCTCATGCTCTGGAAAGCCAACGCACCTTACAATAGAAGATCTCTGGCTCAAACCAGTGGAAGTCGCTAATTTCCTGTCACTTTTATCATGCAATGATGATTTTGAAATGTTCAAAAAAAATCAAAAAAAAAATAAAAAAATCAAAAAAAAATCGAAAAAAAAATTTAAAAAAGAGGGTTGAAAAACGCCCCACTCAGGGATCCTCCAAAGAAGAGGATCCTAGAAAAGTTGCTTCGATTATGCCGTCTACGCACCGGAAGTTTGGATCCAGGATCAATGGTTATGGTGGAAGATGGGCAACAACAACAACACCACCATTGGAGATGGCGATAGTGATAGCTGCTTCATTCGTACACAACACTTGCTTTATTCCTGTTTTCACCTCTAAAGCTGACTTAACTCCGAACTGCTGCGGTTGTTCCTTTATTCATGTCCCGTAATAGTCGAACATTGTTTTCCGGGACTCCATCGGCTCGCAGAGCGTTGAGCAATCGATCACGATGAGGAGAGTCGAACGCGGCTTCAAATTCCAAAAAAGCGAGCTGTAATGGCTTTGATTACCGCTGCCACGATTCAAATACTTTTCCCACGACGAACACTTGGTCGATGGTCGATCTTCCAGGTGGACAATCGGCTTGCTCCTATCTGGTCGTTTCCTAACGATGTTTGATGAGTCGCTCGAGAATGATACGTTTCAAAACCTCGTACATGACGCGCACTAGGGAAATCCCCCTGTAGTTCTTGGGATTTGCGACAGATAACTTTTTGTGTACAGGTAAGATTATCGCATGTCTCTACGAATCGGTTTACGGAGAATTTGCCCGATGCGTAGCGCGTGGAGAATATGCCCGCCAGGGGGGAGAAAATGCCCGCCGCAAGGGGAGAAATTGCCCGCCACGAGGGGAGGAAATGCACGCCGCGAGGGGAGGAAATGCCAGCATCAAAAATACAGTTCCTCTATGACCCTGCCTTATGATTAACTGCCTACCGCAACCTGTTAGAGTAAAATATTCAAAGCTTGCACACGCGTACCCACGTATAAGTGTATCGAAACCTCATCCAAACTGCACAGTTCCATAGATAATTTTATTGTGCAAAAAAATGAAAAAAAGAACAAATTTATGAAATAGTGTAGGTGCCTAAACTTCATTCGCAGAAGTAAAATGTGGTAAATAGTAGAATGCATTCTAACCCCTGGCATAACCGTCTATTCAACTTCTCTGAAGTTAGAAAAATGGCGTTACCCTGGGGTAATCCTCGAGATAAGAAGCTTATTCAAAAGTAACTGGGTGATATTAAGACAGACCAATAAGCCTGGCTAGAGAGTCCAAATATATTTTGCACGTTTTCGGCGTGATCTTAGGGTCAGGGATTGCAGAGAAGTGTTGAGGTCCCTTCTTGAATCTTGCGCTGTCGTTCTAGCTCTGCCGGTCTTATGTACAGGCCATAAAACGGCCAATGTCTCACCGTCGACTGCGTACCACGCGCTGCGCGACCGCACGCGCGTCGGAAGCGAAAGAGTTTTGGCCGCCGCGCGACGAGTTTTGGCCGCCGCGCGGCGGCCAAAACTCGTTCGCTTCCGACGTGCGTGCGGTCGCGCAGCGCGTGGTACGCAGTCGACGGTGAGACATTGGCCGTTTATGGCCTGTAGCGGTCTGGCGCAGATCCATCCAAAATCGATGGCAGTAGGCTCAGGTTTAGGCTTAGGCAGCAAAAAATGGAGAAACAGCAAAAAAGGGCAAAAAATGAAGAAACCGCAGCAGAGAAGTGAACGGAGCACCACTCATTGCTAGCATGATGTTTTCTAGCGCAAGCGAAATCTCGCCCTCGCGACGGAAATTTTCTGCCCTCCTTGCGGGTATTTTCTCCCCTGCTCGCGGGTGAATTCTCCCCTCCACGCGGGTATTTTCTCTCCCCCTCACGGTCAAATTCTCCCCTTTAGACGGGCATTTTCTTCTCTCTCGCGGGCGAAATCTCCTGCTAAAATGTGCGCGTGCGGCTCGGGCAAAATCTCACGTAATCTTACGAATCAGGTATCCTTGCGCTCATCCATATGTCACGGATAGTGTTGGTCATTTCACGAATCCCTGACGGAGGGAGAGCTCTCAGCATTTCAGCAGTGATGTTATCATCTCCACCTGCCTTTCCATTCTTCGTTTTCCGGATACAATTTAAAACTTCAGACTCAGTCGGCGGTTCCTCACTGACATCGTAATGTGCTCTCTGAACATGCGGGAGCTCTGGTACTTATGGCGCTGGACGATTCAGTAGTGAGCTGAAGTAATCCTTCCATATTGGCAGCGTCGCATCACCAACTGCAACTCCATTGGTAGTGTTCAAGACAGGAGAACATCTCTTCATCTTCCCGCTATACTGTTGCAGCAGCGTGTAGGCTTTCATCCTGTTCTTCTCCTCCCAAGCCTTCTCAAACTCGTTAGCTCTACACGTCCATTCTCGTTCACGGTCGCCTTGAAGCTGCCGACGCAACTTCCTTCTAAAACGCTTCTCCTCCATGAAGTTTCCTGCAGTTCGGAGAGCACACACTCTGTTGTAAGTGGGCGTTGTTTCCTCTGAGACGTAGGCGAACTTGTTTTTGGGCTGCACAACCGGGAGTGCCTCTTTCGAAGCGTCCTGGATGCATTTGGCAAAAGAGTCCGCGTCGCAGAGTTTCTTCTTAGTCCGTACTCCAATATGAATAGAAACACGTTGTCGGAAATTCCTTCTGAATTCTTCATTCCTGAGATTTGTCATGTCAATCCTCTGCAGAGGCTTAGCCCCTCGCTTCCTCTTATGAATCCTCGCAGTGAAGTTCAACAGACTTGGACGGTGAACCGAATCGAATGCGACATCCCACACAGCTCTAAATCTTAGAATGTCCGATACTGGAATATTCCTCGTCAGAACATAGTCGAGCTGTAGTTTCAAAGTTGTCATCTTCCACTTCCGCTGCTCTTCTGGAGACAGCTGGGTTGGTCCCTGTCACGTAAGCATATTACACGGCAGTTGCCTTGGGAAGTGACAAATAACACAATTCAATTCATGTAACACGATAAAATATTCCATCAGACGCAAGGCAAAGAAATGAGATCTGATAAACAATTAAACTCCACTCAGACGCTTACTAACCAGAAACTTAAAGTGGGACAGTCGGAAGGGAATTTCCCTCCGCCTGGTCAGGGCAGTGAAGGCCAAACTGGCCCTATGGCTGAAAAAGTGCAGCTTACGCTGCGTTTTGGTCTTCGGGACATAAATTTTAGTGGAATTCATCATCGAACTGCGATTCTCTCCGAACACAGCCAGTTTTTTCCTCACAAAACTACCGCATTTCCATTCCTACAGGCATTCCGTAGTTGCGGCCCCGCCGCGATCCGCAACAAGGAATGCTTCCTCGCCAAAGGCCATGGGGAGATTCTCTCGGCAGCCAAAATTGACCTCCGACGAGTGACAAGAAGTCATTCTCTAGCCGCCTTGAATACCGGTTGGTATACCCTGTCCCAAACGAGATGGCAAGCGTAGAGCCCAAAGAAGCAGCGCGCTGCCCTCTGCGTCTCTGACATTTTCGTATTTTAGGACGTTTTTTAACTTTCTCACTTCATTTTCTTACATTCTCCATTGCTATTTTGCTTTCTTTTCTCTCTAAATGCTCGTGACATTCACTCTCGATACATATTTTGTTCTTCACGTGGCAGGGAAAGTTTTTCAGGATATGAATAACAGGTCGGAGCGCACAGAGTCGTCTAACCCGTCGATTTCACCGTAGACTCGATACAACCGAGCTGTTTTAACTTGTCTGAGGCCATTATTTCACCTCGTTGTTTGGTTCCTGTCTCTATAGTATCTCAGACAACTTTAACATCGATCCAGGTGCTGCAGGTCGCTGATGATGTCAGAGATGCAGAGGGCGGCGCGCTGCTTCTTTGGACTCTAGGCTTGCCATCTCGTTTGGGACAGGGTATAACATAGCTAGCATGATAGCACGGGATTGATCTTCGGGGAACAGCAGAAACAGCGAGCCAGTAATCTTCTCACCCTTAGTTCACGATGCCCCTCCCGATTTCAGTTGTGCTGCCCATTCGGTCGTAATTGTTCCCTTCATAAGGAGCACTGCGATAATTGCATGGGTACGTTCCCATCAATCCACCAGAGCTGCTAATGGGGTTCATCGGCCTCAACCACTGGGCACATTTGACTACATAAATTTTTCACATAAGTATGCCCTTATGCGAAAAAGACAAGCAACATTCAATGAAAAAAACCTATCTGAAGCCGGGTTTTCACTGTATTGCTGCTGTTTTCCATCAGAGCGATTTTACACCCGCTGCTGCAGTGATCTAGCAGCGGCAGCGATTTTGTTAATAATGCATATACCCATTGATAATCGGAGAAAATCAAGCAATTTGTGAAACTCTTTATAGTTAGGTCCGCGGCTTGTTTCCTTAACAAAAAAAACATTCAAATCTAAACCGCGGCTGGCGCGGGCGGTTTAAGTCTCACCGGCGGCTGGTATTCAGAAGTCTAGGTGTAATGCTGCTAAGTAATTCACGATGTGAAGCTTGGACCGCGCTGATTGTGCTGTCGTTGAGCACTGAATCTTCAATTTCAGCCAGCTGTCCTGCTTCGAGAACCAACTGACGTGTATTAGCCATTCGTGTTGATGTCGATGCCAAGAGTGGACGGAACACCTCTGGAAGTGTTAAGCCAAACTGGTGAGATTGAAAATTCATCTAACTTTAGCGTTTTTATGATTAGTCCCAGGAAGATTAGATCAATCACGGTAATTTTTTTCATGGTGAGAACTACTTGATCACGCAGCTTTGCGTAAGGGCCGGTTATAGTCACACCGCTGGGCGGCGCGGTAGCATTCAATGTGGGAGAACATATCGCGCGTCGCACCGTAACCTATACTTGTTCACTGGGTGCTACCGCCCCACCCTGCGGCGCGCGCTAGCACCTCAGGCAAAAGATGGATTGCAGGCGCGGCCGAAGAAATAGGGAGACTGAATTAATATCGGGCCTCGGTTGATAGTTGAGCTCAGCTCGCTGGTTTGGTGCAGAACGCAGCCAGCGGATAATGTTTTTTGGGTCATCATCGTCTGTAAATTTTCTGGGGCGCGGACGTCTCGTCCAATTTTTTACGGACCCTCCATGACTTCAGGTTCTTACAAAAAATATGAAGTACCTTGCATAACCTTCTCCGCCACGAACAAGAATCTGGAGCCTTGTATTCCAGAAACACCGGACGCGATCCTATGTTGAATTTGGCCGCCTTTGTCCATATTGCTCTCAACCTTGCATCGTATAGTTCGCGGGTTTTATTCAAGCGTTTAGCACGGGTGCTGTGTTCGGCACATTTGAAGAGCATCGAATTTTTGTTGACGCATTGCGATTTCAAGACCTGACGGCCACGCTACATGAACTGACTTTTTGCGGTTCCCCTCCTTTTTCACGGCTTTCTCGGCTGGTCTCTTCGCCATAATTTGGACGTGGCTGATTATTTATTTAGTAATTAGTCTCCGAAATTGGCCCGCGGCTTGCCGGAAGAACCGACTTCGGCCGCGACTGCGGTCTAACTGCATGAGAGGGTTAGGAGAAGAGTGGAGGCGAAGAAGTGGTTGGGTGGTTGGCAAAGGCGAACACGATGAGATATATCGAGGAAAATATGTTTCCAATAAATTTTGCAAGTCAATGTAGAACAGGTTACCTAAAATGTATGGAAAAACACACATTCTTAAGTGGTTAGATACAAAAATAGGTGCATAAACTTTAGCCCAGACATGGCACAAACATTCGCTAGTTAGAAAGAGCGTCATCCATTCTGGTTGCTCTGCGAAATTCATTCTCCGAAACCCACTCATACACGGTACACTCGGCACGGATTCGATCCCGCAAGGTGCTTAATTTTTGCTATACGTTAGACCGTACATTTTTTTGCAAAGTGAGGGTCGCGAAAGCAGGATAGTCGAGTCGAGAGTGGTAGATTTACCCTTTATACAAACTTTCACCGTTTAAAGGCACAGTCCAACCTCAGAACCGATTTTCCGTTTTTCTGCCTATGTTAGAGAAAATGTCACGCTGATCACAATGGTGTCTCCAGAATCGCTCAGAACTCACTACGAACGGAGTTACGACTCTTCAAAGATTTTGATTTTGAACGGCTAGAAGTTCGCGGACGAGTTGTCCCGGGCCTGTATTTTCTCGTTATTCGCAGCCATCTTTATGAAGCAGGCCACAATATCAAGCCATACCGAAAACAAATCGAAGAACATAGGTTTTGAATAAAATTGTTCGCGCGTTTCTTGCCTATTGCGTTCGGAAACCTGGCAGTGGGCGTTACCCACTTTTTCTTTCAAGGGGGCGTGGCCGACTTTTTCCTAGCTTTTTCTCGCTTTTTTGAGCGAATTGAGATTTTGCGCTTGGCAGGGTTGCTATAGGCGGGGACCGGACCATAATATCAAAAATTACTTCTGAGGTTGGACTGTGCCTTTAAGATGGACGCTTAAGCCCCTTTCACAGTTATTTTGCCGTCCGACGTCCGGCAATGCTATCCGACGTCGCGCGGCGCCCACAAGGGGTGTGGTAGAGCAACCGATAATATCAACCATCCCACCATCAACGGAGAAATTTCGCTCCGACGTCGAGCGCCGCATTGCGACGTCTGTCATCCGGCGTCGCACTGCGGCACTCCACGACGCCGCAGTCCTATCCTATAACGTGCCGGACGTCGTCGTCCGGCAGACTGTGAAAGACGTATTAAATGCACTACACTGTTTGACCCACACCTGCTGCAGGTGTGGTCCCGCCTGAAGACCACATTTTTGCAAGGTATGAGTCAGGAGAATACGATATTCGAGTTGGGCTTGGTTGATTTACCCTCCACACAAACTTTATTGGCATCACAGGAACGCCGAAGATCGCTACACTGCATGGGCTCATATTTTTCTCAAGGTTGGTCCCGCCGGAAGTCGGCAATTTCAAAAATCAGAGCCATGAGAGTAGGACATTTGAATCCAGCGTGGTCGATTTACTCTGCATGCAATCTTTTACCGTCTCAGTGTAACGCCGAAGACCGCTATAGACAGCGGAACAAGGTAGGAAAACGCCACAGTTCACAAACCTGAAGTAGGGTTTTAAAACAGCTGTAACATAAGTTCCAAATGAGCTACCCAGGGTTTGAGCAAAACTAACGGAAGGAGACCTTACCCGCTCCCAGAGGACGTCCTACAAAAAAGTTCACTAGGTGTGGACTTTTGATGTTTTGAGCATAAAAGTCCACACCTAGCCAGCGGATTTAGGTGTGGACTTTTGTGCTCAAAACATCAAAAGTTCACACCTAGTAAATTTTTCTGAATGGCGACCTCTGGGGTCGGTTAGGGTCCCATTATGTAGGTTCACAAACGTAGTTTCTTAGTTTTGCTCAAACCCCGGGCAGCTCATTTGGAACCTAAGTTACAGCTGTTTTAGAACCCTACTCCAGGTTTGTAGACTTCGACGTTTTCACCTTGTTCGGCTATCTATGTAGCGGTCTTCGGCGTTACTCTGAGACGGTAAAACATTGTGCTTACGGTAAATCGACCACGTTGGACTTCTTCTTCTTCTTTGCAGCCACAGGAAGGTTTTTGTCAAAGGTTCAAGAAACGGGCGACTGAAACCGGATTCGTCCACAAATCCATTGTTGTAAGAGTGGTAGGCCTATTTTGGCATTCGAATAGGTGTTCAGTTGTGTGGCCACGGCTACCACAGTCCGGGCACTCGTCCGGATTACTGCGATCGATCTTATGCAAGTATGACATCAGCATAGGGGAATGACCGTAGCGTAACGAGGCAAGAATACTTCTAGCCCGCCTACCGAGTTCCATCTCGGTGTCGCTGACTATGGGTGGTACGACCCCCAAACTGGGATCGACGGTCATCCTACTCAAGTGATCCCTGACGAACTTTGTGTGCTCCGCACGTAAAAGACGCAGACGATCCAGTTGGGAGTTCGTCCATCTTTGTATATTAACTTTCTCGGGAGCATCCGCTAAAGGCCTTCTGATATGTCTCTCTCTCATGGGATTCATGATCCTTCTTAATGGGTGGTCAGGCTGCCTGACAATGTTAATAACCAGTTGCTGCGCTTGGAGTTGGCAGTGCTCCTTAACTGGCAGAATTCGGGCTTCAGCATGAAGATGTTCCACTGGGGTGCTTTTAGCACACCCAGTAGCAATCCGAAGAGCAGCATTTTGGACTCGCTGCATCTTTTTCCACGATGAATCCGATATCATGTGCTACCATGCCGGTGCAGCGTCCTCCAACGCCGGCTGCAATATTGCCTTGTAGGTAGTCAAAATTGTCTCCTTGCTACTTCCCCACGACGTTCCTCCCAGAGCTCGTAGGACGTTGAGCTTTGCTTTCACTGTAGCCTGTTTCTGCTCAGTATTCTTGTGGAACCTCAACGAAGGATCCAATACTAGGCCGAGCAGCTTAGGAAAACGTGCGGCAGGCAGAAGAGCGTCTTCCCAATTAACAACGGGGTGAGCGCAGTGTTCCTTAGGGTCAGTGGAGAAAACAGATACAGATGATTTAGCGGCAGAGACAGTGAGCATAATATCATCGAGAAAGCTCTTCAGGACGACGAGGTAGCTATTGATCTTGCGTGCAGCTATATTAATGTCTCTGTCTCTGCACAAGATGGTGATGTCATCCGCATCGCAACGACTTTGATGTCACTTGGGGGGGGGGCGGGCAAATCTTCCAGGTAAAGACTGAACAGAGCAGGCGATATGACTCCTCCTTGAGGGACACCGGCAGCGATCGGGATGCTATTAGAGACATGTCCCTGAAACAGCACTTTTGCTCGGCGCCCTTTGATGAGTGCAGTAATCCATCGCTTCTGCCAAGGCGGGATGGTGGACCTCAATAGCTTCTCAGACAGTATGCCCAAGTTGACATTGTCAAACGCCTTCGTGAGGTCCAAGGCTACTCCAACAGTGCGTTGAGGCTTGGTGGCGTTGAAGCCATCCAAAACATAGCTCACAGTCTCCAGCAGCGCCGTGGTGGTAGAGTGTAATTTGCGGAATCCATGTTGGTGCTGCTGATTGTTATTATGCTCGGCAAGCTCCTTGACGACCAGTTTCTCAGCGACTTTTGCGATTGGTGATAACAGACTTATTGGCCTGTATCCTTTAGCCGTCGATGGTGATTTACCTGCCTTAGGCAACGGAACGACGCTGGCCATTTTCCAGTCTTGGGGTACGATGCACGTGCGAAAGGATGTGTTGATGACGTCAGCCAGGATTGGCATAATCTCAGTCGGCAGTTTCTTCAAGACCGCTGGACTAATGCCATCCGGCCCTACAGCCTTCGAGTTGCGCATCTCTTTTACCACCTTTTCAATCTGCGCGGGCGTCACTGCTTCTGCTTCATTCATGAGTGGCAACTTACAGAGCTCTCTTACAGTCACTCGATTCTGTTTCCCTCTCTTAGCCGGAGTTATGAAAAAGTTCTTTCCGAGAGCAGTTGCAGCCTCCTTTCCCCATTTGAAGAGTCCATTCTCGAACTCGATCGTGGAATAATTGGTGGAGGTGCTCTTGCCAGAGATCTTCTTTAGAACTTTCCAAGTTGACGCTCCATCACTCTTGAAATTCATCTTCTACGTGAATTTCTCCCAACACTCCTTCTTGTGTTTGTCCAGATCTCGCTTAATCTCGCTATCCAGCTCAGCAATGGTCGGATCCAGGTGATCTGCCACTCTCTTTGCATCCCTTGTCCTTATCTTCTCCAAGATTTCCCTGGTGACATTGGGAAAGAAGGTCTTAACTCGGCCCTCCGGAATGGCGGCTTTCATTGCCTTGCGAATCGCGTCGGTCAAGTGACGTTCTTTCTGGTGCACGTTTCCATTCCATGGGTAGTCAGCCACATGGCGAAGTGACACCTCCCTGAACAAGCGCCAGTCTGCAAGGCAAAGATTAAGATAAGACCTTTGACGGCTACCTGAATAAGGAGCAAGAGAATTAGAGAGATCGACATGGACAAAAACGGGGATATGATCACTGGACATAGTTGTAGCGGTCGACCAAGAGCTGGCGCTGGAGAGATTAGATGATACAAGAGAGATGTCTGGACTAGAGGATCGGCCGTTGGCCGGGAGACGAGTGGGCTGATCATCTTTGAGAATGACCAGATCGCACACCTCCGCCCATTCTTCGACGTCTTCTCCTCTAGCGTCAGTGTCAAGCGACGAGCAGAATGTATGAGCATTGAAGTCGCCTGCGAAGACAACAGAGGGTGAAAGGGAACAGTCGTACAACTGCTTGAGTGAGGGAATAGGGTCATAAGATTGGGGACAGGACGTGGTATGAGGGATATAGATATTAAAAAGAGATATAGAGGTTTTAAGAGGGAGATGGATTGGTAGGTACTCGAGAGTACCGTCCTTTGGTGTGTTTGGTATGATATGAGAGGGTAGATTTGATAATACGAAAGTGGAAACTCCTCCGCCGAGAGCTGACCTTGGAGCATGATAAGCAGTGTAGCCAGGAATGTTAGGGTGACGTGCGGTAGTAGAAGGAGAAAGTTTGGTTTCCTGAACCATTATGACATCAGGATGATGAGTACGAGCAAAAAGAGAGAGTTCAGACAACTTGGAACGAAGGCCATTCAGGTTAATATGAACAATCGAGAAGGGGCGGTTGGTAAATGAGGAATCAGAGTTACTGGGGGCAGAGCACAGAACACAACGGAAGGAAGGATCGTGATGCCTCACAGAACTGAGACCCAAACAGGAGAGATGCACCCACCTTTGGCATCCGAAGCACTGGACGCTTGTTTTCCTCCATGTGACATCCTTGCCGCACGTGGCGCATGAGTACTTCTTAGCGGGTCCTGGATTCCTCTCGACGCCGGCCATTTGTAGTAGAATCCTTGGGAGAGCTGCAGCCAGCCAGCATCTCTCCCATGACAAAAACCCTCCACGCGGAGGGGTTGACGTCGGTTTGCACGGAGGTGGTCTTCGTTCCTCCACACTGCCACGGCACGAACGTACGACATCTCGGCAGCGTACGACGTTGGACTCAAATATTCCACTTTCGTGACACTAAATTTCAAAAAATGCCCCTTTTCGGCGGGACCACACCTGAGAAAAGTGTGAGCCCTGATACTGTAGCGGTGTTCAGCATCCAAGTTGGACGATGGAAGTGAGTATATGGGATAAATCGACCACGCTGGACTCGAATGTCGTATTCTCCTGACTCATACAGGCTATAAAAGGCGAAATTCACATGCTTACTAACCATGCTGGTGCGGAGAGGAGGTTAGAGACGGTGAGAGAGCGTAGGGCAGACGGAGGCCGAGGCGTCGCGCGCGCTGCTCGCGCCTCGAATGATGTGAATTTCGACGTTTTGTAGAGGGTACCTTGCAAAAATGGGGTCTTCCGGCGGGATCGCACCTGCAGCAAGTGTGGGCCAAACAGTGTAGTGCCTTTCAGCGTCTATCTTAGACGGTGAAAGATTGTATATAGGGTAAATCCACCACTCTCGACTCGACTATCCAGCTTTCGTGACCCTTGCTTTGCAAAAAAAATGTTAGGTCTAACGTCTTGTGAAAATTAAGCACCTTGCGGGATCGAACCCGTGTTGTTTGTTTCGTGTATGAGTGGGTTTCGGAGAATGAAATTCGCAACGTAACCAGATTGGATGATGCTCTTTCGAATTAGCACTCCATATATCTGAAGTGTACTTCTTGGTTTTGAGAAATAAACTTACAAACTCATATTAATTTGAAAACACATATATTTCTTCAATACATCTCTTATGCGTGGCCTTTGCCAATCTTTTCATATTCTCGTTTCTTCTTTTCCACCACATATATACCTTAGCTTCCTACCAGGAATCATTCACAATTTCTGGATACATGTTCAAACCTATAGTCTATAGCAATGGAAGTAGGACCTGGGGCGGCATGCATGAACGCAGCGAACGGTGTCAGGGAGCCGCTCCGCGTGCCATGCGCGCAGCGTCGAGCAACGGGGCGGCTCCGAAAATCAGGCACTTATGTATATGTTTATTACAGGTCTAGCCTGCTTAGTTAATTTACACAGAACAAATGCAGCAAATAATGAATAAATAGAACGTAAAACCTATACAATAGTAAAAGGCCAGAAACCGGCTCAGACATCCACAGTCATCAAGTACTGATCCAAGAGACGTTTAAACGCACGTAGGGTTGTAGGGAGACTGCACCTTTTGAGTAGCTTTTCAAACTCGCTCCCGGCTCTATTAACAAAGAAATGGTGCCTCAGACTTTTCTTGGCTCTGTTACGAACGAGCTTAAAACTGCTACCTCTTGTGGTAGATGCCCTTAGTTGAAGGAATTCATTTGCCTTGAGTCCAACATAGCCATACAAGATCTTGTAAACCATCAGAATATCGAATTTTTTCCTTCTGCAGGCCAGAGAGTCTATCTGTAGCTTCTTGTTCCTATCAATGCTGCAGGGCATTTGACTATTATTGAGTCCGTTGACCCTCATCATCACCTTGCGTGTGAAGCTGTTTTGAAGTTTCTCCAGCGCAACAGTGGTCGAAACCTTGTGAGGGTTGGAGATCACAGTTCCATACTCAAAGTGAGGTCTTACATAGGTTTTATAAGCTTTAAGTAGCACCTTTTCGCTGTTACTGGATAGAGCTCTGAACATGCTATACATAATCTTAGTTGCTCTAGACACGGCTTTAGCACAGTGAGCATCAAAAGTGAGATCGCTACCACTGGAGCATGTTCAGCGAAGTTGCGCTTCGTCTGTCGGCAAATTACCCGTGGAATGGCGACGTGCACCAGAAAGAGTGCCATTTATCTGACGCGATCCGCAAAGCCATGAAAGCAGCTATTCCTGTCGGCCGCGTTAGGACGTTCTATCCAAATGTCACAAGAGAGATCCTCGATAAGATCAGGACAAGAGATGCCAGGAGAGCGGTCAACCATCTGGACCCCGTCGTTGCTGAACTTGACGATGAGATCAAAAAGGATCTAGACAGGCACAAGAAAGAAGAGTGGGAAAAGTTCGCTGGGCAGTTGGACTTCAAGACGGACAGTGCAGCTACTTGGAAGGTACTACGGAAGCTCTCGGGTAAGAGCTTGCCTGCTACCGTCTCCACAATCGAATTAGAAAACGGTGTATTCAAATCAGGGAAAGAAGCCGCTTATGCGCTCGGGAGAAGTTTTTTCATCACCAGTGCAAAGCGTGGTCCGCAGAATAGAGTGACTGTATGAGAGCTGTGTCGCCTCCCGCTTATGAGCACGGCCGAAGCGTTCACTACGACGCAAGTTGAGAAAGTTATAAAGGATATGCGGAATTCAAAAGCGGTCGGTCCAGGCGGGATATGTCCTGCTGTCTTGAAGAAGATACCGAATGAAATCCTTCCGCTTCTCACTGATTTGATCATTACCTCGTTCAGATCGTGCACCATCCCACAGAACTGGAAGACAGCTAACGTTGTGCCGCTGCCCAAGCCGGGGAAACCTCAGGCTTCAGTCAAGGGATACAGACCTATTAGCTTGCTGTCCACGTTCGCGAAGGTAGCCGAAAAACTGATCGTAAAGGACTTGGCGGAGCACAATGAGAAGCAAGTGATTCAGCATGGATTCAGAAAGCTGCATTCCACCACGACAGCTCTGCTGGAAATTACAAGCTTTGCCATCGATGGGTTCAATGCCCAGAAGCTACAGAGAACTGTGGCTGTTGCCTTAGATCTCACCAAGGCATTCGACACAGTAAACCATGGAGTTCTGTCAAGCAACTTACTCGAATCATCAATACCGCCGTGGCAGAAACGCTGGATATCGGCATTCATCAAGGGCAGACGAGCCAGAGTTATGTTCCAGAACCATGTCTCCAATAGTATTCCTATTGCAGCAGGAGTTCCGCAGGGCGGCGTTTTATCGCCTGCCCTCTTCAGTCTGTACCTCGAAGACATGCCCGCTCCCCAGGATATCAAGGTGGTCGCCTATGCCGATGATATGACAATAATGTGTCGGGATCGGGATATACATGTGGCCGCCTCGAAGATCAATGAGTACCTGGTCACACTGAAAAGCTTCTTCGACCGCAAAATGCTGAAGATTTCTGCGTCAAAGTCATCGGTATCCGTACTCACAACGGATCCTTCGGAGCACAGCGCTCACCCGCATGTCGAGTGGGACGGAGATCGATTACCTGCTGCTCGCTTTCCCAAACTGCTCGGTCTGGTGCTCGATCCATCGCTCAAGTTTCATAAGAACACCGAGCAGAAGCAGGCCGTCGTCAAAGCGAAGCTTAATGTGCTCAGAGCCCTGGGCGGTACATCATGGGACAGTAGCAAAGAAACCATTATTACGACGTATAAAGCGATTCTCCAGCCTGCACTAGAATACGGCGCACCAGTTTGGCAGCATCTAGTTTCGGAATCCTCTTGGACTAAGATGCAACGCATACAGAATGCGGCTCTTCGAATCGCCACCGGATGTGCAAGAAGTTCCCCAGTCGAGCACTTGCATGCGGAGACACGATTATTACCAGTAAAAGAACACTGTCAGCTCCAGGCCCAACAATTTTTCATCAACATTGTCAAACAACCAAATCACCCCTCTCGGAGAGTGCTAAACCCAGTCAGAGAAAGAAAGATCAGAAAGCCATTTGCCGATGCTCCAAGCAAAGTCAATCTGCAAAGATGGCACGATTCACAGCAAGAACGACTCCGTCTGTTGCGCGAGGAGCACACACAGTTCGTACGGTGTCATCTGGAAAAGACGGCGGTAAATCCCATCCTGGGTGTGGTGCCGCCCCGGGTCTGCACATCCGAGTCTCAACTCGGAAGGAGGGCCAGATGCACCCTGGCATCGCTGCGCTGTGGTCACTCTACTATGCTTATGGCATATGTTAGCAAGATTGACAGCACCAAATCGGACGTTTGCCCAGACTGTGGATGCCACGCCCACGATACGGCACATTTGTTTGATTGTTCGGAGAGACCAACCACGCTGACCACAATGGACCTATGGACGAATCCGTTATTGGTCGCCCAGTTCCTCAACCTATGACAGTACCCTCGACGTGGCTGCAAAGAAGAAGAAGAGATCGCTACGTACCAGAAAACCCAAATCCATTATTTCATCGACAACCTGGAGCTGTTGACCACCAATGGTATAAACAGAACCTGCACTATTGCTTCCGATGTGCAAAACTTTAGTTTTTTCACTTGAAAGCAACATACTCCAGTCTCTAGACATCAATACACGCCACGAAATTCGGGGCCGCCCCGTTGCTCGACGCTGCGCGCATGGCACGCGGAGCGGCTCCCTGACACCATTCGCTGCGTTCATGCATGGCGCCCCTGGTGAGGTTGCGGACTCTTCTTAACGTACTGTAGTCTGATTGTGTTATCACTCATTTTTTCGAAATAACTGAGATTGGTCGGTGAGTTCTTGTTTCCACTCTCATATTTTCACCTGTTTTCATTGCTTCCACAGATGTAGTCATATCGGTGAAAACGCAGACTCACGGATCTTTCACAGCAGTTTCGGGGAAATGAGTGATACCACTAACAAACTACCGTATGTTAGGACGAGTCCGCAACCTCACCAGGTCCTACTTCCATTGATGTAGACTATATGCGTCTTATATTCAACATTAGGAGAGCCGTCACTATAATCAAAACGTTTACTATAGCTAGGTTTTTCAAAAACGCAGGCAACTTCATGTAATTCGTCAAGAAAATTCCTCTGTGATCTATTTCACTGTTAATGTCTTGTTTTTTAAATGGTTGTTCTTCATTAAATTATACATTTTTTGAATAAGTTGTTCCTCTTCTTTCAACTTTACAACAAAAACAGACAAATAACGCTTTTGAAAGGGTATCCGAGAAAATCGTCAAAAATTTGATCTATTAACGCTTCTGGGAGGGGCGTCTGAGAAAATCGCCAAAAGTTTGGTTTTGGAGGGGGTCTGAGTATATTCAGCCTTGTCCTTACCTCGTGCCGTACCCTGTAGAGTGTAGCTGCACTCTCCCTGCATCGCCTCCTGAAAAACGGACTTATTTCGTCAACTTTGCAATCCTTATCTTCTAGTACCCATTTCTTTTTTAGAACAATGTGTAGTCTGTGGTGATTCCGCCGATGGCTTCCACTATGGAGTACGTTCATGTCGTGGATGTAATGCCTTTTTTCGTCGGGCTATTACTTACAATCAGCAGTTCGTTTGTCGCCGCGGAGGCCACTGCCTTGTTGATCGAAGTAGGTCCGGTCGTGTGTTTCTGAAATTTTCTCATAGCTAATATTAGATTACCATAGCGTCAAGTCACCAATTGGATCGAATGATGTAGTGAAGTGTGATACTACAAAGCTTAGTTGGGCTTTTCCGTTAACTGTCGTCGTCTTCTTCTTCTTTGCAGCCGCGAAGAGAGTAATTGCTATAGGTTCAGAAACTGGGCGACCAGCATCGGATTCGTCCAAAGGTCTATTGTAGTCAATGTTGTGGGGTTTTTCGGACAGTTGCTAGAGTGCATCTGGCAGGTCTACTAAGCTGAGACTCAGACTCTGAAACTCGAGGCGGCACAGTACCCAGAATAGGATTAACAGCCGCTCTTTCCACATACCCTTTAACTGTCGTCGCGAAGTGGGACCTCTTCCAAGGCTACTGCCTACTAGCAGCGGTGGACGAGCGATCTGGGTCTCCCAGCCGCGTTTTGATTACTATCATAGGACCTACGTGCACTTTTTCTAGCTTGCCGCAGACTGCCACACGGTGAATACCATGCATGACCTAGAAGAGTTCATGGTAACTTGCGATGATCCTACAGCCTCTAGAAATGCAACGGCATATGCATCGATTCTAGCTTCAAGAGGAGGCATGGACATATCCTCGAGGTTGACGCCAAAAGGCAGGCGATGGAACCTTACCTCCTGTTGAGATTTCGTACTCTTGTCTCGTTGCAGTGTGTGGAAAGCAACATCGCCTTCGTGTCAACTGACATCTTCCCCCCCGTATCAAGAGGCTACGCGCTGACCCGCTGACCCTCATTATCCAACCTGTACTGCCTCTTGTGGTGTAATGATATGAAGGTATGGACACACTGACCAATATTCACCGCTGAACGGCACAAAACACAAGTTAGGCAGAAATTATAAAAATAGTTTATTAACAAACAAAAATTAGCAGTACACCCTAGAATTCACTAATGGTTCACTATGGAGGGAGAGTGGAGGGAGAGGACCCAATGCTCGGCGGCCACCGAAGAAGCGAGACCGGCAGTGATGAAATTGATCCCCACACATTGGACCTGACCTACCTAGTTCCACCCCAGCCACAGAGGCGCTAACTGGCCACAGGAGCCCTTGAAGAAATTAAGACTATGTGCCACGAAGGAACTTTCAAATAGGGAAGCAAACAATTTATTTACGAGACGGCTATATCATGCAAAAATTCGAATTGTTTAGGATATGCGACAATTAATGCAAACAATTGCTTCTCACCATATAATTCCGATAGGAAGTAAGTGCAAAACATTAACTCGGACACCGGTTCTTTAAATAGACTATTGAAACCCTCCGCCGCTGCCGTTTTAAGCCATGTTTTGACTGCATCGCTGATGTTTCCCATCGCAGCGATTTTGCACCCGCTGCTGCAGCGATGTAGCAGCGGCAGCGATTCTGTTCATAATGCATAGCCTCACGGACGATCGAAGAAATTCAATCAGTCAGTGAAATAATAGGCTGGTTGTCATCAATAACACGTTTCGACTCGTAAACACTGATCTTGTCATGTGAAAGGGTCAATATTCATTAGACGAAACGTGTCATTGGCTGGCGATCGCTCCATCGCTACCTTAACACTTAAGAGACCGCGTGTCCACACTGCGCACCCACGGCTGTTTTGCCCCTCGGACCGCGTGTCCACACTGCGCACCCACGTCATATACCTTTCAATATTTTTTGAATTTCTAAGGCGAGGAGTCTTTCTTGAATTCGAACAAATTCTTTATGATGTAACCTTTTTACATTCACAGTGGTCAAGCATTTTGAGCGTTCCTAGTAATTTTGCCAGCATCTCCGGAAACGGCTTTTTTCGATTTTTCGAGCTTTTTTAGTCGGAAAGAAGTCGTCCCAAACTCTGCTAGGGGGGGTTATTAATAATGCCAATCATGGAACTAATGCTCTCTAGTTCCTTGTCGAAATAGCAGTGCCACCTACCTGAGATAACTGTGTTAGGTCATCGTTTCAAATTCTGCTGCCTTGACCCGGAGGGTTATTCGAGCTGGTTCACAAGATCCTGGTGTTTACTTTCCGATTTCCAATAAAATTTTCGCTGACTGCGGTATGTTGGCCAGAGGTCAACTTTGTTTCAGATTTCGCTAAATTTCGAGAGGAGAGTAACTTGGGGTGGTGAAAACCTGCCGATAGTTCAGTGCTCAAGATTTTGGTGAGATTTCATTACGGCGTACAGTTCAAGTGCGCATTGGGGGTGCTGATCGTGAATCTGATTCCAATTTTGAAATTTCTGATGAAACTTTCGTCGGTTACAACACAGCTTTGCAGGTCCAAGTTTATGAGTTCGCCGAAAGTTTTCCATGAGGTTTTTTGGACCATTACAGACTAGAAGTTCGATCATTCTTCAAGTTTCTAGTAAATTAGGTTGGCATTGCACGGCGCAGTCCTAACCATCAGCTGTAACCAACAAAAATTTGAAAAGTCGAGAGACAAACGTTTATTTCATTAAAATTTGCGAAAAGTCGTGTTTCAAAGCACTTCGCAGATGCAAAGTTGAAATACCCTTCAAAATCAAAACACAGCACATTCGTAAGAAAGTGGTGAATCATTCTCACCATGACCTTACTCCGATTCTATATGGAGCGACGTACTCTCAGGTGGAGTGGAAACGGAATACTGGTTGTGTAAGTAAGAAAGCCTGCTCCGATCAAAATGGTTCCCAGCGGACCGGGTGTCCACACATGTCACCCACGAAAACGATTAGCCGTGGAGCGCACCGGTCGGCTGTGAAAATTCGCCGTGGAGCAGGCGGTCTCTTAAGTGTTAATGAGCGATGATCAGCGACCATCTAAAATTGCTCCTCCAGCAGCAAAGCAGTAAAACATAGGATTTCGTCGCCGCGACCCAGCTATGTAGGACGTTTGCCACGAAGCGATCACAATTGGAGCGACTTTCCATTACGCGTGATGGTAAAGGAACATTTGTCCCTCGCATGGCCGCAGCGACCATATGCAGTCAAAACATGGCTTTAGGCATCTTTCATAGTCCTCACCGCAAGCATGGCACGCGCGTATTGCGTTGGAAGCGCGGTGGACTATGAAAAATCTTAGCGCGCGGGACGCGCGTGCCGTCCATCCAGCGCCGCCATAGCGGCGCCGCCCGAACCGCCATAACGGTTTCGCCATTTCAATCAATACTTCCTTCTCAGTTTAGGTCCAATCCATCATAAAAGATCATGAGACTATCCTACGGTACCGTTTACGCAAGTGCAAACCAGGAATTTCTGTCTATGTCACAGTTAAGGCCCAAATTTAACCCCCACCGCCCTGGCTGTGCCGCAAGAGATTTGATAGTTGTTTCTCGCGCGTGCCTCGCGGTGAGAACTTTCATAGTCTACCGCTCGTCCCGCGCTTAGGCCTAGTGCATACTTTGTCGCGGGTGCAACGGGGTCGCCGCGACAGAGCGTTCTCAACGACGTGATCGGTTATCGGCCTGTCGTCTGCAATTGGAGTTCACACAATATTGCGTCCACTACCAAATGCACACAATATATTCTTGACAGAGCGCACCTTCATCTCCTCTCAATAATAGCGTCTGATGTTCTGTAATCTAAAATGGTTTCATTTGTGTGTGCTTAACACGGTGTTGGACATTGTTTTCGCCCTGCTCAGGGAATATCCACTATACTTAGTATCCGAATCACTCCTTTTCGGATATCCGAGATTAGGATAATCCGATATCCGAAAAAACACATTATCTGAATCGAGCCAATATCCGAAAAATTCGAAATCGGCATTATCTGAATCGAAGCATTATCCGAATGGTCTGAATTTCGGATAAAATTCTGATAAATTTCGGATAAAATCGAATAAAAGTCGGGTAAAATTTCGATAAGATCGGATAATTTTCGGATAAAATCAAATTAAAATAAAATTGCACTAGGCCACGCCCATTTTTCCCTACCGCCTTCTATTTAGTACATCAACCCGGGGTTTTCTTCCTCCTTCCGAAATCGGAAGACTCGTTGCGGCGCCGAAAAATGGGCGAGGTCAAGTGAGATGACCAAGTGGCTAGTTATTCACGGCATAAGTTCTTCTTCTTCTTCTTTGCAGCCACATTGAGGATTTTGTCATAGGTTGAGAAACTGCTCAGAAAACCGCCGCATTCAATGCATGTCGAATATGCATTCATCTCGAGTGACCACACCCTTCGAAAGGCTCTATCACAGGGGCACGTGCTCCAAACAACAGCACGTGCTGCAAAATTTCATAGCAGGAGCATGTGCCGACAAATTCAATCGCAGGAGTACGTGCTGCAAGGTAGTTCAGCGCTATCGTAGCAGCACACAGACGCGACGCGGCTGGCACACCGACGTGCGACGCGGCCAGCTCGCCGAGCACCATCTGGGGCCGTCAGCAATTGGACAAGGCCTCCAGTGGCCGGGCGGGTATAATACCGCAAACTTGGGTAATTGAACCGGCGAAGCTGCCGACCTCTCAGTTCCTTCTTAGCAGTGCATCGTATACTTTCCTAGTTTGAATACTCGTTTTGTTATCGAGTTGAATGTGTATCATGCACGCATTGGACGGCTTATTTGTAGGTGCACGTGCTGTAATTCGAAACACAATAGGAGCACGTGCTCCCCTATCAGCACGTTCCCTGACTGTGCTCGAAACCACCTTGTCTTCGAGTTGAATGCATATTCGACACGCATTGAATGCGGCGATTGCCTGAGTGGGCGATCTGTAACGGATTCGTCCATAAGTCCATTACGGTCAGCGTGGTGGGTCTCTCCGGACATTTGAAAAGGTGTGCAGTATCATGGCCAAGGCAGCCACAGTCCGGGCAAACATCTGATTTGCTGCTGTCTATTCTGCTGACGTAGGACATAAGCATGGTAGAATGACCACAGCGCAGCGATGCCAAGGTGCACCTGGCCCTTCTTCCGAGTTCAGCCTCGGATGTGCAGACTTGGGGCGGCACTACCCCCAATATGGGATTAATGGCCGCCTTTTCCAGATGGCACCGTACGAACTGAGTATGCTCCTCGCGCAATAGACGGAGTCGTTCTTGCTGTGAGTCTTGCCATCTTTGCAGATTGACTTTACTGGGAGCATCGGCGAATGGTTTTCTGATGTCTCTCTCTCTCTCTCTGACGGGGTTTAGCACTCTCCAAGAGGGGTGACTTGGTTGTTTGACAATGTTGATGAAAAATTGTTGGGCCTGGAGCTGACAGTGCTCCCTTACTGGTAATAAGCGGGTTTCAGCATGCAAGTGATCGACTGGGGAACTTCTTGCACATCCGGTGGCAATTCGAAGAGCTGCATTCTGTATGCGTTGCATCTTAGTCCAAGAGGATTCCGAAACCAGATGCTGCCAAACTGGTGCGGCGTATTCTAGTGCAGGCTGGAGAATCGCCTTATACGTTGTAATAATGGTTTCTTTGCTACTACCCCATGAAGTACCGCCCAGGGCTCTAAGCACGTTAAGCTTCGCTTTCACGATAGCCTGCTTCTGTTCCGTGTTCTTATGGAACTTGAGCGATGGATCGAGCACGAGTCCGAGAAGTTTTGGGAAGCGGCCCGCAGGCAAACGATCTCCATTCCATTCGACATACGGATGTGCGCTGTGTTCAGATGGGTTCGTTGTGAGTACGGATACCGATGACTTTGACGCAGAAATCTTCAGCATTTTGCGGTCGAAGAAGCTTTTCAGTGTGATCAAGTACCCGTTAATCTTAGCGGCGGCCGCATTTATGTCCCGATCACGACACAAGACAGTCATATCGTCAGCGTAAGCGACCACCTTGATATCCTGGGGAGGGGCGGGCATATCTTTGAGGTACAGACTGAAGAGAGCAGGCGACAATACGCCGCCCTGTGGGACTCCAGCTGCAATCGGAATGCTGTTTGAGACATGATTCTGGAACATCACTCTTCTTCTTCTTCTTTGCAGCCACATTGAGGGTTTTGTCATAGGTTGAGAAACTGGGCGACCAGTAACGGATTCGTCCATAAGTCCATTACGGTCAGCGGGGTGGGTCTCTCCGGACATTTGAAAAGATGTGCAGTATCATGGCCGAGGCAGCCACAGTCCGGGCCAACATCTGATTTGCTGCTGTCTATTTTGCTGACGTAGGACATAAGCATGGTAGAATGACCACAGCGCAGCGATGCCAGGGTGCACCTGGCCCTTCTTCCGAGTTCAGCCTTGGATGTGCAGACTTGGGGCTTTGAGGGTTTTTGTCATGGGAGAGGTGCTGGCCGGCCGCAACTCTCCTTCGGATTCTCCTGCAAAGGGCCGGCGTGGAGAGGAATCCTGGACCCGCTCAGAAGTATCTATGCGCCACGTGCGGCAACGAGGTTAACTGGAGACATATCAGCGTCCAGTGCTTCGGATGCCAAAGGTGGGTGCACTTCTCCTGTTCGGGTCTCAGTTCTGTGAGGCATCATAACCCATCTTTTCGTTGTGTATTATGCTCCTCACCTTCCAACTCAGATTCCTCTATCTCAAATCGCCCCCTTTCAATTTTGCATATCAATCTAAACGGCCTTCGTGCCAAGCTTTCTGAACTCTCTCTCTTCGCACGTACCTACCATCCAGACGTTATCATGGTTCAAGAAACCAAGCTCTCTCCATCCCCTACCTATCGTCATCCCAATATCCCAGGCTATACTTCTTACCATGCTCCAAGGTCGTCTCTCGGCGGTGGAGTTTCTACTTTTGTTCTATCTTCACTTCCCTCACACCTCATTCCCAGCACCCCCCACGGACGGTACTCTCGAGTACCTCCCAATCCATCTCCCTAAAAACACCCCTTTCTCTTTTCAACATATACATTCCACCTACAACTTCATGCCCTTCATCTTACAGTACTATCCCACTTCTCAAGCAGCTGAGCGACTGCTCCCTCTCATCCTCGGTCGTTTTCGCGGGTGATTTCAAAGCTCACACCTTTTGCTCGTCTCTCGGTCCTGTTAGAAGAATGGGCAGATGAGTGCGACCTGGTCATTTTAAACGATGATCAGCCCACTCGTCTCCCTGCCAACGGCCGATCTTCTAGCCCAGACATATCTCTTGTCTCGTCCAACCTTTCTAGCGGCTGCTCATGATCTACCTCGACGACTTTGCCAAGTGACCATGTTCCTGTCTTTGTCCACATCGATCTATCCAATTCTCTCGCTCCCTTTTCTGGTGTTCGCCAACGTTCCTATCTTAATTTAGGCCGAGCAGACTGGCGCCTGTTCAGTGAAGTTGCGCTTCGCCTATCCGCAGATTACCCATGGAATGGCGACGTGCACCAGAAAGAGTGCCATTTATCTGACGCAATCCGCAAGGCCATGAATGCGGCTATTCCTATCGGTCGCGTCAAGACGTTCTATCCAAATGTCAACAGAGACATCCTCGACAAAATTAGAACGAGAGATGCGAGGAGAGCGGTTAATCATCTGGACCCCGTGGTTGCTGAGCTTGACAGTGAGATCAAAAAGGACTTGGACAGACTTAAGAAAGAAGAGTGGGAGAAGTTCACCGGGCAGTTGGATTTTAAGACGAACAGTGCAGCTACTTGGAAGGTTTTACGGAAGCTTTCGGGTAAAAGCTCACCCGCCACCGTCTCCACAATCGAATTCGACAACGGTGTATTCAAATCAGGAAAGGAAGCCGCTTATGCGCTCGGGAAAATTTTTTTCATCACCAGTGCTAAACGGGTCCGCAGAATAGAGTGACTGTAAGAGAACTGTGCCGCCTTCCGCTTATGAGCACGGCCGAAGCGTTTACTACGACGCAAGTTGAGAAGATTATAAAGGAAATGCGGAGCTCTAGAGCTATTGGTCCTGATGGGATATGCCCTGCTGTCTTGAAGAAGATACCCACTGACTTACTACCGCTTCTCACTGATGTGATCAACTCCTCGTTCAGGTCGTGTACTATCCCGCAGAATTGGAAGACGGCAAACGTCGTTCCGTTGCCCAAGCCTGGCAAGCCCCAAGCTTCAGTCAAGGGATATCGGCCCATTAGCTTGTTGTCTTCTTTTGCTAAAGTAGCTGGAAAGCTGATCGTCAAAGACCTGGCCGAACACAACGAGAGACAGGTGTTTCAGCATGGATTCAGAAGACTGCATTCCACCACGACAACATTGTTAGAAATTACGAGCTATGCAATTGATGGTTTCAACGCCTATAAGCCGCAAAGAACTGTAGCAGTTGCCTTGGATCTCACTAAGGCTTTCGACACAGTGAATCTTGGTATCTTATCAAACAACTTACTGGAGTCATCAATCCCGCCATGGCAAAAGCGCTGGATAGCTGCATTCACTAAGGGAAGACGGGCTAGAGTGATGTTCCAGAATCATGTCTCAAACAGCATTCCGATTGCAGCTGGAGTCCCACAGGGCGACGTATTGTCGCCTGCTCTCTTCAGTCTGTACCTCGAAGATATGCCCGCCCCTTCCCAGGATATCAAAGTGGTCGCTTACGCTGACGATATGACTGTCTTGTGTCGTGATCGGGACATAAATGTGGCCGCCGCTAAGATTAACGGGTACTTGATCACACTGAAAAGTTTCTTCGACCGCAAAATGCTTAAGATTTCTGCGTCAAAGTCATCGGTATCCGTACTCACAACGGACCCATCTGAACACAGCGCACATCCGTATGTCATATGGAATGGAGATCGTTTGCCTGCTGCCCGCTTCCCAAAACTTCTCGGACTCGTGCTCGATCCATCGCTTAAGTTCCATAAGAACACGGAACAGAAGCAGGCTATCGTGAAAGCGAAGCTTGACGTGCTTAGAGCCCTGGGCGGTACTTCATGGGGTAGTAGCAAAGAAACCATTATTACAACGTATAAGGCGATTCTCCAGCCTGCACTAGAATACGCCGCACCAGTTTGGCAGCATCTAGTTTCGGAATCCTCTTGGACTAAGATGCAACGCATACAGAATGCGGCTCTTCGAATTGCTACCGGATGTGCAAGAAGTTCCCCAGTTGATCACTTGCATGCTGAGACCCGCTTATTACCAGTAAGGGAGCACTGTCAGCTCCAGGCCCAACAATTTTTCATCAACATCACTCTAGCCCGTCTTCCCTTAGTGAATGCAGCTATCCAGCGCTTTTGCCATGGCGGGATTGATGACTCCAGTAAGTTGTTTGATAAGACACCAAGATTCACTGTGTCGAAAGCCTTATTGAGATCCAAGGCAACTGCTACGGGTCTTTGCGGCTTATAGGCGTTGAAACCATCAATTGCATAGCTCGTAATTTCTAACAATGCTGTCGTGGTGGAATGCAGTCTTCTGAATCCATGCTGAAACACCTGTCTCTCGTTGTGTTCGGCCAGGTCTTTGACGATCAGCTTTTCAGCTACTTTAGCAAAAGAAGACAACAAGCTAATGGGCCGATATCCCTTGACTGAAGCTTGGGGCTTGCCAGGCTTGGGCAGCGGAACGACGTTTGCCGTCTTCCGATTCTGCGAGGTAGTACACGACCTGAACGAGGAGTTTATCACATCAGTGAGAAGCGGTAGTAAGTCAGTGGGTATCTTCAGTGTCAGTGGGTATCTTACGGCATAAGTTTTTGTATAGTTGCTTTGCATACTTTTTACTTGCTAGTTGTCCTGAACCGAACCCTTGTATGGATAATACTGTGCCTCTCAACGACGATATAGTAATTGTAGATTTGTTTTTATATTTTTATTAATATGCATATATGAAGATTGAAGTTTGTATGTTAACATGCTGCAAACGCAATGAAGTACTACTGTTTGTTCAAGTATGGATGTCTTAAAAGGCTTGCCTTGAGCACCTGGTTTTTTTTTTCACCGTTTTGCCTCAGCTTTGTTCAGAAAATATCCGAAGTTATCCGAAATTATCCGACCGGATATCCGTATCCGAATCATTGGAAAAATGGCATCATCTGAATCGATCCATTATCCGAATATTTGAAAACACGCGTTATCTTAATCGAACCAATATACGGGAATTCAAAAATCGGCATTATCCGAATCGATCCATTATCCGAAGAATTATTTTCGGATAACAAGTATATTATCCACACCGGGGTCTGAGCTGCGCAAGGGTGGAGGAAAGGGGGTCTGGCACCCCTTCCCTCCGCCCTTGTGAGCTCCGCCGGGAGACCAATCGGACCATTGTGACAGGGTGTAGGTACATGTTTAAATCTTTTTGTTGTTGTTGATAATACCGTCCAATCAACATGAAGCCTGGTTGTAATCAAGTTTTCGTAAAGGTTAAAATAATAGTAAAGGTTCTCCCACGGTTGAATATAAGGCACAAAGGTTGTATATAGGGCGTGTATCCGGGATGGTTGGGTATTAAATTGTAAATGAATTCAATATGTAAGCTATGGTACGGTATATGGTACGGTAGAGAAAAGTAGAGGCTGTGAATTGATTGGCAAAGGCCAAGACGACC
Organism: Aplectana chamaeleonis; assembly: GCA_029168955.1. Lineage (NCBI taxonomy): Eukaryota > Metazoa > Nematoda > Chromadorea > Rhabditida > Cosmocercidae > Aplectana > Aplectana chamaeleonis. The sequence goes on along the minus strand of JAPDOI010000491.1, from coordinate 66,608 downwards.
AGAAGTATCGAAGAAATAAACATGTTTTCAATAAAATATGAGTTCGTAAATTTGTTTTGCAAGTCAAAGAAGAACGGGAACTCTCTAATAAACAAGGTCACTTCAAATGTACAGAAAACACACAAAAAAGTGGTTAGATACAAAAAAAAAGTGCTTGATATTTAGCAAGGCCGGGCATGGCACAAACTTTTCGCTAGTTGGAGAAAGCGTCATCCATTCTGGTTGCGTTGCGAATTTCACTCTCCAAAACACTCACACACGAGATACACGATGCGGGTTCGATCGCGCAAGGTGCTTAATTTTCGCGAAACGTTAGACTTCACTTTTTTTGCAAGGTATGAGTCAGGTGAATACGATATTCGAATCAAGAGTGGTCGATTTACCCCATACACAAACTTTAACGGCATCATAGGAACGCCGAAGACAGCTACACCGCACGGGTTCACACAATTCTCAAGTGTGATCCCGCAGGACGTCGGCAATTTTGAATCTAATAGTCATGAGATGCTCAAGTCCAGCGTGGTCGTTTTACTCTGTTGCGATGAGAGATAAAATATCAGTTGATTTATCGACTGATCACCATGAGGGTGGCGGTTTGATCTAGGCACGAAAAGCTGCCAATCACAGACCACCGACCGCGCTATATAAACCCCTGCCGCCGCACTGTTACAGATCCGATTGGATTCGTCTACCACTGCCAGGTACTTTCCTGCACTACCACTCCACGACGCCTCGACGCCACGCCACAGCGAAGACGCCGAGCAGTCAACCACTCGCCTCACTACTCACTATACTCACTGTTATTCTTGCTGTACATTTTGCCTAGCCACCTGCGTGTGGCAACCTTTTAGAATAAACTTTTGCACGTCGATTGTGTCCCGCACACAACAGCTGGCGATCAGGTCTCTCGCCTCGCGGTCGATTATCTGCAAAACGAACTAAAAGTGCAAAAAAAAAGTCGAACAGCTGCCTTGAATTGCTGACGAAACAGTGCCAGGTGCCCGCCCTTGCGGTTGAATATCTGAAGATAGACCAGAAGCCCGTCCTGGCGGTTGAATTTCTGGAGTCAATAAGATCAGGGGAGTCGCGCTCTTTCGCTTGAGCACCTGGAAAGACCAATAGTCGCCTCTGGGCTGGAACTTGGTCGAGAGATCGCACGTTTTGGTTGATTGTACTTGATCCAAAAGGCAATTGATTGAGCTCGCGTCCAAGACGCTGGAGCAAAGTTTTTGAGCAAAAGAGTAGTTGGGCTTGATTTGAGATTATCGCCCTTGATTGAAAATGAACCAGGAAACCGTCCAAAAGATGTTAGATCAGAACGCTCAGCAAATGAGGCTGATGATGCAAGAGAATGCTCAGAAACAAATGGAATCGGTACAGCAAATGATGAAATGAATGGCTAGAAAAAAGTGAGGCGAAGCCAGAAATTGAGGTGGTGCCGCATCAATCGACATTGATGTCGGAATTGAACTGTCGAATCACAGCATTCGCGTTTGACCCCGAGATTGATCGGTGTTTCGCTCGGTGGTACGAAAGACGTGAAGACACATTAATGAAAGACGGTGGGTGCATCCCTTGCTGAACATGAAAGGTTGAGATTGTTGCTAGGGAAGCTCGACAATGAAGTCTTCGAGAGATACAAGCGTCAGGTCCTCCCGAAAGCAACGTCAGACGTTTCATTCAGTGAAACGATTTCAACCCTGAAAGACATGTTCGATGTAAGAAAATCTGTATTCACATTGCGATATCAGTGTATGAAAGTCGAAAAACTGGACACAGAGGATTATATGCGATACACTGGTCGAGTAAGAACACGCTCGGTTTGACGAGCTGGATAGTATACATTCCATCCGATGGCCAAAATCGCGTCGGATCGGATTTTCGGATATTCCCGATTTTGCAAAACCGACTCATCGGATAAAACGGATGCTGGCCCGAACGAGAATTTCGGATAACGGATCCTATCCGAAACGAGAATTGTTGACCGGATCGGATATCGGATATCCGACCGGATAAAATCGGATCCACTGGATAATTCGGATGAAAAAACGGATAAGAAAAATTTTCAGTAGTACCGAAGAGTCAACTCCGTGTATGCAAGGAAATACAATTCTAAAGCCAAACATAATCTTCATATATTATTCGTAGAAACAAACAAAACACCGGTTTTGGGAAATTTTGAAGCAATAGTTGACATGAGAAGTTGGACCGGTACTAGTAAACCTTCAGGGCTGGAATTCACGAAAAGTTAACCACGTTTCAGCCATAGTTCGAGGCCGATCGATTTGCACACGATCTGCATAGCCATGGCTACGCTAGCCATGGTTGAAACGTGGTTAGCGTTTCGTGAATTCCACCCCAGATTGGAAAAAATACAACAAACTATCGTGGTGACCATAAAAAAAGACATTTGGAGATCGTGGACTGATATGGTTGCTTTAATCATACAGCGCATTTAAAGACACGCGTTCAGTCGACTATTTCGGTGTCGTCTTCCGACAAATCTTCCTCTCCGAAAGTAGATCGTCACTATCCAAGTCAGCTTTATCATAATCGGATTTGACCTCACTGCGCCCATACTTTTCGATGACTACATGTCAGTACAGAGAAAATTTAGAGGTCTGACAATTGGAAAGTAATGTAGTGCAGCGAATCCTGGGCAATTGAATATTTGGGGCCGCATTCCTCGCAACGGAGTCGGCCGCGGCACGCCGCTGCTCGCGCAGGAATTCCAACAGTGGAAACCAGAAACCTTCCGAGGTAACCAAAATGAGGCGTAAGCAAAATGCTCTGGCCGTACACGGCACGAAACATAGAAAAGTTCGAGCACAAGCTCCAGGAATAATTTCGGCTGTTCTTTTCAATGTTAGCGTTTGGAAAAAGGCGGTTGACTTCACAACACCCAGAGTTTCCCTCCCCTTTCAAAATACGAATAGTTAGTGACCCAGAGGTTTGATATTTTTTACAATGTTGTTTTCCTAAGTGGGCTTATTTGACAGATATCCTCTATTAAACGTCGTAATTCACATCATTTGAGGCGCTAGCATATGGCACCGAGTTTGCGCCAACCTTCAACAGTGAACGCGAAGTCTCTTCAGGATCCATTCCGACGTTACCTAAAATAGCGGCGGGTACGAGTGCTCATAGAATCGTGACGAAGGATGACACGCTTCGGTTCTCCGCCAATGAATGGAAGATTGAGATTTTGTCCGATTCAAGTACAGGCGTAAAACATCCTTCCTCGATCCCTCTCTACAGTACCGCGCACTTTTTTGCAAAAAAAGCGTTTTGGGCCTTTTTATGCGCTATTAAAGCGCCGCATCGCCGTAACTCACTTTAAAATCGACGGAATGAGTTTTCTGGTAGTTTTCGTGTTCCTTTCAGTGAGGCGAATGCAATGGTTCGTGTAGAAAGTCTTAGTAGTAAAGCACGTGCTGCTGCAGCCAAGTCACGCTACAACATTCTGCGTGCAATTGCTGGCACCGCCTGGGGCAGCACAAAGGAAGTTCTGCGTAAAACGTATAGAACCATGGTACTGCATGTTTCGAAACTTCCGAGCACTCGCGTAGAGGACCACAGATGGCTGAGTATACACGTTTCATGACAGAATAGTTGTCTGCTGCTCAGCCCAATCCCGTATATGGCGGTGTGCCTCCTCTAGTCGATGATAATGAAGCTTACCTGCTCAGGCGTACTCGAACCATCCTAGCAGGTCTTCGATGCGGTCATTCTACCTACGTGAATGCCTTCGCACAGAGGATTGACCAGTCAGTCCCCTATAAATGAACTGATTGTCAACGTGTTGGACATGATTCATTGCATCTATTTTCATGTCCGGTTAGACCTACAACCCTGTCTGCTCTAGATTTATGGTACAAGCCGTGTGAGGTTGCCAATTTTTGCGCCTCTGATGCGATGCTTTCTAATGGCTGAGAAGAAGAATAGCAGACGAAAGAATCTTCTGGATTTCGGAATTTCAATTTTGGCGCCAACAATGCGTCAAAATACATGTGCGCGCGTAAATCACAGGCGCACATCATCGTCATTTGCGTCGTGCCCGTCTATCGAGATTGATTTCGAATTTCGGACAAGGCAGAAACAGGGACGGGAGACTTTGACTACACCTGCTTGCGGCTGGCAGCAAGCCGGCTGTCAGTAATACTGTAGGATACTGTAGTTTGTATTATTGACACCCGAGCGAGTACGGTATCCCCTCTCTTCTCGTGCCAGTGACCCAAACGGGGTCATGTGGCTGTGCTATCCGCATTATCGACCAAATTTGAATCGTGACGACCCCTCTTCTTGGCTCGCTGCCATCTGGGGTAGTTTTTGAAGTTTAATCTATCTGTAATGGTTTTAAAACTCTAGCGAGGCTCTGTTTCAACGCACTTTAATTTCAATTAGGTATTCTAGGGCTCCACCGAGGTGAAAGTTAAATTGCAGAAGTTTAAGTATTTATTACATAGAATTTATTACATTTTTACATGCAAATTATTACATTATTACATGCAGATTATTTCATTATTAGGGTGTATTACCAAAAGGTCCGCGATTGAAACTAGGCTCAGTATAGTTCTCTTTGAAACTGAAGCCACCCGTCTGGAGACATTTGCCGCCGAGCGGCGCCTCGGTTTCCGAGCGGTTTTTTCGACCCCTGGTAACCGACGTCCCGTTCTCGGCTCTAATGGACCACTCGACCTGGGACTCGGGCAGTAACTTTTTTTTCTGATTCACTTCCAAATAAGCACTGCACCAGCCCAAGCCGGTAAACTCGCCTAGTCACCTTTTTCAGAAGCATCAAGTCAAAACAGCGTTTTTTCGCAACTTTGCCGCCCCGGCAGACACACTCATCTTCCTTGGTTTGGCTGCAAAAGGTCCGCGATTGAAACTAGGCTCAGTAAAGTTCTCTTTAAAACTGAAGCCACCCGTCTGGAGACATTTGCCGCCGAGCGGCGCCTCGGTTTCCGAGTGGTTTTTCGACCCCTGGTAACCGACGTCACGTTCTCGGCTCTAATGGACCACTCGACCTGGGACTCGGGCAGTAACTTTTTTTCTGATTCACTTCCAAATAAGCACTGCACCAGCCCAAGCCGGAAAACTCGCCTAGTCATCTTTTTCAGAAGCCACAAGTCAAAACTGCGTTTTTTCGCAGCTTTGGCGCCCGGCAGACACACTCATCTTCCTTGGTTTGCCGCAAAAGGTCCGCGATTGAAACTGGGCTCAGTATAGTACACTTCAAAACTGAAGCCACCCGTCTGGAGACATTTGCCACCGAGCGGCGCCTCGGTTTCCGAGCGGTTTTTTCGACCCCTGGTAACCGACGTCCCGTTCTCGGCTCTAATGGGATCACTCGACCTGGGACTCGAGCAGTAACTTTTTTTTCTGATTCACTTCCAAATAAGCACTGCACCAGCCCAAGCCGGAAAACTCGCCTATTCATCTTTTTCAGAAGCCACAAGTCAAAACTGCGTTTTTTCGCAGCTTTGGCGACCGGCAGACACACTCATCTTCCTTGGTTTGCCGCAAAAGGTCCGCGATTGAAACTAGGCTCAGCATAGTTCACTTTAAAGCTGAAGCCACCCGTCTGGAGACATTTGCCACCGAGCGGCGCCTTGGTTTCCGAGCGGTTTTTCGACCCCTGGTAACCGACGTCCCGTTCTCATCTCTAATGGGACCACTCGACCTGGAACTCGAGCAGTAATTTTTTTTTCTGATTCACTTCCAAATAAGCACTGCACCAGCCCAAGCCGGAAAACTCGCCTAGTCATCTTTTTCAGAAGCCACAAGTCAAAACTGCGTTTTTTCGCAGCTTTGGCGCCCGGCAGACACACTCATCTTCCTTGGTTTGCCGCAAAAGGTCCGCGATTGAAACTAGGCTCAGTATAGTTCACTATAAAACTGACGCCACCCGTCTGGAGACATTTGCCGCCGAGCGGCGCCTCGGTTTCCGAGCGGTTTTTTCGACCCCTGGTAACCGACGTCCCGTTCTCGGCTCTAATGGGACCACTCGACCTGGGACTCGGGCAGTAACTTTTTTTTCTGATTCACTTCCAAATAAGCACTGCACCAGCCCAAGCCGGAAAACTCGCCTAGTCATCTTTTTCAGAAGCCACAAGTCAAAACTGCGTTTTTTCGCAACTTTGGCGCCCTGCAGACACACTCATCTTCCTTGGTTTGCCGCAAAAGGTCCGCGATTGAAACTAGGCTCAGTATAGTTCACTATAAAGCTGAAGCCACCCGTCTGGAGACATTTGCCACCGAGCGGCGCCTTGGTTTCCGAGCGGTTTTTCGACCCCTGGTAACCGACGTCCCGTTCTCATCTCTAATGGGACCACTCGACCTGGGACTCGAGCAGTAATTTTTTTTCTGATTCACTTCCAAATAAGCACTGCACCAGCCCAAGCCGGAAAACTCGCCTAGTCATCTTTTTCAGAAGCCACAAGTCAAAACTGCGTTTTTTCGCAACTTTGGCGCCCTGCAGACACACTCATCTTCCTTGGTTTGCCGCAAAAGGTACGCGATTGAAACTAGGCTCAGTATAGTTCACTATAAAACTGAAGCCACCCGTCTTGAGACATTTGCCGCCGAGCGGCGCCTCGGTTTCCGAGCGGTTTTTTCGACCCCTGGTAACCGACGTCCCGTTCTCGGCTCTAATGGGACCACTCGACCTGGGACTCGGGCAGTAACTTTTTTTTCTGATTCACTTCCAAATAAGCACTGCACCAGCCCAAGCCGGAAAACTCGCCTAGTCATCTTTTTCAGAAGCCACAAGTCAAAACTGCGTTTTTTCGCAATTTTGGCGCCCTGCAGACGCACTCATCTTCCTTGGTTTGCCGCAAAAGGTCCGCGATTGAAACTAGGCTCAGTATAGTTCACTATAAAGCTGAAGCCACCCGTCTGGAGACATTTGCCACCGAGCGGCGCCTTGGTTTCCGAGCGGTTTTTCGACCCCTGGTAACCGACGTCCCGTTCTCATCTCTAATGGGACCACTCGACCTGGGACTCGAGCAGTAATTTTTTTTCTGATTCACTTCCAAATAAGCACTGCACCAGCCCAAGCCGGAAAACTCGCCTAGTCATCTTTTTCAGAAGCCACAAGTCAAAACTGCGTTTTTTCGCAACTTTGGCGCCCTGCAGACACACTCATCTTCCTTGGTTTGCCGCAAAAGGTCCGCGATTGAAACTAGGCTCAGTATAGTTCACTATAAAACTGAAGCCACCCGTCTTGAGACATTTGCCGCCGAGCGGCGCCTCGGTTTCCGAGCGGTTTTTTTGACCCCTGGTAACCGACGTCCCGTTCTCGGCTCTAATGGGACCACTCGACCTGGGACTCGGGCAGTAACTTTTTTTTCTGATTCACTTCCAAATAAGCACTGCACCAGCCCAAGCCGGAAAACTCGCCTAGTCATCTTTTTCAGAAGCCACAAGTCAAAACTGCGTTTTTTCGCAACTTTGGCGCCCTGCAGACACACTCATCTTCCTTGGTTTGCCGCAAAAGGTCCGCGATTGAAACTAGGCTCAGTATAGTTCACTTCAAAACTGAAGCCACCCGTCTGGAGACATTTGCCACCGAGCGGCGCCTCGGTTTCCAAGCGGTTTTTTATCGACCCCTGGTAACCGACGTCCCGTTCTCGGCTCTAATGGGACCACTCGACCTGGGACTCGGGCAGTAACTTTTTTTTTTCTGATTCACTTCCAAATAAGCACTGCACCAGCCCAAGCCGGAAAACTCGCCTTGTCATCTTTTTCAGAAGCCACAAGTCAAAACTGCGTTTTTTCGCAATTTTGGCGCCCTGCAGACGCACTCATCTTCCTTGGTTTGCCGCAAAAGGTCCGCGATTGAAACTAGGCTCAGTATAGTTCACTATAAAACTGAAGCCACCCGTCTGGAGACATTTGCCGCCGAGCGGCGCCTCGGTTTCCGAGCGGTTTTTTCGACCCCTGGTAACCGACGTCCCGTTCTCGGCTCTAATGGGACCACTCGACCTGGGACTCGGGCAGTAACTTTTTTTTCTGATTCACTTCCAAATAAGCACTGCACCAGCCCAAGCCGGAAAACTCGCCTAGTCATCTTTTTCAGAAGCCACAAGTCAAAACTGCGTTTTTTCGCAACTTTGGCGCCCTGCAGACACACTCATCTTCCTTGGTTTGCCGCAAAAGGTCCGCGATTGAAACTAGGCTCAGTATAGTTCACTTCAAAACTGAAGCCACCCGTCTGGAGACATTTGCCACCGAGCGGCGCCTCGGTTTCCAAGCGGTTTTTTATCGACCCCTGGTAACCGACGTCCCGTTCTCGGCTCTAATGGGACCACTCGACCTGGGACTCGGGCAGTAACTTTTTTTTTCTGATTCACTTCCAAATAAGCACTGCACCAGCCCAAGCCGGAAAACTCGCCTAGTCATCTTTTTCAGAAGCCACAAGTCAAAACTGCGTTTTTTCGCAACTTTGGCGCCCTGCAGACACACTCATCTTCCTTGGTTTGCCGCAAAAGGTCCGCGATTGAAACTAGGCTCAGTATAGTTCACTATAAAACTGAAGCCACCCGTCTGGAGACATTTGCCGCCGAGCGGCGCCTCGGTTTCCGAGCGGTTTTTTCGACCCCTGGTAACCGACGTCCCGTTCTCGGCTCTAAATGGACCAATCGATCTGGGACTCGGGCAGTAACTTTTTTTTCTGATTCACTTCCAAATAAGCACTGCACCAGCCCAAGCCGGAAAACTCGCCTAGTCATCTTTTTCCAGAAGCCGGAAGTCAAAACTGCGTTTTTTTCGCAGCTTTGGCGCCCGGCAGACGCACTCGTCTTCCTTGGTTTGCCGCAAAGGTCCGCGATTGAAACTAGGCTCAGTATAGTTCATTTCAAAACTGAAGCCACCCGTCTGGAGACATTTGCCACCGAGCGGCGCCTCGGTTTCCGAGCGGTTTTTTCGACCCCTGGTAACCGACGTCCCGTTCTCGGCTCTAATGGGACCACTCGACCTGGGACTCGGGCAGTAACTTTTTTTTCTGATTCACTTCCAAATAAGCACTGCACCAGCCCAAGCCGGAAAACTCGCCTAGTCATCTTTTTCAGAAGCCACAAGTCAAAACTGCGTTTTTTCGCAACTTTGGCGCCCTGCAGACACACTCATCTTCCTTGGTTTGCCGCAAAAGGTCCGCGATTGAAACTAGGCTCAGTATAGTTCACTATAAAGCTGAAGCCACCCGTCTGGAGACATTTGCCACCGAGCGGCGCCTTGGTTTCCGAGCGGTTTTTCGACCCCTGGTAACCGACGTCCCGTTCTCATCTCTAATGGGACCACTCGACCTGGGACTCGAGCAGTAATTTTTTTTCTGATTCACTTCCAAATAAGCACTGCACCAGCCCAAGCCGGAAAACTCGCCTAGTCATCTTTTTCAGAAGCCACAAGTTAAAACTGCGTTTTTTCGCAACTTTGGCGCCCTGCAGACACACTCATCTTCCTTGGTTTGCCGCAAAAGGTACGCGATTGAAACTAGGCTCAGTATAGTTCACTATAAAACTGAAGCCACCCGTCTGGAGACATTTGCCGCCGAGCGGCGCCTTGGTTTCCGAGCGGTTTTTCGACCCCTGGTAACCGACGTCCCGTTCTCATCTCTAATGGGACCACTCGACCTGGAACTCGAGCAGTAATTTTTTTTTCTGATTCACTTCCAAATAAGCACTGCACCAGCCCAAGCCGGAAAACTCGCCTAGTCATCTTTTTCAGAAGCCACAAGTCAAAACTGCGTTTTTTCGCAGCTTTGGCGCCCGGCAGACACACTCATCTTCCTTGGTTTGCCGCAAAAGGTCCGCGATTGAAACTAGGCTCAGTATAGTTCACTATAAAACTGACGCCACCCGTCTGGAGACATTTGCCGCCGAGCGGCGCCTCGGTTTCCGAGCGGTTTTTTCGACCCCTGGTAACCGACGTCCCGTTCTCGGCTCTAATGGGACCACTCGACCTGGGACTCGGGCAGTAACTTTTTTTTCTGATTCACTTCCAAATAAGCACTGCACCAGCCCAAGCCGGAAAACTCGCCTAGTCATCTTTTTCAGAAGCCACAAGTCAAAACTGCGTTTTTTTCGCAACTTTGGCGCCCTGCAGACACACTCATCTTCCTTGGTTTGCCGCAAAGGTCCGCGATTGAAACTAGGCTCAGTATAGTTCACTATAAAGCTGAAGCCACCCGTCTGGAGACATTTGCCACCGAGCGGCGCCTTGGTTTCCGAGCGGTTTTTCGACCCCTGGTAACCGACGTCCCGTTCTCATCTCTAATGGGACCACTCGACCTGGGACTCGAGCAGTAATTTTTTTTCTGATTCACTTCCAAATAAGCACTGCACCAGCCCAAGCCGGAAAACTCGCCTAGTCATCTTTTTCAGAAGCCACAAGTCAAAACTGCGTTTTTTCGCAACTTTGGCGCCCTGCAGACACACTCATCTTCCTTGGTTTGCCGCAAAAGGTACGCGATTGAAACTAGGCTCAGTATAGTTCACTATAAAACTGAAGCCACCCGTCTGGAGACATTTGCCGCCGAGCGGCGTCTCGGTCTCCGAGCGGTTTTTTTTTCGACCCCTGGTAACCGACGTCCCGTTCTCGGCTCTAATGGGACCACTCGACCTGGGACTCGGGCAGTAACTTTTTCTGATTCACTTCCAAATAAGCACTGCACCAGCCCAAGCCGGAAAACTCGCCTAGTCATCTTTTCAGAAGCCACAAGTCAAAACTGCGTTTTTCGCAATTTTGGCGCCCTGCAGAACACTCATCTTCCTTGGTTTGCCGCAAAGGTCCGCGATTGAAACTAGGCTCAGTATAGTTCACTATAAAACTGAAGCCACCCGTCTGGAGACATTTGCCGCCGAGCGGCGCCTCGGTTTCCGAGCGGTTTTTTCGTCCCCTGGTAACCGGCGTCCCGTTCTCGGCTCTAATGGGACCACTCGACCTGGGACTCGGGCAGTAACTTTTTTCTGATTCACTTCCAAATAAGCACTGCACCATCCCAAGCCGGAAAACTCGCCTAGTCATCTTTTTTCAGAAGCCACAAGTCAAAACTGCGTTTTTTCGCAACTTTGGCGCCCTGCAGACACACTCATCTTCCTTGGTTTGCCGCAAAAGGTCCGCGATTGAAACTAGGCTCAGTATAGTTCACTTCAAAACTGAAGCCACCCGTCTGGAGACATTTGCCACCGAGCGGCGCCTCGGTTTCCAAGCGGTTTTTTATCGACCCCTGGTAACCGACGTCCCGTTCTCGGCTCTAATGGGACCACTCGACCTGGGACTCGGGCAGTAACTTTTTTTTCTCTGATTCACTTCCAAATAAGCACTGCACCAGCCCAAGCCGGAAAACTCGCCTAGTCATCTTTTTCAGAAGCCACAAGTCAAAACTGCGTTTTTTCGCAACTTTGGCGCCCTGCAGACACACTCATCTTCCTTGGTTTGCCGCAAAAGGTCCGCGATTGAAACTAGGCTCAGTATAGTTCACTATAAAACTGAAGCCACCCGTCTGGAGACATCTGCCGCCGAGCGGCGCCTCGGTTTCCGAGCGGTTTTTTCGACCCCTGGTAACCGACGTCCCGTTCCCGGCTCTAAATGGACCAATCGATCTGGGACTCGGGCAGTAACTTTTTTTTCTGATTCACTTCCAAATAAGCACTGCACCAGCCCAAGCCGGAAAACTCGCCTAGTCATCTTTTTCAGAAGCCACAAGTCAAAACTGCGTTTTTTTCGCAGCTTTGGCGCCCGGCAGACACACTCGTCTTCCTTGGTTTGCCGCAAAGGTCCGCGATTGAAACTAGGCTCAGTATAGTTCATTTCAAAACTGAAGCCACCCGTCTGGAGACATTTGCCACCGAGCGGCGCCTCGGTTTCCGAGCGGTTTTTTCGACCCCTGGTAACCGACGTCCCGTTCTCGGCTCTAATGGGACCACTCGACCTGGGACTCGGGCAGTAACTTTTTTTTCTGATTCACTTCCAAATAAGCACTGCACCAGCCCAAGCCGGAAAACTCGCCTAGTCATCTTTTTCAGAAGCCACAAGTCAAAACTGCGTTTTTTTCGCAGCTTTGGCGCCCGGCAGACACACTCGTCTTCCTTGGTTTGCCGCAAAGGTCCGCGATTGAAACTAGGCTCAGTATAGTTCATTTCAAAACTGAAGCCACCCGTCTGGAGACATTTGCCACCGAGCGGCGCCTCGGTTTCCGAGCGGTTTTTTCGACCCCTGGTAACCGACGTCCCGTTCTCGGCTCTAATGGACCACTCGACCTGGGACTCGGGCAGTAACCTTTTTTTCTGATTCACTTCCAAATAAGCACTGCACCAGCCCAAGCCGGAAAACTCGCCTAGTCATCTTTTTCAGAAGCCACAAGTCAAAACTGCGTTTTTTTCGCAACTTTGGCGCCCGGCAGACACACTCATCTTACTTGGTTTGCCGCAAAAGGTCCGCGATTGAAACTAGGCTCAGTGTAGTTCACTTTAAAACTGAAGCCACCCGTCTGGAGACATTTGCCGCCGAGCGGCGCCTCAGTTTCCGATCGGTTTTTTCGACCCCTGGTAACCGACGTCCCGTTCTCGGCTCTAATGGACCACTCGACCTGGGACTCGGGCAGTAACTTTTTTTTCTGATTCACTTCCAAATAAGCACTGCACCAGCCCAAGCCGGGAAACTCGCCTAGTCACCTTTTTCAGAAGCATCAAGTCAAAACAGCGTTTTTTCGCAGCTGTGGCGCCCCCGCAGACACACTCATGTTCCTTGGTTCGGCTGCAAAAGGTCCGCGATTGAAACTAGGCTCAGTATAGTAGTTCACTTCAAAACTGAAGCCACCCGTCTGGAGACATTTGCCACCGAGCGGCGCCTCGGTTTCCGAGCGGTTTTTTCGACCCCTGGTAACCGACGTCCCGTTCTCGGCTCTAAATGGACCAATCGATCTGGGACTCGGGCAGTGACTTTTTTTTCTGATTCACTTCCAAATAAGCACTGCACCAGCCCAAGCCGGAAAACTCGCCTAGTCATCTTTTTCAGAAGCCACAAGTCAAAACTGCGTTTTTTCGCAACTTTGGCGCCCGGCAGACACACTCATCTTCCTTGGTTCGGCTGCAAAAGGTCCGCGATTGAAACTAGGCTCAGTATAGTTCACTTCAAAACTGAAGCCACCCGTCTGGAGACATTTGCCGCCGAGCGGCGCCTGGGTTTCCGAGCGGTTTTTTCGACCCCTGGTAACCGACGTCCCGTTCTCGGCTCTAAATGGACCAATCGATCTGGTACTCGGGCAGTAACCTTTTTTTCTGATTCACTTCCAAATAAGCACTGCACCAGCCCAAGCCGGAAAACTCGCCTAGTCATCTTTTTCAGAAGCCACAAGTCAAAACTGCGTTTTTTCGCAACTTTGGCGCCCGGCAGACACACTCATGTTCCTTGGTTCGGCTGCAAAAGGTCCGCGATTGAAACTAGGCTCAGTGTAGTTCACTTTAAAACTGAAGCCACCCGTCTGGAGACATTTGCCGCCGAGCGGCGCCTCAGTTTCCGATCGGTTTTTTCGACCCCTGGTAACCGACGTCCCGTTCTCGGCTCTAATGGACCACTCGACCTGGGACTCGGGCAGTAACTTTTTTTTCTGATTCACTTCCAAATAAGCACTGCACCAGCCCAAGCCGGAAAACTCGCCTAGTCATCTTTTTCAGAAGCCACAAGTCAAAACTGCGTTTTTCGCAGCTTTGGCGCCCGGCAGACACACTCGTCTTCCTTGGTTTTGCCGCAAAGGTCCGCGATTGAAACTAGGCTCAGTATAGTTCATTATAAAACTGAAGCCACCCGTCTGGAGACATTTGCCACCGAGCGGCGCCTCGGTTTCCGAGCGGTTTTTCGACCCCTGGTAACCGACGTCCCGTTCTCGGCTCTAATGGGACCACTCGACCTGGGACTCGGGCAGTAACTTTTTCTGATTCACTTCCAAATAAGCACTGCACCAGCCCAAGCCGGAAAACTCGCCTAGTCATCTTTTTCAGAAGCCACAAGTCAAAACTGCGTTTTTCGCAACTTTGGCGCCCTGCAGACACACTCATCTTCCTTGGTTTGCCGCAAAAGGTCCGCGATTGAAACTAGGCTCAGTATAGTTCACTATAAAACTGAAGCCACCCGTCTGGAGACATTTGCCGCCGAGCGGCGCCTCGGTTTCCGAGCGGTTTTTTCGACCCCTGGTAACCGACGTCCCGTTCTCGGCTCTAAATGGACCAATCGATCTGGGACTCGGGCGGTAACCTTTTTTTCTGATTCACTTCCAAATAAGCACTGCACCAGCCCAAGCCGGAAAACTAGCCTAGTCATCTTTTTCAGAAGCCACAAGTCAAAACTGCGTTTTTTTCGCAACTTTGGCGCCCGGCAGACACACTCATCTTCCTTGGTTTGCCGCAAAAGGTCCACGATTGAAACTAGGCTCAGTATAGTTCACTATAAAACTGAAGCCACCCGTCTGGAGACATTTGCCGCCGAGCGGCGCCTCGGTTTCCGAGCGGTTTCCGACCCCTGGTAACCGACGTCCCGTTCTCGGCTCTAAATGGACCAATCGATCTGGGACTCGGGCAGTGACTTTTTTTTCTGATTCACTTCCAAATAAGCACTGCACCAGCCCAAGCCGGAAAACTCGCCTAGTCACCTTTTTCAGAAGCACCAAGTCAAAACCGCGTTTTTTCGCAGCTTTGGCGCCCGGCAGACACACTCATCTTCCTTGGTTTGCCGCAAAAGGTCCGCGATTGAAACTAGGCTCAGTATAGTTCACTATAAAACTGAAGCCACCCGTCTGGAGACATTTGCCGCCGAGCGGCGCCTCGGTTTCCGAGCGGTTTTTTCGACTCCTGGTAACCGACGTCCCGTTCTCGGCTCTAATGGACCACTCGACCTGGGACTCGGGCAGTAACTTTTTTTTCTGATTCACTTCCAAATAAGCACTGCACCAGCCCAAGCCGGAAAACTCGCCTAGTCACCTTTTTCAGAAGCATCAAGTCAAAACAGCGTTTTTTCGCAACTTTGGTGCCCCGGCAGACACACTCATCTTCCTTGGTTGGGCTGCAAAAGGTCCGCGATTGAAACTATTCTCAGTATAGTTCACTTTAAAACTGAAGCCACCCGTCTGGAGACATTTGCCGCCGAGCGGCGCCTCGGTTTCCGAGCGGTTTTTTCGACCCCTGGTAACCGACGTCCCGTTCTCGGCTCTAATGGACCACTCGACCTGGGACTCGGGCAGTAACTTTTTTTTCTGATTCACTTCCAAATAAGCACTGCACCAGCCCAAGCCGGAAAACTCGCCTAGTCACCTTTTTCAGAAGCATCAAGTCAAAACAGCGTTGGTTCGCACCTTTGGTGCCCCGGCAGACACACTCATCTTCCTTGGTTGGGCTGCAAAAGGACCGCGATTGAAACTATTCTCAGTATAGTTCACTATAAAACTGAAGCCACCCGTCTGGAGACACTTGCCGCCGAGCGGCGCCTCGGTTTCCGAGCGGTTTTTTCGACCCCTGGTAACCGACGTCCCGTTCTCGGCTCTAATGGACCACTAGACCTGGGACTCGGGCAGTAACTTTTTTTTCTGATTCACTTCCAAATAAGCACTGCACCAGCCCAAGCCGGTAAACTCGCCTAGTCACCTTTTTCAGAAGCATCAAGTCAAAACAGCGTTTTTTCGCAACTTTGGTGCCCCGGCAGACACACTCATCTTCCTTGGTTCGGCTGCAAAAGGTCCGCGATTGAAACTATTCTCAGTATAGTTCACTATAAAACTGAAGCCACCCGTCTGGAGACACTTGCCGCCGAGCGGCGCCTCGGTTTCCGAGCGGTTTTTTCGACCCCTGGTAACCGACGTCCCGTTCTCGGCTCTAATGGACCACTAGACCTGGGACTCGGGCAGTAACTTTTTTTTCTGATTCACTTCCATATAAGCACTGCACCAGCCCAATCCGGAAAACTCGCCTAGTCACCTTTTTCAGAAGCATCAAGTCAAAACAGCGTTTTTTTCGCAACTTTGGTGCCCCGGCAGACACACTCATCTTCTTTGGTTCGGCTGCAAAAGGTCCGCGATTGAAACTATTCTCAGTATAGTTCACTATAAAACTGAAGCCACCCGTCTGGAGACATTTGCCGCCGAGCGGCGCCTCGGTTTCCGAGCGGTTTTTTCGACCCCTGGTAACCGACGTCCCGTTCTCGGCTCTAATGGACCACTCGACCTGGGACTCGGGCAGTAACTTTTTTTTTCTGATTCACTTCCAAATAAGCACTGCACCAGCCCAAGCCGGAAAACTCGCCTAGTCACCTTTTTCAGAAGCACCAAGTCAAAACCGCGTTTTTTCGCAGCTTTGGCGCCCCGGCAGACACACTCATGTTCCTTGGTTCGGCTGCAAAAGGTCCGCGATTGAAACTAGGCTCAGTATAGTTCACTATAAAACTGAAGCCACCCGTCTGGAGACACTTGCCGCCGAGCGGCGCCTCGGTTTCCGAGCGGTTTTTTCGACCCCTGGTAACCGACGTCCTGTTCTCGGCTCTAATGGACCACTAGACCTGGGACTCGCGCAGTAACTTTTTTTTCTGATTCACGTCCAAATAAGCACTGCACCAGCCCAAGCCGGTAAACTCGCCCAGTCACCTTTTTCAGAAGCATCAAGTCAAAACAGCGTTTTTTCGCAACTTTGGCGCCCCGGCAGACACACTCATCTTCCAGAATGGTTGGATTCCTCAGCTTCATGGTAGAATATTGATAACTGGTAATGTAGTCTGAAGCTGCTTGCGTAGAGATAAATCACCAAATCCCTTTATCCGCAACGTTTCGGGTCATAGACCCTTCATCAGGCGACTGTAATATATAACATCACATCAAATCATTTCCAGCAAAGAAGAGAGAATAAGAATTCAGAAACGCACGCGTAGGTGGGACGGGAAGGTTATCGTTACTTCTGCGACCGGCTCGTAACCCACGTGGATGACAGAAGACCCTTGTTGGTGGGATGGGCCAAATGCGTGGTCAATGATCGATATCATCCTCTAATTACTTTGCGATGTTAACAATCTCAATGCCTCTCTCATCTCTTCTCGATTGTTCATAGGCGGTGAAAGCCGTTTTATTTCCAGTGCCTCCCGTATTTTCCGTTCCGCGGTGTCCGGAATGTTCGTTCATGTGGATGATACTCGTTGTCATGGTAGGCAAGCTGTCGTTGAGATGTCTTGTTAACCTGTGTTTCGAAAAGGCACTGTTTGGGTATGTTTGAGGAGTTCGTAGTGCCCTCATGTGCTCATCTAGCCGACACCGCAAAGGCCTGCCTGTCTCGCCAATGTAAAATTCTCCACAGACGTCACATTCAATTTTGTACACCACGTCTCGAATCTGACATATTTTTCTATCAGCAGTGCAGTAGGTGCAACCTCTCCTCACACATCTGTCTTCATACGGTCTTGACGACGTAAGGAGCTGACGGAGCGTTGGCGGAGGGCGGAATACCGAACGGAGTGGAAGGGCGGATCTCCGTACAGCTAAGTTTACATCCTTGGCAAACGACTCGCTTACGTAGGGGAGGACTAGATTGGTGTTAAACAGAGGGTGCCGAAATGGTCGCCAGGTCTGAACGTTGTTTTCCACGTAGCCGTTTTCATTCAGAATAAGCGCTATTCGTCTCTCTACGTCTTCCTTCTTGTCGGTTGTCAGATTTCTTGCTGTTCGTACCAAATTCTGGACCACGCTGCTCTTCATGAAAAGAGGGTGGCAGCTACGTGAATGCAGCAGGATGTTTCTTGACGCGGGTTTTGAGTACCAGGCAGTTTGCACTTGATGGCCAGAGAGTTTGACTTCAGTATTCAGGAAGGGTAGGTAACCATCAGATCCGGGTTCTTCAGCCGTTAACTTTATCGAATTGTGCCGCGCATTGAGATCCGATAGAACCTCACGCAGCGTTCCCTGTTCTTTGGCTACGATGAATATGTCGTCAATATACCGGCCGTAGAATATAACATCCGCCGTCAGAGTACTCCTTTCAAAGCTATCCATAAACAATATTGCCAGCAGAGGGGCGAGCCTGCTACCCATTGCTAGGCCACGTTTCTGGCGGTAGACGATGTTATGGAAACTGATGAAATTGAAATCTACAACAGCGGTGAGCAGTCTTTCGATTTCCTGTGGCTGAAGGCCATACATGTGAATCTCTTGCTGATTTCGACGGATTGAACTTCCACAAGCTGCCACTGCTGCGATGGTGTCGACATTGGTATACAGAGAAGTAGCGTCGAAGCTGTGATATTCCACATACGTAGACGTCAAATCGGCATTCCCCAGGTGTTGTAAGAATTGGTCGGTGTTCACCAGGTGCGATGGAACAAACCGTAGAATAGGTGACAATATCTGATGGAGAAACCAGCTAATCGCATCCGTAGGTCCATTACACGAGGACACGATGGGCCGAGTTTTGATTACCGCGTTTGTTACTTGCTGTCTTGGGCTGGTGGTGGGAAGCTTATGTGTTTTGACCAACTGATAATAGGTAGGCATAGTAGGGTGCGCAGAGATGAGTCGTTTGATGATGTTCTTGTCTATTTTCGAGCCCAGAATGTGCATGATTGTCGAATTCAATAGCTTCAAGTTGGTATTGTACTCGCTCATGGAAGATACTGAATATATTTCCAGATCCGACAGTGCTTCCTGGCACAACGCAATGTCCCTATCTCGCGTCATAACGACAATTCCACCGCATTTATCCCCAACGGAGAATCGCACAGTTGATTTCAGTTGAAGCGCTTTCCTGAGACCCGCTCGTTCTGAAGCGGTCATGTTGTCTGGAGAACGAACTCTGCTATGGTTTTCGATAATGTGAAGAATGTCAGATTCTAACACCGCCAATCTTGCTGTCCATCTTGGTATTATTGTAGGAGCACAAGCTTGTTTTCGTGGAAACGGCATTTTCGCTATTAGTTGATCTCGGAGGGTGGGTGCGGTCGATCCAATCTGTTCTTTCCACCTCTGGGCATATGCGTATCTCTGTAAAGCAGTGATCACTTCTGTCTTCACCTTCTCATTGACGAGTGGACGAGGAGCAAAACTTGGACCAAGGTTTAATGCTGCTTCAACATCATCGTCAATAACGCTTTCGTCAATAATCGTGCAACGCCTCGGAGGTACAGCACTAGGGAGGATGAAATTACGAGATGGAGAGTTGTGACGTTGCAACTCCTCCAACTTGCGTCTGAGCTTAGTCCTCGTCGTGGCTCTAAGGATATCACATGCTTGACCATGGTACCGGCACAGTAATCCCCAACACTGATCACTCATTAGCGTTCGTATTGTCGTTCTAAGTGTGACGATGTTTCTTATGCACTGCGAGCGATGTTGTTTCTGCCTGGTGATGGCGGACGAAAGGAGAGTCAAAACAAGTCAAAACGGCGTTTTTTCGCAACTTTGGCGCCCTGCAGACACACTCATCTTCCTTGGTTTGCCGCAAAAGGTCCGCGATTGAAACTAGGCTCAGCATAGTTCACTTTAAAACTGAAGCCACCCGTCTGGAGACATTTGCCACCGAGCGGCGCCTCGGTTTCCGAGCGGTTTTTTCGACCCCTGATAACCGACGTCCCGTTCTCGGCTCTAATGGGACCACTCGACCTGGGACTCGGGCAGTAACTTTTTTTTCTGATTCACTTCCAAATAAGCACTGCACCAGCCCAAGCCGGAAAACTCGCCTAGTCATCTATTTCAGAAGCCACAAGTCAAAACTGCGTTTTTTCGCAACTTTGGCGCCCTGCAGACACACTCATCTTCCTTGGTTTGCCGCAAAAGGTCCGCGATTGAAACTAGGCTCAGTATAGTTCACTTTAAAACTGAAGCCACCCGTCTGGAGACATTTGCCACCGAGCGGCGCCTCGGTTTCCGAGCGGTTTTTTCGACCCCTGGTAACCGACGTCCCGTTCTCGGCTCTAATGGGACCACTCGACCTGGGACTCGGGCAGTAACTTTTTTTTCTGATTCACTTCCAAATAAGCACTGCACCAGCCCAAGCCGGAAAACTCGCCTAGTCATCTATTTCAGAAGCCACAAGTCAAAACTGCGTTTTTCGCAACTTTGGCGCCCTGCAGATACACACTCATCTTCCTTGGTTTGCCGCAAAAGGTCCGCGATTGAAACTAGGCTCAGTATAGTTCACTTTAAAACTGAAGCCACCCGTCTGGAGACATTTGCCACCGTGCGGCGCCTCGGTTTCCGAGAGCGGTTTTCGACCCCTGGTAACCGACGTCCCGTTCTCGGCTCTAATGGGACCACTCGACCTGGGACTCGGGCAGTAACTTTTTTTTCTGATTCACTTCCAAATAAGCACTGCACCAACCAAAGCCGGAAAACTCGCCTAGTCATCTTTTTCAGAAGCCACAAGTCAAAACTGCGTTTTTTCGCAACTTTGGCGCCCTGCAGACACACTCATCTTCCTTGGTTTGCCGCAAAAGGTCCGCGATTGAAACTAGGCTCAGCATAGTTCACTTTAAAACTGAAGCCACCCGTCTGGAGACATTTGCCACCGAGCGGCGCCTCGGTTTCCGAGCGGTTTTTCGACCCCTGGTAACCGACGTCCCGTTCTCGGCTCTAATGGGACCACTCGACCTGGGACTCGGGCAGTAACTTTTTTTTCTGATTCACTTCCAAATAAGCACTGCACCAGCCCAAGCCGGAAAACTCGACTAGTCATCTTTTTCAGAAGCCACAAGTCAAAACTGCGTTTTTCGCAACTTTGGCGCCCTGCAGACACACTCATCTTCCTTGGTTTGCCGCAAAGGTCCGCGATTGAAACTAGGCTCAGCATAGTTCACTTTAAAACTGAAGCCACCCGTCTGGAGACATTTGCCACCGAGCGGCGCCTCGGTTTCCGAGCGGTTTTTCGACCCCTGGTAACCGACGTCCCGTTCTCGGCTCTAATGGGACCACTCGACCTGGGACTCGGGCAGTAACTTTTTTTTCTGATTCACTTCCAAATAAGCACTGCACCAGCCAAAGCCGGAAAACTCGCCTAGTCATCTATTTCAGAAGCCACAAGTCAAAACTGCGTTTTTTCGCAACTTTGGCGCCCTGCAGACACACTCATCTTCCTTGGTTTGCCGCAAAAGGTCCGCGATTGAAACTAGGCTCAGTATAGTTCACTTCAAAACTGAAGCCACCCGTCTGGAGACATTTGCCGCCGAGCGGCGCCTCGGTTTCCGAGCGGTTTTTTCGACCCCTGGTAACCGACGTCCCGTTCTCGGCTCTAATGGACCACTCGACCTGGGACTCGGGCAGTAACTTTTTTTTCTGATTCACTTCCAATTAAGCACTGCACCATCCCAAGCCGGAAAACTCGCCTAGTCATCTTTTTTCAGAAGCCACAAGTCAAAACTGTGTTTTTTCGCAACTTTGGCGCCCTGCAGACACACTCATCTTCCTTGGTTTGCCGCAAAAGGTCCGCGATTGAAACTAGGCTCAGCATAGTTCACTTTAAAACGGAAGCCACCCGTCTGGAGACATTTGCCGCCGAGCGGCGCCTCGGTTTCCGAGCGGTTTTTTCGACCCCTGGTAACCGACGTCCCGTTCTCGGCTCTAATGGACCACTCGACCTGGGACTCCGGGCAGTAACTTTTTCTGATTCACTTCCAATTAAGCACTGCACCATCCCAAGCCGGAAAACTCGCCTAGTCATCTTTTTCCAGAAGCCACAAGTCAAAACTGTGTTTTTCGCAACTTTGGCGCCCTGCAGACACACTCATCTTCCTTGGTTTTGCCGCAAAGGTCCGCGATTGAAACTAGGCTCAGTATAGTTCACTTCAAAACTGAAGCCACCCGTCTGGAGACATTTGCCGCCGAGCGGCGCCTCGGTTTCCGAGCGGTTTTCGACCCCTGGTAACCGACGTCCCGTTCTCGGCTCTAATGGACCACTCGACCTGGGACTCGGGCAGTAACTTTTTCTGATTCACTTCCAAGTAAGCACTGCACCAGCCCAAGCCGGAAAACTCGCCTAGTCATCTTTTTCAGAAGCCACAAGTCAAAACTGCGTTTTTCGCAACTTTGGCGCCCTGCAGACACACTCATCTTCCTTGGTTTGCCGCAAAGGTCCGCGATTGAAACTAGGCTCAGTATAGTTCACTATAAAACTGAAGCCACCCGTCTGGAGACATTTGCCGCCGAGCGGCGCCTCGGTTTCGAGCGGTTTTTCGACCCCTGGTAACCGACGTCCCGTTCTCGGCTCTAATGGACCACTCGACCTGGGACTCGGGCAGTAACTTTTTCTGATTCACTTCCAAATAAGCACTGCACCAGCCCAAGCCGGAAAACTCGCCTAGTCATCTTTTTCAGAAGCCACAAGTCAAAACTGCGTTTTTTCGCAACTTTGGCGCCCTGCAGACACACACATCTTCCTTGGTTTGCCGCAAAAGGTCCGCGATTGAAACTAGGCTCCAGTATAGTTCACTATAAAACTGAAGCCACCCGTCTGGAGACATTTGCCGCCGAGCGGCGCCTCGGTTTCCGAGCGGTTTTGGACCCCTGGTAACCGACGTCCCGTTCTCGGCTCTAATGGACCACTCGACCTGGGACTCGGGCAGTAACTTTTTCTGATTCACTTCCAAATAAGCACTGCACCAGCCCAAGCCGGAAAACTCGCCTAGTCATCTTTTCAGAAGCCACAAGTCAAAACTGCGTTTTTCGCAACTTTGGCGCCCTGCAGACACACACACATCTTCCTTGGTTTGCCGCAAAAGGTCCGCGATTGAAACTAGGCTCAGTATAGTTCACTATAAAATTGAAGCCACCCGTCTGGAGACATTTGCCGCCGAGCGGCGCCTCGGTTTCCGAGCGGTTTTTTCGACCCCTGGTAACCGACGTCCCGTTCTCGGCTCTAATGGACCACTCGACCTGGGACTCAGGCAGTAACTTTTTTCTGATTCACTTCCAAATAAGCACTGCACCAGCCCAAGCCGGAAAACTCGCCTAGTCATCTTTTTCAGAAGCCACAAGTCAAAACTGCGTTTTTCGCAACTTTGGCGCCCTGCAGACACACTCATCTTCCTTGGTTTGCCGCAAAGGTCCGCGATTGAAACTAGGCTCAGTATAGTTCACTATTAAACTGAAGCCACCCGTCTGGAGACATTTGCCGCCGAGCGGCGCCTCGGTTTCCGAGCGGTTTTGGACCCCTGGTAACCGACGTCCCGTTCTCGGCTCTAATGGACCACTCGACCTGGGACTCAGGCAGTAACTTTTTCTGATTCACTTCCAAATAAGCACTGCACCAGCCCAAGCCGGAAAACTCGCCTAGTCATCTTTTTCAGAAGCCACAAGTCAAAACTGCGTTTTTCGCAACTTTGGCGCCCGGCAGACACACTCATCTTCCTTGGTTTGCCGCAAAAGGTCCGCGATTGAAACTAGGCTCAGTATAGTTCACTATTAAACTGAAGCCACCCGTCTGGAGACATTTGCCGCCGAGCGGCGCCTCGGTTTCGAGCGGTTTTGGACCCCTGGTAACCGACGTCCCGTTCTCGGCTCTAATGGACCACTCGACCTGGGACTCGGGCAGTAACTTTTTTTTCTGATTCACTTCCAAATAAGCACTGCACCAGCCCAAGCCGGAAAACTCGCCTAGTCATCTTTTTCAGAAGCCACAAGTCAAAACTGCGTTTTTTCGCAACTTTGGCGCCCTGCAGACACACACATCTTCCTTGGTTTGCCGCAAAAGGTCCGCGATTGAAACTAGGCTCAGTATAGTTCACTATAAAACTGAAGCCACCCGTCTGGAGACATTTGCCGCCGAGCGGCGCCTCGGTTTCCGAGCGGTTTTTTCGACCCCTGGTAACCGACGTCCCGTTCTCGGCTCTAATGGACCACTCGACCTGGGACTCGGGCAGTAGCTTTTTTTTCTGATTCACTTCCAAATAAGCACTGCACCAGCCCAAGCCGGAAAACTCGCCTAGTCATCTTTTTCAGAAGCCACAAGTCAAAACTGCGTTTTTTCGCAACTTTGGCGCCCTGCAGACACACTCATCTTCCTTGGTTTGCCGCAAAAGGTCCGCGATTGAAACTAGGCTCAGTATAGTTCACTATTAAACTGAAGCCACCCGTCTGGAGACATTTGCCGCCGAGCGGCGCCTCGGTTTCCGAGCGGTTTTTTGGACCCCTGGTAACCGACGTCCCGTTCTCGGCTCTAATGGACCACTCGACCTGGGACTCGGGCAGTAACTTTTTTTTCTGATTCACTTCCAAATAAGCACTGCACCAGCCCAAGCCGGAAAACTCGCCTAGTCATCTTTTTCAGAAGCCACAAGTCAAAACTGCGTTTTTTCGCAACTTTGGCGCCCTGCAGACACACACATCTTCCTTGGTTTGCCGCAAAAGGTCCGCGATTGAAACTAGGCTCAGTATAGTTCACTATAAAACTGAAGCCACCCGTCTGGAGACATTTGCCGCCGAGCGGCGCCTCGGTTTCCGAGCGGTTTTTTCGACCCCTGGTAACCGACGTCCCGTTCTCGGCTCTAATGGACCACTCGACCTGGGACTCGGGCAGTAGCTTTTTTTTCTGATTCACTTCCAAATAAGCACTGCACCAGCCCAAGCCGGAAAACTCGCCTAGTCATCTTTTTCAGAAGCCACAAGTCAAAACTGCGTTTTTTCGCAATTTTGGCGCCCTGCAGACACACTCATCTTCCTTGGTTTGCCGCAAAGGTCCGCGATTGAAACTAGGCTCAGTATAGTTCACTATTAAACTGAAGCCACCCGTCTGGAGACATTTGCCGCCGAGCGGCGCCTCGGTTTCCGAGCGGTTTTGGACCCTGGTAACCGACGTCCCGTTCTCGGCTCTAATGGACCACTCGACCTGGGACTCGGGCAGTAACTTTTTTTTCTGATTCACTTCCAAATAAGCACTGCACCAGCCCAAGCCGGAAAACTCGCCTAGTCATCTTTTTCAGAAGCCACAAGTCAAAACTGCGTTTTTTCGCAACTTTGGCGCCCGGCAGACACACTCATCTTCCTTGGTTCGGCTGCAAAAGGTCCGCGATTGAAACTAGGCTCAGTATAGTTCACTATAAAACTGAAGCCACCCGTCTGGAGACATTTGCCGCCGAGCGGCGCCTCGGTTTCCGAGCGGTTTTTTCGACCCCTGGTAACCGACGTCCCGTTCTCGGCTCTAATGGACCACTCGACCTGGGACTCGGGCAGTAACTTTTTTTTCTGATTCACTTCCAAATAAGCACTGCACCAGCCCAAGCCGGAAAACTCGCCTAGTCATCTTTTTCAGAAGCCACAAGTCAAAACTGCGTTTTTTCGCAACTTTGGCGCCCTGCAGACACACACATCTTCCTTGGTTTGCCGCAAAAGGTCCGCGATTGAAACTAGGCTCAGTATAGTTCACTATAAAACTGAAGCCACCCGTCTGGAGACATTTGCCGCCGAGCGGCGCCTCGGTTTCCGAGCGGTTTTTTCGACGCGTGGTAACCGACGTCCCGTTCTCGGCTCTAATGGACCACTCGACCTGGGACTCGGGCAGTAACTTTTTTTTCTGATTCACTTCCAAATAGGCACTGCACCAGCCCAAGCCGGAAAACTCGCCTAGTCACCTTTTTCAGAAGCACCAAGTCAAAACTGCGTTTTTTCGCAACTTTGGCGCCCCGGGAGACACACTCATCTTCCTTTGTCCGGCCGCAAAAGGTCCGCAATTGAAGCTAGGCTCAGTATAGTTCACTTTAAAACTGAAGCCACCCGTCTGGAGACATTTGCCGCCGAGCGGCGCCTCGGTGTCCGAGCGGTTTTTTGGACCCCTGGTAACCGACGTCCCGTTCTCGGCTCTAGTGGGACCAATCGACCTGGGACTCGGGCAGTAACTTTTTTTTGTGATTCTCTTCCAAATAAGCACTGCACCAGCCCAAGCCGGAAAACTCGCCTAGTCATCTTTTTCAGAAGCCACAAGTCAAAACTGCGTTTTTTCGCAACTTTGGCGCCCGGCAGACACACTCATCTTCCTTTGTTCGGCTGCAAAAGGTCCGCGATTGAAACTAGGCTCAGTATAGTTCACTATAAAACTGAAGCCACCCGTCTGGAGACATTTGCCGCCGAGCGGCGCCTCGGTTTCCGAGCGGTTTTTTCGACCCCTGGTAACCGACGTCCCGTTCTCGGCTCTAATGGACCACTCGACCTGGGACTCGGGCAGTAACTTTTTTTTCTGATTCACTTCCAAATAAGCACTGCACCAGCCCAAGCCGGAAAACTCGCCTAGTCATCTTTTTCAGAAGCCACAAGTCAAAACCGCGTTTTTTCGCAGCTTTGGCGCCCGGCAGACACACTCATCTTCCTTGGTTCGGCTGCAAAAGGTCCGCGATTGAAACTAGGCTCAGTATAGTTCACTTTAAAACTGAAGCCACCCGTCTGGAGACATTTGCCGCCGAGCGGCGCCTCGGTTTCCGAGCGGTTTTTTCGACCCCTGGTAACCGACGTCCCGTTCTCGGCTCTAATGGGCCACTCGACCTGGGACTCGGGCAGTAACTTTTTTTTCTGATTCACTTCCAAATAAGCACTGCACCAGCCCAAGCCGGAAAACTCGCCTAGTCACCTTTTTCAGAAGCACCAAGTCAAAACCGCGTTTTTTCGCAGCTTTGGCGCCCGGCAGACACACTCATCTTCCTTGGTTCGGCTGCAAAAGGTCCGCGATTGAAACTAGGCTCAGTGTAGTTCACTTTAAAACTGAAGCCACCCGTCTGGAGACATTTGCCGCCGAGCGGCGCCTCGGTTTCCGAGCGGTTTTTTCGACCCCTGGTAACCGACGTCCCGTTCTCGGCTCTAATGGGACCACTCGACCTGGGACTCGGGCAGTAACTTTTTTTTCTGATTCACTTCCAAATAAGCACTGCACCAGCCCAAGCCGGAAAACTCGCCTAGTCATCTTTTTCAGAAGCCACAAGTCAAAACTGCGTTTTTTCGCAACTTTGGCGCCCTGCAGACACACTCATCTTCCTTGGTTTGCCCGCAAAGGTCCGCGATTGAAACTAGGCTCAGTATAGTTCACTATAAAACTGAAGCCACCCGTCTGGAGACATTTGCCGCCGAGCGGCGCCTCGGTTTCCGAGCGGTTTTTCGACCCCTGGTAACCGACGTTCCGTTCTCGGCTCTAATGGACCACTCGACCTGGGACTCCGGGCAGTAACTTTTTTTTTCTGATTCACTTCCAAATAAGCACTGCACCAGCCCAAGCCGGAAAACTCGCCTAGTCATCTTTTTAGAAGCCACAAGTCAAAACTGCGTTTTTCGCAACTTTGGCGCCCTGCAGACACACTCATCTTCCTTGGTTTTGCCGCAAAGGTCCGCGATTGAAACTAGGCTCAGTATAGTTCACTTTAAAACTGAAGCCACCCGTCTGGAGACATTTGCCGCCGAGCGGCGCCTCGGTTTCCGAGCGGTTTTTTCGACCCCTGGTAACCGACGTCACGTTCTCGGCTCTAATGGACCACTCGACCTGGGACTCGGGCAGTAACTTTTTTTTCTGATTCTTTTCAAAATAAGCACTGCACCAGCCCAAGCCGGTAAACTCGCCTAGTCACCTTTTTCAGAAGCATCAAGTCAAAACAGCGTTTTTCGCAACTTTGGCGCCCCGGCAGACACACTCATCTTCCTTGGTTCGGCTGCAAAAGGTCCGCGATTGAAACTAGGCTCAGTATAGTTCACTTTAAAACTGAAGCCACCCGTCTGGAGACATTTGCCGCCGAGCGGCGCCTCGGTTTCCGAGCGGTTTTTTGACCCTGGTAACCGACGTCCCGTTCTCGGCTCTAATGGACCAATCGATCTGGGACTCGGGCAGTAACTTTTTTCTGATTCACTTCCAAATAAGCACTGCACCAGCCCAAGCCGGAAAACTCGCCTAGTCATCTTTTTCAGAAGCCACAAGTCAAAACTGCGTTTTTCGCAACTTTGGCGCCCTGCAGACACACTCATCTTCCTTGGTTTGCCTGCAAAAGGTCCGCGATTGAAACTAGGCTCAGTATAGTTCACTATTAAACTGAAGCCACCCGTCTGGAGACATTTGCCGCCGAGCGGCGCCTCGGTTTCCGAGCGGTTTTGGACCCCTGGTAACCGACGTCCCGTTCTCGGCTCTAATGGACCACTCGACCTGGGACTCGGGCAGTAACTTTTTTTTCTGATTCACTTCCAAATAAGCACTGCACCAGCCCAAGCCGGAAAACTCGCCTAGTCATCTTTTTCAGAAGCCACAAGTCAAAACTGCGTTTTTCGCAACTTTGGCGCCCGGCAGACACACTCATCTTCCTTTGTTCGGCTGCAAAAGGTCCGCGATTGAAACTAGGCTCAGTATAGTTCACTATAAAACTGAAGCCACCCGTCTGGAGACATTTGCCGCCGAGCGGCGCCTCGGTTTCCGAGCGGTTTTTTCGACCCCTGGTAACCGACGTCCCGTTCTCGGCTCTAATGGACCACTCGACCTGGGACTCGGGCAGTAACTTTTTTTTCTGATTCACTTCCAAATAAGCACTGCACCAGCCCAAGCCGGAAAACTCGCCTAGTCATCTTTTTCAGAAGCCACAAGTCAAAACCGCGTTTTTTCGCAGCTTTGGCGCCCGGCAGACACACTCATCTTCCTTGGTTCGGCTGCAAAAGGTCCGCGATTGAAACTAGGCTCAGTATAGTTCACTTTAAAACTGAAGCCACCCGTCTGGAGACATTTGCCGCCGAGCGGCGCCTCGGTTTCCGAGCGGTTTTTTCGACCCCTGGTAACCGACGTCCCGTTCTCGGCTCTAATGGGCCACTCGACCTGGGACTCGGGCAGTAACTTTTTTTTCTGATTCACTTCCAAATAAGCACTGCACCAGCCCAAGCCGGAAAACTCGCCTAGTCACCTTTTTCAGAAGCACCAAGTCAAAACCGCGTTTTTTCGCAGCTTTGGCGCCCGGCAGACACACTCATCTTCCTTGGTTCGGCTGCAAAAGGTCCGCGATTGAAACTAGGCTCAGTGTAGTTCACTTTAAAACTGAAGCCACCCGTCTGGAGACATTTGCCGCCGAGCGGCGCCTCGGTTTCCGAGCGGTTTTTTCGACCCCTGGTAACCGACGTCACGTTCTCGGCTCTAATGGACCACTCGACCTGGGACTCGGGCAGTAACTTTTTTTTCTGATTCACTTCCAAATAAGCACTGCACCAGCCCAAGCCGGAAAACTCGCCTCGTCATCTTTTTTAGAAGCCACAAGTCAAAACTGGGTTTTTTCGCCACTTTGGCGCCCTGCAGACACACTCATCTTCCTTGGTTTGCCGCAGAAGGTCCGCGATTGAAAGTAGGCTCAGTATAGTTCACTTTAAAACTGAAGCCACCCGTCTGGAGACATTTGCCGCCGAGCGGCGCCTCGGTTTCGAGCGGTTTTTCGACCCCTGGTAACCGACGTCACGTTCTCGGCTCTAATGGACCACTCGACCTGGGACTCGGGCAGTAACTTTTTTTTCTGATTCTTTTCAAAATAAGCACTGCACCAGCCCAAGCCGGTAAACTCGCCTAGTCACCTTTTTCAGAAGCATCAAGTCAAAACAGCGTTTTTTCGCAACTTTGGCGCCCCGGCAGACACACTCATCTTCCTTGGTTCGGCTGCAAAAGGTCCGCGATTGAAACTAGGCTCAGTATAGTTCACTTTAAAACTGAAGCCACCCGTCTGGAGACATTTGCCGCCGAGCGGCGCCTCGGTTTCCGAGCGGTTTTTTGACCCCTGGTAACCGACGTCCCGTTCTCGGCTCTAATGGACCAATCGATCTGGGACTCGGGCAGTAACTTTTTTTCTGATTCACTTCCAAATAAGCACTGCACCAGCCCAAGCCGGAAAACTCGCCTAGTCATCTTTTTCAGAAGCCACAAGTCAAAACTGCGTTTTTTCGCAACTTTGGCGCCCTGCAGACACACTCATCTTCCTTGGTTTGCCGCAAAAGGTCCGCGATTGAAACTAGGCTCAGTATAGTTCACTATTAAACTGAAGCCACCCGTCTGGAGACATTTGCCGCCGAGCGGCGCCTCGGTTTCCGAGCGGTTTTTTGGACCCCTGGTAACCGACGTCCCGTTCTCGGCTCTAATGGACCACTCGACCTGGGACTCGGGCAGTAACTTTTTTTTCTGATTCACTTCCAAATAAGCACTGCACCAGCCCAAGCCGGAAAACTCGCCTAGTCATCTTTTTCAGAAGCCACAAGTCAAAACTGCGTTTTTTCGCAACTTTGGCGCCCGGCAGACACACTCATCTTCCTTTGTTCGGCTGCAAAAGGTCCGCGATTGAAACTAGGCTCAGTATAGTTCACTATAAAACTGAAGCCACCCGTCTGGAGACATTTGCCGCCGAGCGGCGCCTCGGTTTCCGAGCGGTTTTCGACCCCTGGTAACCGACGTCCCGTTCTCGGCTCTAATGGACCACTCGACCTGGGACTCGGGCAGTAACTTTTTTTTCTGATTCACTTCCAAATAAGCACTGCACCAGCCCAAGCCGGAAAACTCGCCTAGTCATCTTTTTCAGAAGCCACAAGTCAAAACCGCGTTTTTTCGCAGCTTTGGCGCCCGGCAGACACACTCATCTTCCTTGGTTCGGCTGCAAAAGGTCCGCGATTGAAACTAGGCTCAGTATAGTTCACTTTAAAACTGAAGCCACCCGTCTGGAGACATTTGCCGCCGAGCGGCGCCTCGGTTTCCGAGCGAGTTTTCGACCCCTGGTAACCGACGTCCCGTTCTCGGCTCTAATGGGCCACTCGACCTGGGACTCGGGCAGTAACTTTTTTTTCTGATTCACTTCCAAATAAGCACTGCACCAGCCCAAGCCGGAAAACTCGCCTAGTCACCTTTTTCAGAAGCACCAAGTCAAAACCGCGTTTTTCGCAGCTTTGGCGCCCGGCAGACACACTCATCTTCCTTGGTTCGGCTGCAAAAGGTCCGCGATTGAAACTAGGCTCAGTGTAGTTCACTTTAAAACTGAAGCCACCCGTCTGGAGACATTTGCCGCCGAGCGGCGCCTCGGTTTCCGAGCGGTTTTTTCGACCCCTGGTAACCGACGTCCCGTTCTCGGCTCTAATGGGACCACTCGACCTGGGACTCGGGCAGTAACTTTTTTTTCTGATTCGCTTCCAAATAAGCACTGCACCAGCCCAAGCCGGAAAACTCGCCTAGTCATCTTTTTCAGAAGCCACAAGTCAAAACTGCGTTTTTCGCAACTTTGGCGCCCTGCAGACACACTCATCTTCCTTGGTTTGCCGCAAAGGTCCGCGATTGAAACTAGGCTCAGTATAGTTCACTATAAAACTGAAGCCACCCGTCTGGAGACATTTGCCGCCGAGCGGCGCCTCGGTTTCGAGCGGTTTTCGACCCCTGGTCTCCGACGTTCCGTTCTCGGCTCTAATGGACCACTCGACCTGGGACTCGGGCAGTAACTTTTTTTTCTGATTCACTTCCAAATAAGCACTGCACCAGCCCAAGCCGGAAAACTCGCCTAGTCATCTTTTTCAGAAGCCACAAGTCAAAACTGCGTTTTTTCGCAACTTTGGCGCCCTGCAGACACACTCATCTTCCTTGGTTTGCCGCAAAAGGTCCGCGATTGAAACTAGGCTCAGTATAGTTCACTTTAAAACTGAAGCCACCCGTCTGGAGACATTTGCCGCCGAGCGGCGCCTCGGCTTCCGAGCGGTTTTTTCGACCCCTGGTAACCGACGTTCCGTTCTCGGCTCTAATGGACCACTCGACCTGGGACTCGGGCAGTAACTTTTTTTTCTGATTCACTTCCAAATAAGCACTGCACCAGCCCAAGCCGGAAAACTCGCCTAGTCATCTTTTTTAGAAGCCACAAGTCAAAACTGCGTTTTTTCGCAACTTTGGCGCCCTGCAGACACACTCATCTTCCTTGGTTTGCCGCAAAAGGTCCGCGATTGAAACTAGGCTCAGTATAGTTCACTTTAAAACTGAAGCCACCCGTCTGGAGACATTTGCCGCCGAGCGGCGCCTCGGTTTCCGAGCGGTTTTTTCGACCCCTGGTAACCGACGTCACGTTCTCGGCTCTAATGGACCACTCGACCTGGGACTCGGGCAGTAACTTTTTTTTCTGATTCTTTTCAAAATAAGCACTGCACCAGCCCAAGCCGGTAAACTCGCCTAGTCACCTTTTTCAGAAGCATCAAGTCAAAACAGCGTTTTTTCGCAACTTTGGCGCCCCGGCAGACACACTCATCTTCCTTGGTTCGGCTGCAAAAGGTCCGCGATTGAAACTAGGCTCAGTATAGTTCACTTTAAAACTGAAGCCACCCGTCTGGAGACATTTGCCGCCGAGCGGCGCCTCGGTTTCCGAGCGGTTTTTTGACCCCTGGTAACCGACGTCCCGTTCTCGGCTCTAATGGACCAATCGATCTGGGACTCGGGCAGTAACTTTTTTTCTGATTCACTTCCAAATAAGCACTGCACCAGCCCAAGCCGGAAAACTCGCCTAGTCATCTTTTTCAGAAGCCACAAGTCAAAACTGCGTTTTTTCGCAACTTTGGCGCCCTTCAGACACACTCATCTTCCTTGGTTTGCCGCAAAAGGTCCGCGATTGAAACTAGGCTCAGTATAGTTCACTATAAAACTGAAGCCACCCGTCTGGAGACATTTGCCGCCGAGCGGCGCCTCGGTTTCCGAGCGGTTTTTTCGACCCCTGATAACCGACGTCCCGTTCTCGGCTCTAATGGGACCACTCGACCTGGGACTCGGGCAGTAACTTTTTTTCTGATTCACTTCCAAATAAGCACTGCACCAGCCCAAGCCGGAAAACTCGCCTAGTCATCTATTTCAGAAGCCACAAGTCAAAACTGCGTTTTTTCGCAACTTTGGCGCCCTGCAGACACACTCATCTTCCTTGGTTTGCCGCAAAAGGTCCGCGATTGAAACTAGGCTCAGTATAGTTCACTTTAAAAATGAAGCCACCCGTGTGGAGACATTTGCCACCGAGCGGCGCCTCGGTTTCCGAGCGGTTTTTCGACCCCTGGTAACCGACGTCCCGTTCTCGGCTCTAATGGGACCACTCGACCTGGGACTCGGGCAGTAACTTTTTCTGATTCACTTCCAAATAAGCACTGCACCAGCCCAAGCCGGAAAAACTCGCCTAGTCATCTATTTCAGAAGCCACAAGTCAAAACTGCGTTTTTTCGCAACTTTGGCGCCCTGCAGACACACTCATCTTCCTTGGTTTGCCGCAAAAGGTCCGCGATTGAAACTAGGCTTAGCATAGTTCACTTTAAAACTGAAGCCACCCGTCTGGAGACATTTGCCACCGAGCGGCGCCTCGGTTTCCGAGCGGTTTTTCGACCCCTGGTAACCGACGTCCCGTTCTCGGCTCTAATGGGACCACTCGACCTGGGACTCGGGCAGTAACTTTTTTTTCTGATTCACTTCCAAATAAGCACTGCACCAGCCCAAGCCGGAAAACTCGCCTAGTCATCTATTTCAGAAGCCACAAGTCAAAACTGCGTTTTTTCGCAACTTTGGCGCCCTGCAGACACACTCATCTTCCTTGGTTTGCCGCAAAAGGTCCGCGATTGAAACTAGGCTCAGTATAGTTCACTTTAAAACTGAAGCCACCCGTCTGGAGACATTTGCCACCGAGCGGCGCCTCGGTTTCCGAGCGGTTTTTCGACCCCTGGTAACCGACGTCCCGTTCTCGGCTCTAATGGGACCACTCGACCTGGGACTCGGGCAGTAACTTTTTTTTCTGATTCACTTCCAAATAAGCACTGCACCAGCCCAAGCCGGAAAACTCGCCTAGTCATCTATTTCAGAAGCCACAAGTCAAAACTGCGTTTTTTCGCAACTTTGGCGCCCTGCAGACACACTCATCATCCTTGGTTTGCCGCAAAGGTCCGCGATTGAAACTAGCCTCAGCATACTTCACTTTAAAACTGAAGCCACCCGTCTGGAGACATTTGCCACCGAGCGGCGCCTCGGTTTCCGAGCGGTTTTTCGACCCCTGGTAACCGACGTCCCGTTCTCGGCTCTAATGGGACCACTCGACCTGGGACTCGGGCAGTAACTTTTTTTTCTGATTCACTTCCAAATAAGCACTGCACCAGCCCAAGCCGGAAAACTCGCCTAGTCATCTATTTCAGAAGCCACAAGTCAAAACTGCGTTTTTTCGCAACTTTGGCGCCCTGCCGCCACACCCGTCTTCCTTGGTTTGCCGCAAACGGTCCGCGATTGAAACTAGGCTCAGTATAGTTCACTATAAAACTGAAGCCCCCCGTCTGGAGACATTTGCCGCCGAGCGGCGCCTCGGTTTCCGAGCGGTTTTTTCGACCCCTGGTAACCGACGTCCCGTTCTCGGCTCTAATGGGACCACTCGACCTGGGACTCCGGGCAGTAACTTTTTTTCTGATTCACGTCCAAATAAGCACTGCACCATCCCAAGCCGGAAAACTCGCCTAGTCATCTTTTTCAGAAGCCACAAGTCAAAACTGCGTTTTTCGCAACTTTGGCGCCCTGCAGACACACTCATCTTCCTTGGTTTGCCGCAAAGGTCCGCGATTGAAACTAGGCTCAGTATAGTTCACTTTAAAACTGAAACCATCCGTCTGGAGACATTTGCCGCCGAGCGGCGCCTCGGTTTCCGAGCGGTTTTTTCGACCCTGGTCACCAACTTCCCGTTCTCCGCTCTAATGGGACCAGTCGACCTGGGACTCGGGCAGTAACTTTTTTTTGTGATTCTCTTCCAAATAAACACTGCACCAGCCCAAGCCGGAAAATTCGCCTTGTCATCTATTTCAGAAGCCACAAGTCAAAACTGCGTTTTTTCGCAACTTTGGCGCCCTGCAGACACACTCATCTTCCTTGGTTTGCCGCAAAAGGTCCGCGATTGAAACTAGGCTTAGCATAGTTCACTTTAAAACTGAACCCACCCGTCTGGAGACATTTGCCACCGAGCGGCGCCTCGGTTTCCGAGCGGTTTTTCGACCCCTGGTAACCGACGTCCCGTTCTCGGCTCTAATGGGACCACTCGACCTGGGACTCGGGCAGTAACTTTTTCTTCTGATTCACTTCCAAATAAGCACTGCACCGGAAAACTCGCCTAGTCATCTTTTTCAGAAGCCACAGGTCAAAACTGCGTTTTTTCGCAACTTTGGCGCCCTTCAGACACACTCATCTTCCTTGGTTTGCCGCAAAAGGTCCGCGATTGAAACTAGGCTCAGTATAGTTCACTATAAAACTGAAGCCACCCGTCTGGAGACATTTGCCACCGAGCGGCGCCTCGGTTTCCGAGCGGTTTTTCGACCCCTGGTAACCGACGTCCCGTTCTCGGCTCTAATGGGACCACTCGACCTGGGACTCGGGCAGTAACTTTTTCTTCTGATTCACTTCCAAATAAGCACTGCACCGGAAAACTCGCCTAGTCATCTTTTTCAGAAGCCACAGGTCAAAACTGCGTTTTTTCGCAACTTTGGCGCCCTTCAGACACACTCATCTTCCTTGGTTTGCCGCAAAAGGTCCGCGATTGAAACTAGGCTCAGTATAGTTCACTATAAAACTGAAGCCACCCGTCTGGAGACATTTGCCGCCGAGCGGCGCCTCGGTTTCCGAGCGGTTTTTTCGACCCCTGGTAACCGACGTCCCGTTCTCGGCTCTAATGGGACCACTCGACCTGGGACTCGGGCAGTAACTTTTTCTTCTGATTCACTTCCAAATAAGCACTGCACCGGAAAACTCGCCTAGTCATCTTTTTTCAGAAGCCACAAGTCAAAACTGTGTTTTTTCGCAACTTGGCGCCCTGCAGACACACTCATCTTCCTTGGTTTGCCGCAAAAGGTCCGCGATTGAAACTAGGCTCAGTATAGTTGACTTCAAAACTGAAGCCACCCGTCTGGAGACATTTGCCGCCGAGCGGCGCCTCGGTTTCCGAGCGGTTTTTCGACCCCTGGTAACGGACGTCCCGTTCTCGGCTCCTAATGGGACCACTCGACCTGGGACTCGGGCAGTAACTTTTTTTTCTGATTCACTTCCAAATAAGCACTGCACCATCCCAAGCCGGAAAACTCGCCTAGTCATCTTTTTTCAGAAGCCACAAGTCAAAACTGTGTTTTTTCGCAACTTGGCGCCCTGCAGACACACTCATCTTCCTTGGTTTGCCGCAAAAGGTCCGCGATTGAAACTAGGCTCAGTATAGTTCACTTCAAAACTGAAGCCACCCGTCTGGAGACATTTGCCGCCGAGCGGCGCCTCGGTTTCCGAGCGGTTTTTTCGACCCCTGGTAACCGACGTCCCGTTCTCGGCTCTAATGGGACCACTCGACCTGGGACTCGGGCAGTAACTTTTTTTTCTGATTCACTTCCAAATAAGCACTGCACCATCCCAAGCCGGAAAACTCGCCTAGTCATCTTTTTTCAGAAGCCACAAGTCAAAACTGTGTTTTTTCGCAACTTGGCGCCCTGCAGACACACTCATCTTCCTTGGTTTGCCGCAAAGGTCCGCGATTGAAACTAGGCTCAGTATAGTTCACTTCAAAACTGAAGCCACCCGTCTGGAGACATTTGCCGCCGAGCGGCGCCTCGGTTTCCGAGCGGTTTTCGACCCCTGGTAACCGACGTCCCGTTCTCGGCTCTAATGGGACCACTCGACCTGGGACTCGGGCAGTAACTTTTTTCTGATTCACTTCCAAATAAGCACTGCACCATCCCAAGCCGGAAAACTCGCCTAGTCATCTTTTTCAGAAGCCACAAGTCAAAACTGTGTTTTTTTCGCAACTTGGCGCCCTGCAGACACACTCATCTTCCTTGGTTTGCCGCAAAGGTCCGCGATTGAAACTAGGCTCAGTATAGTTCACTTCAAAACTGAAGCCACCCGTCTGGAGACATTTGCCGCCGAGCGGCGCCTCGGTTTCCGAGCGGTTTTTTCGACCCCTGGTAACCGACGTCCCGTTCTCGGCTCTAATGGGACCACTCGACCTGGGACTCGGGCAGTAACTTTTTTTTCTGATTCACTTCCAAATAAGCACTGCACCATCCCAAGCCGGAAAACTCGCCTAGTCATCTTTTTCAGAAGCCACAAGTCAAAACTGTGTTTTTTCGCAACTTGGCGCCCTGCAGACACACTCATCTTCCTTGGTTTGCCGCAAAAGGTCCGCGATTGAAACTAGGCTCAGTATAGTTCACTTCAAAACTGAAGCCACCCGTCTGGAGACATTTGCCGCCGAACGGCGCCTCGGTTTCGAGCGGTTTTTTCGACCCCTGGTAACCGACGTCCCGTTCTCGGCTCTAATGGGACCACTCGACCTGGGACTCAGGCAGTAACTTTTTTTCTGATTCACTTCCAAATAAGCACTGCACCATCCCAAGCCGGAAAACTCGCCTAGTCATCTTTTTCAGAAGCCACAAGTCAAAACTGTGTTTTTCGCAACTTGGCGCCCTGCAGACACACTCATCTTCCTTGGTTTGCCGCAAAGGTCCGCGATTGAAACTAGGCTCAGTAGAGTTCACTTCAAAACTGAAGCCACCCGTCTGGAGACATTTGCCGCCGAGCGGCGCCTCGGTTTCCGAGCGGTTTTTTCGACCCTGGTAACGGACGTCCCGTTCTCGGCTCTAATGGGACCACTCGACCTGGGACTCGGGCAGTAACTTTTTTTCTGATTCACTTCCAAATAAGCACTGCACCATCCCAAGTCGGAAAACTCGCCTAGTCATCTTTTTCAGAAGCCACAAGTCAAAACTGTGTTTTTCGCAACTTGGCGCCCTGCAGACACACTCATCTTCCTTGGTTTGCCGCAAAGGTCCGCGATTGAAACTAGGCTCAGTATAGTTCACTTCAAAACTGAAGCCACCCGTCTGGAGACATTTGCCGCCGAACGGCGCCTCGGTTTCCGAGCGGTTTTTTCGACCCCTGGTAACCGACGTCCCGTTCTCGGCTCTAATGGGACCACTCGACCTGGGACTCGGGCAGTAACTTTTTTTCTGATTCACTTCCAAATAAGCACTGCACCATCCCAAGCCGGAAAACTCGCCTAGTCATCTTTTTTCAGAAGCCACAAGTCAAAACTGTGTTTTTTCGCAACTTGGCGCCCTGCAGACACACTCATCTTCCTTGGTTTGCCGCAAAAGGTCCGCGATTGAAACTAGGCTCAGTATAGTTCACTTCAAAACTGAAGCCACCCGTCTGGAGACATTTGCCGCCGAGCGGCGCCTCGGTTTCCGAGCGGTTTTTTCGACCCCTGGTAACGGACGTCCCGTTCTCGGCTCTAATGGGACCACTCGACCTGGGACTCGGGCAGTAACTTTTTTTTCTGATTCACTTCCAAATAAGCACTGCACCATCCCAAGCCGGAAAACTCGCCTAGTCATCTTTTTTCAGAAGCCACAAGTCAAAACTGTGTTTTTTCGCAACTTGGCGCCCTGCAGACACACTCATCTTCCTTGGTTTGCCGCAAAAGGTCCGCGATTGAAACTAGGCTCAGTATAGTTCACTTCAAAACTGAAGCCACCCGTCTGGAGACATTTGCCGCCGAGCGGCGCCTCGGTTTCCGAGCGGTTTTTTCGACCCCTGGTAACGGACGTCCCGTTC
The DNA here is from genome assembly GCA_029168955.1 of Aplectana chamaeleonis. Classification (NCBI taxonomy): domain Eukaryota; kingdom Metazoa; phylum Nematoda; class Chromadorea; order Rhabditida; family Cosmocercidae; genus Aplectana; species Aplectana chamaeleonis. Next base: position 28,065 of record JAPDOI010000491.1, on the reverse strand, counting down.
TCGGCTCTAATGGGACCACTCGACCTGGGACTCGGGCAGTAACTTTTTTTTCTGATTCACGTCCAAATAAGCACTGCACCATCCCAAGCCGGAAAACTCGCCTAGTCATCTTTTTCAGAAGCCACAAGTCAAAACTGCGTTTTTTCGCAGCTTTGGCGCCCGGCAGACACACCCATCTTCCTTGGTTTGCCGCAAAAGGTCCGCGATTGAAACTAGGCTCAGCATAGTTCACTTCAAAACTGAAGCCACCCGTCTGGAGACATTTGCCACCGAGCGGCGCCTCGGTTTCCGAGCGGTTTTTTCGACCCCTGGTAACCGACGTCCCGTTCTCGGCTCTAAATGGACCAATCGATCTGGGACTCGGGCAGTAACTTTTTTTCTCTGATTCACTTCCAAATAAGCACTGCACCAGCCCAAGCCGGAAAACTCGCCAAGTCATCTTTTTCAGAAGCCACAAGTCAAAACTGCGCTTTTTTCGCAGCTTTGGCGCCCGGCAGACACACCCATCTTCCTTTGTTTGCCGCAAAAGGTCCGCGATTGAAACTAGGCTCAGTATAGTTCACTTTAAAACTGAAGCCACCCGTCTGGAGACATTTGCCGCCGAGCGGCGCCTCGGTTTCCGAGCGGTTTTTTCGACCCCTGGTAACCGACGTCCCGTTCTCGGCTCTAAATGGACCAATCGATCTGGGACTCGGGCAGTAACTTTTTTTTCTGATTCACTTCCAAATAAGCACTGCACCAGCCCAAGCCGGAAAACTCGCCTAGTCATCTTTTTCAGAAGCCACAAGTCAAAACTGCGCTTTTTTCGCAGCTTTGGCGCCCGGCAGACACACCCATCTTCCTTGGTTTGCCGCAAAAGGTCCGCGATTGAAACTAGGCTCAGTATAGTTCACTTCAAAACTGAAGCCACCCGTCTGGAGACATTTGCCACCGAGCGGCGCCTCGGTTTCCGAGCGGTTTTTTCGACCCCTGGTAACCGACGTCCCGTTCTCGGCTCAAAATGGACCAATCGATCTGGGGCTCGGGCAGTTACTTTTTTTTCTGATTCACTTCCAAATAAGCACTGCACCAGCCCAAGCCGGAAAACTCGCCTAGTCATCTTTTTCAGAAGCCACAAGTCAAAACTGCGCTTTTTTCGCAGCTTTGGCGCCCGGCAGACACACCCATCTTCCTTGGTTTGCCGCAAAAGGTCCGCGATTGAAACTAGGCTCAGTATAGTTCACTATAAAACTGAAGCCACCCGTCTGGAGACATTTGCCGCCGAGCGGCGCCTCGGTTTCCGAGCGGTTTTTTCGACCCCTGGTAACCGACGTCCCGTTCTCGGCTCTAATGGGACCACTCGACCTGGGACTCGGGCAGTAACTTTTTTTTCTGATTCACTTCCAAATAAGCACTGCACCAGCCCAAGCCGGAAAACTCGCCTAGTCATCTTTTTCAGAAGCCACAAGTCAAAACTGCGTTTTTTCGCAACTTTGGCGCCCTGCAGACACACTCATCTTCCTTGGTTTGCCGCAAAAGGTCCGCGATTGAAACTAGGCTCAGTATAGTTCACTATAAAACTGAAGCCACCCGTCTGGAGACATTTGCCGCCGAGCGGCGCCTCGGTTTCCGAGCGGTTTTTTCGACCCCTGGTAACCGACGTCCCGTTCTCGGCTCTAATGGACCACTCGACCTGGGACTCGGGCGGTAACTTTTTTTCTGATTCACTTCCAAATAAGCACTGCACCAGCCCAAGCCGGAAAACTCGCCTAGTCATCTTTCAGAAGCCACAAGACAAACCTGCGTTTTTTCGCACCTTTGGCCCCCTGCAGACACACTCATCTTCCTTGGTTTGCCGCAAAAGGTCCGCGATTGAAACTAGGCTCAGTATAGTTCACTTTAAAACTGAAGCCACCCGTCTGGAGACATTTGCCGCCGAGCGGCGCCTCGGTTTCCGAGCGGTTTTTTCGACCCCTGGTAAACGACGTCCCGTTCTCGGCTCTAAATGGACCAATCGAACTGGGACTCGGGCAGTAACTTTTTTTCTGATTCACTTCCAAATAAGCACTGCACCAGCCCAAGCCGGAAAACTCGCCTAGTCACCTTTTTCAGAAGCACCAAGTCGAAACCGCGTTTTTTCGCAGCTTTGGCGCCCGGCAGACACACCCATCTTCCTTGGTTTGCCGCAAAAGGTCCGCGATTGAAACTAGGCTCAGTGTAGTTCACTTTAAAACTGAAGCCACCCGTCTGGAGACATTTGCCGCCGAGCGGCGCCTCGGTTTCCGAGCGGTTTTCGACCCCTGGTAACCGACGTCCCGTTCTCGGCTCTAAATGGACCAATCGATCTGGGACTCGGGCAGTAACTTTTTTTTCTGATTCACTTCCAAATAAGCACTGCACCAGCCCAAGCCGGAAAACTCGCCTAGTCACCTTTTTCAGAAGCCACAAGTCAAAACTGCGTTTTTTCGCAACTTTGGCGCCCTGCAGACACACCCATCTTCCTTGGTTTGCCGCAAAAGGTCCGCGATTGAAACTAGGCTCAGTGTAGTTCACTTTAAAACTGAAGCCACCCGTCTGGAGACATTTGCCGCCGAGCGGCGCCTCGGTTTCCGAGCGGTTTTTTCGACCCCTGGTAACCGACGTCCCGTTCTCGGCTCTAAATGGACCAATCGATCTGGGACTCAGGGCAGTAACTTTTTTTCTGATTCACTTCCAAATAAGCACTGCACCAGCCCAAGCCGGAAAAACTCGCCTAGTCACCTTTTTCAGAAGCCACAAGTCAAAACCGCGTTTTTTCGCAGCTTTGGCGCCCGGCAGACACACTCATCTTCCTTGGTTCGGCTGCAAAAGGTCCGCGATTGAAACTAGGCTCAGTGTAGTTCACTTTAAAACTGAAGCCACCCGTCTGGAGACAAATTGCCACCGAGCGGCGCCTCGGTTTTCCGAGCGGTTTTCTGACCCCTGGTAACCGACGTCCCGTTCTCGGCTCTAAATGGACCAATCGATCTGGGACTCCGGGCAGTAACTTTTTTTCTGATTCACTTCCAAATAAGCACTGCACCAGCCCAAGCCGGAAAACTCGACTAGTCACCTTTTTCAGAAGCCACAAGTCAAAACCGCGTTTTTTCGCAGCTTTGGCGCCCGGCAGACACACTCATCTTCCTTGGTTTGCCGCAAAAGGTCCGCGATTGAAACTAGGCTCAGTATAGTTCACTTTAAAACTGAAGCCACCCGTCTGGAGACATTTGCCACCGAGCGGCGCCTCGGTTTCCGAGCGGTTTTTTCGACCCCTGGTAACCGACGTCCCGTTCTCGGCTCTAATGGACCACTCGACCTGGGACTCGGGCAGTAACTTTTTTTTCTGATTCACTTCCAAATAAGCACTGCACCAGCCCAAGCCGGAAAACTCGCCTAGTCACCTTTTTCAGAAGCACCAAGTCAAAACCGCGTTTTTTCGCAACTTTGGCGCCCTGCAGACACACTCATCTTCCTTGGTTTGCCGCAAAAGGTTCGCGATTGAAACTAGGCTCAGTATAGTTCACTTTAAAACTGAAGCCACCCGTCTGGAGACATTTGCCGCCGAGCGGCGCCTCGGTTTCCGAGCGGTTTTTTCGACCCCTGGTAACCGACGTCCCGTTCTCGGCTCTAATGGACCACTCGACCTGGGACTCGGGCAGTAACTTTTTTTTCTGATTCACTTCCAAATAAGCACTGCACCAGCCCAAGCCGGAAAACTCGCCTAGTCATCTTTTTCAGAAGCCACAAGTCAAAACTGCGTTTTTTCGCAACTTTGGCGCCCTGCAGACACACTCATCTTCCTTGGTTTGCCGCAAAAGGTTCGCGATTGAAACTAGGCTCAGTATAGTTCACTTTAAAACTGAAGCCACCCGTCTGGAGACATTTGCCGCCGAGCGGCGCCTCGGTTTCCGAGCGGTTTTTTCGACCCCTGGTAAACGACGTCCCGTTCTCGGCTCTAAATGGACCAATCGATCTGGGACTCGGGCAGTAACTTTTTTTCTGATTCACTTCCAAATAAGCACTGCACCAGCCCAAGCCGGAAAACTCGCCTAGTCACCTTTTTCAGAAGCACCAAGTCAAAACCGCGTTTTTTCGCAGCTTTGGCGCCCGGCAGACACACCCATCTTCCTTGGTTTGCCGCAAAAGGTCCGCGATTGAAACTAGGCTCAGTTTAGTTCACTTTAAAACTGAAGCCACCCGTCTGGAGACATTTGCCGCCGAGCGGCGCCTCGGTTTCCGAGCGGTTTTTTCGACCCCTGGTAAACGACGTCCCGTTCTCGGCTCTAAATGGACCAATCGATCTGGGACTCGGGCAGTAACTTTTTTTTCTGATTCACTTCCAAATAAGCACTGCACCAGCCCAAGCCGGAAAACTCGCCTAGTCACCTTTTTCAGAAGCCACAAGTCAAAACCGCGTTTTTTCGCAGCTTTGGCGCCCGGCAGACACACTCATCTTCCTTGGTTCGGCTGCAAAAGGTCCGCGATTGAAACTAGGCTCAGTTTAGTTCACTTTAAAACTGAAGCCACCCGTCTGGAGACATTTGCCACCGAGCGGCGCCTCGGTTTCCGAGCGGTTTTTTCGACCCCTGGTAACCGACGTCCCGTTCTCGGCTCTAAATGGACCAATCGATCTGGGACTCGGGCAGTAACTTTTTTTTCTGATTCACTTCCAAATAAGCACTGCACCAGCCCAAGCCGGAAAACTCGACTAGTCACCTTTTTCAGAAGCCACAAGTCAAAACCGCGTTTTTTCGCAGCTTTGGCGCCCGGCAGACACACTCATCTTCCTTGGTTTGCCGCAAAAGGTCCGCGATTGAAACTAGGCTCAGTATAGTTCACTTTAAAACTGAAGCCACCCGTCTGGAGACATTTGCCACCGAGCGGCGCCTCGGTTTCCGAGCGGTGCTTTCGGGCCCTGGTAACCGACGGCCCGTTCGCGGCCCTACGGGACCACTCGACCTGGGACTCGGGCAGTAACTTTTTTTCTGATTCACTTCCAAATAAGCACTGCACCAGCCCAAGCCGGAAAACTCGCCTAGTCACCTTTTTCCAGAAGCCACAAGTCAAAACCGCGTTTTTCGCAGCTTTGGCGCCCGGCAGACACACTCATCTTCCTTGGTTTGCCGCAAAAGGTCCGCGATTGAAACTAGGCTCAGTATAGTTCACTTTAAAACTGAAGCCACCCGTCTGGAGACATTTGCCACCGAGCGGCGCCTCGGTTTCCGAGCGTTTTTTTCGACCCCTGGTAAACGACGTCCCGTTCTCGGCTCTAATGGGACCACTCGACCTGGGACTCGGGCAGTAACTTTTTTTTTCTGATTCACTTCCAAATAAGCACTGCACCAGCCCAAGCCGGAAAACTCGCCTAGTCATCTTTTTCAGAAGCACTAAGTCAAAACTGCGTTTTTTCGCAACTTTGGCGCCCTGCAGACACACTCATCTTCCTTGGTTTGCCGCAAAAGGTCCGCGATTGAAACTAGGCTCAGTATAGTTCACTTCAAAACTGAAGCCACCCGTCTGGAGACATTTGCCACCGAGCGGCGCCTCGGTTTCCGAGCGGTTTTTTCGACCCCTGGTAACCGACGTCCCGTTCTCGGCTCTAATGGACCACTCGACCTGGGACTCGGCCAGTAACTTTTTTTTTCTGATTCACTTCCAAATAAGCACTGCACCAGCCCAAGCCGGAAAACTCGCCTAGTCACCTTTTTCAGAAGCCACAAGTCAAAACCGCGTTTTTTCGCAGCTTTGGCGCCCGGCAGACACACTCATCTTCCTTGGTTTGCCGCAAAAGGTCCGCGATTGAAACTAGGCTCAGTATAGTTCACTTTAAAACTGAAGCCACCCGTCTGGAGACATTTGCCACCGAGCGGCGCCTCGGTTTCCGAGCGTTTTTTTCGACCCCTGGTAACCGACGTCCCGTTCTCGGCTCTAATGGGACCACTCGATCTGGGACTCGGGCAGTAACTTTTTTTTTCTGATTCACTTCCAAATAAGCACTGCACCAGCCCAAGCCGGGAAACTCGCCTAGTCATCTTTTTCAGAAGCACTAAGTCAAAACTGCGTTTTTTCGCAACTTTGGCGCCCTGCAGACACACTCATCTTCCTTGGTTTGCCGCAAAAGGTCCGCGATTGAAACTAGGCTCAGTATAGTTCACTTCAAAACTGAAGCCACCCGTCTGGAGACATTTTCCACCGAGCGGCGCCTCGGTTTCCGAGCGGTTTTTTCGACCCCTGGTAACCAACGTCCCGTTCTCGGCTCTAAATGGACCAATCGATCTGGGACTCGGGCAGTAACTTTTTTTTCTGATTCACTTCCAAATAAATACAAATTAAATCCCTCACGGTCAGGAAAACCCCGGCCAGTTTCCGGACAGAGCGCCGCGAAGCGGCGCGAACCCCCCGGCTTACGGTTCCCGGACCAATCGCCGCGAAGCGGCGCTTTGGCCGTGGTTTTCCTGACCGTGAGACTTAATTTGTTCAGAAAAGCCACACAGTTTCCGGACAGAGCGCCGCGAAGCGTCGCTTTGGGCGGGGTTTTCCTGACCGTGACAGACCAAATTTGCTCAGAAAAGCCACACAGTTTCCGGACAGAGTGCCGCGAAGCGGCGCGAACCCCCCTGCTTACGGTTCCCGGACAAAGCGCCGCCAAGCGGCGCTTTGGCCGGGGTTTTCCTGACCGTGAGAGACTTAATTTGTTAAGAAAAGCCACACAGTTTCCGGACAGAGCGCCGCGAAGCGGCGCGAACCCCCCGGTTTACGGTTCCTGGACCAGTCGCCGCGAAGCGGCGCTTTGGCCGTGGTTTTCCTGACCGTGAGAGACTTGATTTGTTCAGAAAAGCCACACAGTTTCCGGACAGAGCGCCGCGAAGCGGCGCGAACCCCCCGGCTTATGGTTCCCGGACAAAGCGCCGCGAAGCGGCGCTTTGGCCGGGGTTTTCTTGACCGTGAGGGATTTAATTTGTTCAAAAAAGCCACACAGTTTCCGGACAGAGCGCCGCGAAGCGGCGCGAACCCCCCGGTTTACGGTTCCCGGACCAGTCGCCGCGAAGCGGCGCTTTGGCCGTGGTTTTCCTGACCGTGAGAGACTTAATTTGTTCAGAAAAGCCACACAGTTTCCGGACAGAGCGCCGCGAAGCGGCGCGAACTTCCCGGCTTACGGTTCCCGGACAAAGCGCCGCGAAGCGGCGCTTTGGCCGGGTCCTGTACTACTTGAAAATCTGAGAAGACTTCTTTTGAATCTTGATGCCACTACGAAAATGTAAAAAACACTTTATGTGATGACAGATGCTCAAACATTAATGTACTGCAACATGTTAACGCTAAACGTCATCATTTGGCCTCTGTTTCTGAAGCTGTGCAAAACGAAGGGAGCCTGGGCTAGAATTCATGAACGCTAAACCGGGAATCCCAGCAGGGTTTGTTTGGAAACGCTCGCAAACCGGCGATTCATCATCGCTAGGTTTGGTCAGGACTGGGCTACGCCTGGTTCCCATAAAACCTCACCGCCGAGGTGGTGGTTTGGTTTGGTTTGGTCCCAGCTGGGGCAGCTAACCAAACCAAACCTTGCGGGACCCAATGTGTACATGAATCCCAGCCCTGTTTGTGGACTTCGTTTCTCGCTGGCGACGTCTCAATGCTGAATTCGAAGGGTGCGGAATGAGGAGAGAAGGAAATACCTATTTGATGTTGAGACTTTTTGAGAACATTCGTGACTACTTTCTGAACTATCATCCTCGCTTCAATGCACCTGATACATTGCAGCGCACCCAGCAGTACAAGATGGCCTGTTACGATAATTTACTCTGTTCCCTCGCGGGCTTGTGCGGAGCGAGGGCAGAGAGAGCGGGAAAGTGTGGGGAGAAGGAGATGCAGCTTACGCTCGTAGACGCACGCGATTAACGGAAGTGAATTTCACTCGGAAACAGGATAACTGAAGTTATTATCAATTGTTCATTATCTTTATTAGAGCCTGCCTAACTTTCTATGAGTTATTTTGGGAATAAATTCAAAGCTTCGCTATTTTTCTGTTCTACTAAAACCCAACAGCTCTCGCATGGCGACCGGCCGGGGGCCTGCGGTCCTCCCCCTCTTGGAGCCCAGAGTTGCACCCCCCCTGGTTACCGAAACCGAGGGTGCTTTACCCTGTTACATGGTAGTATTCGGGAAAAGAAAATCTTCGAGTGGCCGATGGTCGTTGACTTAAAAACATTTTTGAAATGAACATATTACTGCCTCCCAGGACGGATGTCTGTCGCATGCTTCGCGGTGTCCCCGTGCAGTGCACGACGACACGAAATACCATCCAGCTGGCGCTAAACAGCGCGCACATTGTGGAAAAGTGTAGATTGGCCGCGACACAGGCACGAAACCGTCGCGCATAACAGCTCCCACGGGATTCGCCGCGCGCGAGTGCTGTCAGTGCTAGGCGTGATTGAGTGCTGCGCTGGGTGCGGCGGGTTGTACCAGTTCCTACACCGCAACACCGTCGCCGCGGCGCAAGAATGCACTAGGCCTTGGGTGGCGTTCACAGTTTTCGAGGCGCGACGCGACGCGATGGTACATGTCAGCGCGGCGCGAAATTCGCGTCGCGCCGAAATCATGGTGTAAAGGCGAAGCGAACTCTGGGCGACTACGCGCAATTGCGTACGTCCGCAATTTACCGTATACAAGCAAAATTAATCAATAAGTGATGTCATTCTGTTCATTTCAGTGTAATGCATCTTTTTTGATCTTTTATATGTATCTTTTATCGCTTCTATTTGCTTTCGTAATGACAATTTGCTCAATTAATGACAAAACAACGAAACAGACAAAGGATGGTTAGTATTTTTTTCGGAGTTGAATGTACAGAATAGGATATTTTTCGGTGAAATGAAACTGAATTATGCGCCTGTCGCTTGTATCATGAAAAACCTCAAAAACAAAGAACTTCGAAACATCACTGAAATCGATTAATGCCAGACAGCCTGAAATTCCAGAAAAGTAGACGATGGAAACATCGGAAAAAAAGGAGTGGAAGATACAGTAATGAAAAGGCTTGAGAAGAATCTAGACGCCTCGTGAGTCCCTGATGAGGCAAAAAAATTATGGCAATCGCTTCGCGACTGTCGTGTTGCAATGCAACGCGACGCGATAGACACGGAGCGATAATAATTTGCGCATCAAATCCGATGTACCGCTCCTCTGCACTGTGAACACCTAGCGACGACGCGACGTCGCTTGATCGATACGTAGGCTTATTATAACTTCGCGTCGCTCCGTGAATGAACTCTAGACGCCGCCTTACGGTGAGGACTATGAGAGATTCCTTAGGGGTCGTTTATGATTCCGCCGCCTAGCGGCGCGGCGAAGTGCAGTCTTATAATTTCGATCGTGCCGCGCCGCGTGATCAGTATTACAGAAATGCACTGTGCCGCGCCGCTCGGCGGCGGAAGTATGAAAGGCGTCGTTTATGCTTCCGCCGTCGAGCGGCGCGGCGAAGTGCAATCCTGTAATATCGATCGTGCCGCGCCACGTGATCAATACAGTAGGATTGCACTTCACCGCGCCGCTCGGCGGCGGAAGTATAAACGACCCCAAAGACCCCTTCCGAGTCGCGTGCCACATGAATGGGTCATCATTGATGTTTTCGCTCTACCTTGATTTCGAAACACATCTACGATTTGCGTCAGTGGGGATCCTTGGCGCGCATCCTGCTCGTGAGTCAATGGAATGTTTTAGAAAATCAATTCATTCGAAAAAGTCGACTATCGTATTCATCCGATTGTTCCGTAAATTTTCGAATATATTCGACTTTTCGAATAGTTCGGAATTTTTAAATTTTCGAATATTCGACTTTTCGAATAATTCGGGATTTTGAACTTTTAGAATATTCGACTTTTCGGATAATTCGGAATTTTGAAGTTTTTTGAATATTCGACTCTTCGAATAATTCGGGATTTTGAACTTTTCGAATATTCGACTTTTCAAATAATTCGGCAATTTGCCTTTTCCGAATACTCGACTTTTCGAATAATTCGAAGTCGACTTTTTCAGTCGAATGATTTTTGGAATCATCCTCCTTTAGCTTGTCTTTGTTTCCTTTGTCTCCTTTGTCTTTGTTTTCGTTGATCTGTGTTCAGCTTCCGATTTTTGAAAACTTTCAGCTGCCAGATGTGCTTGCAGAGCTTGCCGGCTGGCCAAGTGCGTTGCAGTGGGAATGGATAGAAAAGGTATGGTCTTCTCCACTTTCTGCTTGTTTTCGTCTCTTTTTTTTTGTGTGTGGTTGTCCGCCTTCGCTTCGATACGCCCGAAATTCATTGCGCGTTGATGATCGGGGTACGGCGCGAGGTTTGAGGGGTTTTGGTGCAGTTAAAACTGGGGTCATATAGATTGCAATTGATTGGTGACTGCAATCTTTAAAAGATGTCAAAAATTTTCACGTACTACCCGTGGGTTAGTTTTTTGACGATTTTGGGAGGTGAAGATTTCAAGAAAAAAAACCTAACATTTTGTGGCTTTCTTATGTTTGTATAGGCTATAAAACGGCGAAATTCACTTGGTTCCTTCGCGTGCTGGTGCGGAAAGGAGGTTAGAGGCAGTGAGAGAGCGTAGGGCAGACGGAGACTGAGGCGACGCGCGCGCCTCGAACGATGCGAATTTCGACGTTTTATAGAGGGTATTAATAATTAACACTAGGATCCCACTAAAGAGCTTTGGGGATTCTCGGTTTAACTTCTCTTGAAAGCATCCCCCCAAATTTTCCATTTCTACGCCCACCCACAGCATACCTTTTTTCGCAAGTTTTTACCTCTCCACTATACATTGGATCCGAGGCAAAAAATTTCGGATAATCGGATTTCGGGCTGATCCGAAAAACGGTTTTTTTCGGTGAATCGGATTTCGGTTCGATTCGGATTTGGCGTTTTTTTCGGTGAATCGGATTTCGGTTCGATTCGGATTTGGTCTTTTTTCGGTGATTCGGATTTCGGTTCGATTCGGATTTTCCCCTTTTTCGGTGATTCGGATTTCGGTTCGATTCGGATTTGGCGTTTTTTCGGTGAATCGGATTTCGGTTCGGTTCGGATTTGGCGTTTTTTCGGTGAATCGGATTTCGGTTCGATTCGAATTTGGCGTTTTTTCGATCACTTGGATGGATTCGGATACTCGATTCGGATAATGAGCCGGATACAACAGGAAAAAACTATTGGAGAGGGATCATCCCACAATTTTGCAGCATATGGTCTGAACTGAAGACACTATTTCCTGCGCGTGCTTGAAGAGCTGTTCATGTTTTCACACATACGTTAGAGGCTAAATTTTTTTTCAGAATCCATTTATTCATAATATTTTCGATCACATCAAAAATTTTCAATTTCATCATCTGTATTTGTTGCACGATTTCTTCATATAAATGCCTCATTCACTCCAGATCTTCGCTTTCGCTCTCTTTTGAGCTGTCATCAGCATCCATAGTAAGCCCATTGCATGCTGCGTACTCCTCAGCCCAGAAACGAGAGAGCCTGAAAATAAAGTGGAATTATCTAAACGTAACACCATGGGATTTTTCACGTTCTACTCACCTTTTATTCACTTCACATGTGTGAGCCTTCATCATGAGGAGCGTCCTGGCATTCCTACCTAAGAGCCGGCCTCTGCGTTTGTTGCCGAAAATGAGTCCAGCAAAACTGAATATACAAATTATAAGAAGAAGACGTAAAACCAATCCACTATTTGCTTGCCTTTAAATTCTTTCGCAATCTACTGACCCGGCCGGTGCCACACAGTAGTCAGGAACTGCTTGAGCTATAAGTGGAAAATCTCTAGCGTGATGTTTCCATCATTTGATGGTGTTCTTGTCGAACGAGAACCCCATCAAATGGAGGAAACATCACGCTAGAGACGCGAGAGAACGAGAACCCCATCAAATGGTGGAAACATCACCCCGTTTCGCTGTGTACAAGCCATTCTCTGAACACAAAAATACAATTAATTTTGTGTGAACCATGTCGCAACAAGCACGGCGGAGCAATGGATGGTTTCATTTTATAGGAATCTCACTGACGATTGATGGTCCTAGTTATCTAGAAGATGGTATGCGTGCTCACGGTCATGATGGGTTTTCTAAGCCTTCGTGGGTAATAGGAGACACTAGAAAAGTTAAGCATTCTGTCTATTCGTCCCAGCTCACTTCGCGTTGCGGCTGCGTCACGTGTGCACATATCTCACTGGATCTCACCCCTCACAGGACTCGAGTATTCAGATTGTGTTTCGAGTGTAAACTTGGGTTCTTTGACTTTCTCCACAAACATTTCCAGCAGTCTACCTGGGGGAAAACCAGGAACGATATGGCTCTTTTATGTCAGTCTAGACTTTTTTCATTCTACACAGCACCGGCTAGGGTCTCAGAAATACCTTTATAGTCCCTAAGCGTCGAAAAACAATCTCGAAACTATTCTAGAAGGCTTTCCGAGCTTTAGATCAAGAATCACTCGCTCTATTTCTCTAACCATTCCAAAGGATTTCGTGGTTTATGAGGCAAAGTTATAGTCGCATCTTAATCATCGTCTGCGATGGGCGTACTGAAACCTACCCGAATCTTGTTTAGGAACCTGAGAACGGACCTTTCAATGGTGTTCAGCCTAGCAAACAGTCCATTACGTATGTTATCCAAAAATAATGTTTTGACCAACAGAATTTAAAAAAGAGATGTTAAGAGTTTCTTGAAGGCCTAACTGGATAGAACTTTCCAACAATGACAGGTAGTTTCTTTTCGAAATCCTAGACTGATTTGCTTGACCATGGGTTGAGTGGTAGTTGCTCGTAATATTTAGAAATTCCTAATTACCGTCTTATCTAGCCCCAATTATGTGTACTATGCCATCTATTTCTGAGCTCAATACGGCGAATTGTTTTTTATTACAGCATTTATTCTCTAATTCTTACCTTGCAAACGAATAACTTGATTTGGCTCAATTCCTTGCTGTTCGTGAGCGCGACCTAATGCGAAACGGCGCGCGCGACGCCTTAACCGCCGCGTCGGGTATGCGACGCGCGCGGCGGTTTTAAATGGGACAGGGGCTCTCTTTACACCGAGGGAGGAGCTGTCCCGTTTTCGGAGTTTGAAACGTCACGCCACTCAACGCGAGCGAAGTGGTCCCGAGTGGAATTAGAGCCGCGAAAGGCGGGACAACTCCTCCCTCGGTGTGTAAAGGGCCCCTGTCCTGTTTTCAACGCGCAGTTACCGGCGACGGATAGGTAGGATCAAAGTGAAGTGGCATACAGGGTGTTAAAACAGAGCACCACATTTAAAGCATATTTTGAGAGCTTTTCGAACCCTTAAGCGAGAAGGTGGGGCGCCCTAGTGAGATGTATGTGAACGAATCGCAGTCGCAACCCGCCATGACCCGGGCAGATAGCACCAGCGTTTCGAATCGGCGAAATTATCGGTACCGTTTCCAATGTGCTGTTTCCGATTGTTTTGTGGTCTTCACCGTAAAATTGAATGCTTCGTCACTGCTGATTGCGGACCCAGCAACCGAATCGACAGCAAATAATTTTTCTTTTCGTCGCTTTTACACTCTAAGAGGATTCTCGCGTAAACCCTGACTTCCACATCTAATCCGTCGAGCCTTCTAGGCATTCAGTTCATCACCTTCTTTGAAGCGATACGAAGGCCGTCAGGAATGAGACATCGTGTGTGACTCGCTGTAATTTCTCGGATATACAGAAGAAATCGCTTCAGATATGTGTGCTCTGAAGTGCGAGAGAAAAAGTTCAGAACACTTGCAATCATCTTCGAGACAATAATGGAATAATCAGTACTTCAGTTTTAGCACTAAACTAGTTGGAAAAACGGCCCGTTCCGCTATCGAAGCAATGAAATGATGAAAAAAAAACCCTAAACATAAGTTGCCGCCAAATCAATTTCTCTGTCCGCAACCAGCAGCGACAAAGCTTCTAATTCTACGGCGGTAATTCAAGGAGGCTAAAAAGAAAACGTACCGGAGGGATAGATGCGGATTATTGGGATTTTGCACTAGAGAAGAAGAATATAGCCGCAAATATCCGAAAATGTATATGACAGAATTTTGAAACATTGAAACGGCCACTAGCAAGCGCGAAGACAGGCTTTCAATACGAGAAACAATCACAGTCAGGAAAAGTACCGTAGACTGACAGCGAAGGGAGAAAGGCACAACCAGAAAATTCTGGAATAAAATTCGAAATGTAGCCCGCGCTCGCGTCGCTATTGGAGCGCGTATATGGATCACTATTGAATCCTTCAAAGGCACCATACACCCTCAGATACGAAATTTGAAATTTTCGTGTAATTGTGTAGAAGGCCCCTCCTGTATAACACGTGCCAAATGCGAGATCTCAATTTCTCCAAATAAGCTAGATATAAGCGACCACCACGGGCCCGACCCCCTCCAGCCAATACGACAGGCCCGGCCCTCTTCCTGACTTTCGATCTCAATAGCGGCTACATTGATGGATGATTTTCAACCGAGTCATCGTTCTTCCTTCCCTTTCCAATTTATCTCCTCATCCTGTTTTGCTCTCGTGCCGCAACTGCGAATCAAGAGAAATACAGGCCTAAGACAACTCGTCCACCAAATTTTTGCCCTGAAAAAACAGGCATTTTCAAGGAGCCATATCTCCGTTCGTAGGGGGTCTTGGACGATTTCAGAAATACCATTGTGATCAGAGTGTGACCGTCTCCAAGATGAAGATGAAATCTAGAAAAACAATTCCCTGGGTGTCCTTTGCCTTCAAACTAGCACGATTGAATCGAATCGTGACGCATTTCGGATAATCGAAAACTCGATTCATGAATCGAATCCTGTGTAATTCGGTGAATCGGATTTCGGTTCGATTCGGATTTGACGGTTTTCCGGTGAATCGAATTTCGGTTCGATTCGGATTTGGCGTTTTTTCAGTGAATCGGATTTCGGTTCGATTCGGATTTTGCGTTTTTTCGGTGAATCGGATTTCGGTTCGGTTCGGATTTGGCGTTTTTCGGTGATTCGGATTTCGGTTCGGTTCGGTTTTGGGGTTCTTTCGGTGATTCGGATTTCGGCTCGGTTCGGATTTGGCGTTTTTTCGGTGATTCGGATACCGAATCGTCAAAATTTCGAATCATTCGGACGGATATCCGAAATTATCCGAATCGGATCCAATGTATAATCTCCACCGTTGTCCCACGGGACAGCATCTTCCTAACCCTGGGTCACCCCCCCCCCTTCTCGAGCGACGTCTCACTCAGCCCCGCCGCCTCAACTATTATAGGTGTGGCGACCGGGGGAGCTTGAACTGTAAAAATTAGTTTTTGAAAATTTTGACTCTTTCAAAAGCTTTTTAGGCCGCTCCAATCAAATTGGCGCTGTAATCTAGTTGGACGAAGGTAATGATAGCTATGACTAGGCTCAAACAGTGGTCTTCACTACTGTTCAAGTACGCGGACAAGTTCATGTCTAACGGTGAATGTGGAGAGCCTCATGGTATATTTCTGAGGTCGAAAAAGTGCAAGTGCAGACGTTGTGGTGAAAAATGTTGTTCTCAAACCTTAACAGGAGTGATTTTTTGGACGTTTTTAGCATTTTCAGAACTAATTTTCAATAAACTTTAAAACATATTTTGCCGTATTAAAATTGTTATATTTTTCTTTGTATGCGAGATCTAGTCGTGGAACTAAGATTGGGCATGGTTCAGGTCCGGGGTATTAGGTACTTGCCGGCCCGATGTATGAACTATTTTTGAAAAAATTGGTAGTTTTGAGGGATTGAGCGAATAAATTGACGAATCCCTGAAACCTATTCGCATGGATCTAGGTTTGAGGAAATCGCCGATTCTGTCGGGCAGGTTTCCGCCTGACGCGGTCAATCCGCATTTCCGCCGATGTGCGCCGTCGTAGTAGTCAGCCTTGTCCAGGGGTGCGTTCCAAAAAGATTTTCTTGGGAGAAAAAATGGGTCTGACAAGAGATAACGAAAAATAGTCTAATAGATAGGCTCATTTCAAGCAATCTGTGGTAACCTTGATGAACTCACGTTATTGGGAGTATTCTGGCTCCCGTACAGCTGCTTCTGCGAGTATTTTGGCTCGCAAAACGGTTTATTAGCGAATGACACACGGTGGTGCGACAGTAGGTAGAATGCTCTACAACATAGGCGTGGCCTCTTATTATTGGCGAGGACACGCCCAACATCTGTTAGGTTATTACAAGAGTCTTCGATAGGAACATAAAGTATATTTACAAGCACCATAGGCGGCAAGATGACAGTGATGCCAACCAGGATTACTATACACTACGGACCACTTCTGGCGGTTCTGGTAGATTACCAGAACATTCCGCTGCCAGAAAAGGGAAGAAACAACCAATCATAGTTCAAATTATGATATGCACACACACACTATACTTCGGCGACTCGAATTTTTTTTCGAATAATCGAGTTTTCGACTAAGTCGATTTTTTTTTGAAATTTTTGAATAATTTTTTTAAAATTTCGAATAATCGAGTTTTCGACTAACTCGATTTTTCAACATTTCGAATAATCGAGTAGTTGAATCGACTCGATTTTTCGAATTATCGAATGGTCATGTTTTTGACTTACTTAGTTTTTCCAATTTTGAACAATTGAGTTTCTGAAGCACCTTATCTCGACTATTTTGAGCTTATCACATTCTACTGCTTCAAGACATTGATTAAAAGTATATCTGGCAATGAAAAACGCCATCTTCACACAGTAAGGCGGCCGGAACCAATATTCATGTATTAATGTCAATTAGCAATATCCATCGAACAAATTCTAAAAGCTTTAGAAAACCAAACAAATTTCACTATAGGAGAGAAATACGGTTCAACGAGATCATTTAATGGATGAACAATCAGAATTCCTCTTTGGAGACGATAATCATGGAAAAAGCCGGAGCTGAGTGTAACAATAATAAGCCAGGGCAAGTCGAAGTCTGCCTCTAGATCATCCAAACTCATAGTGAACTCTCCGTCATCATATTCAGCCTCTTCGGCTAAACTTTAGCCGTTTTCCTCGTCTTTTTAGCCTTCATGACCTTTTTCGTCTTCTTGCCCGATTTTTCCGACGGAGAGTGCAGCTTCTCCTCCGTATCTGCGAAGCTGTGCTTCTGTTGCCTCAATAGAAGATGGTAGTTTTCTGGATCTTCCACCTTTTTTCTAAGAGAAAGGAGGATAAAGCCAAGCATCAAAAACAAATTCGAAAACCAAAAGTTTCGGTTGCACTGCGACGTTCCGCTGGTCCAAATGCATTCAAGCCTCTTGGATGCCTTTTTTTCTCGAGCAAGCTGAAATAATTGACCGTCATGTATTAATTTCCAAGCTATCGCGACCGTCTTGTTATCTCAGATGAGTTTATCGTTATGCTCACACCTGAGGATTCAGGATTTTTGGCGTAAATCAATGCCGGCAATAAGTGAAAAAGATGGTCGTGGGCCGTACGAGAACATTGGAGAACTATGAGCAAATAACAACTGGCGGCAAATTAGGTGCATGGTCTGCAACTGTATTTTGAAACTGTTTAACTGACGGAGAACTTCTTCGACTCGAAACAGTCGACTATCGAATTTATTCGACTGTTCGGGTATATCGAATAATCGAGTCTGCGTTTTGAAAATTTCGAATAATCGAGTTTTCGACTAACTCGATTTTCAGGAATTTCGAATAATCGAGTAGTCGAATGACTCGATATCGACTGTTTCAGTCGATACCAAGACTCGATGACTCGACTCGACATAAGTATAACACACACTGCCTTATTTGGAACGGCATCGATGAATTACGGTAACCTTGTGGCATTGATTGCATAGAAAAGGTAACGATTATTCTATCAAAAAGGGGTCTTCCAAGCAAAAGAGGTTTGGTTGGCGTCAGAAACGTTCCAACAAAAAGGGAACAATAGGTAAGTTGAATGAGGAGAGTCTACAAAAAGTGAACAATTCTATCAAAAAGGGGTTTTCCAAGCAAAAGAGGTTTGGTTGGCGTCAGAAACGTTCCAACAAAAAGGGAACAATAGGTAAGTAGAATGAGGAGAGTCTACAAAAAGTGAACAATATTTTCTGAGACTGATTTTCCTGGCCGATACTTCTTAACAGCAAAAACAAACCGTTGTGGTACTTCTAGAGGAAGAGTTCAATGGTTTCCAAGAATGGACTTCTATTCGTTGACGAGAATATAAGAAAATATTCTCATTAGATGCTGCACTTTGGTTTCGCTTCTCGTAGCAACTGAGCCAACCGTCCGTCTGTGTTTTTGCATCATCTTCTATTCTGATGGTAAGTATTAGGTTTACATGCACATACTTTTAACGGTTCTCGTGTAGTCAAGACGAGTTTTGGAACCACAGAGTGCTTCCCTGTAGAACACCGCAACGGTTTGTTTTGCTGTTAAGAAGTATCGGCCAGGAAAATCAGTCTCAGAAAATATTGTTCACTTTTGTAGACTCTCCTCATTCTACTTACCTATTGTTCCCTTTGTTGGAACGTTTCTGACGCCAACCAAACCTCTTTTTGCTTGGAAAACCCTTTTTGATAGAATTGTTCACTTTTGTAGACTCTCCTCATTCAACTTACCTATTGTTCCCTTTTGTTGGAACGTTTCTGACGCCAACCAAACCTCTTTGCTTGGAAGACCCTTTTTGATAGAATTGTTCACTTTTTATTGATATTACGAAGTAATATCCCTGAAAAATCTTCAATAATTTTCGAATAGCATGAATTGCTATAATAATCAGTAAGCAACAAAGTTGGTGCGCACCCTAAAAATGAAGCGCTACTCACTTTCCACGACGTCCTGCTGATGTCAGAAAATGCCCTATGCACTTGGCACCACCTTGGCACGACGTCCCGATGACGTCACCAGATGCTTTATGCACTTGGTACGATCGACGTTCTGATGACGTCATCAGATGCCCTGTGTAATTTACATGACATCCTGATGACGTCATCAGATGCCCTATGTACTTTACATGACACCCTGATGACGTCATCAGATGCCCTATGTACTTTACATGACACCCTGATGACGTCATCAGATGCCCTATGTACTTTACATGACACCCTGATGACGTCATCAGATGCCCTATGTACTTTTACATGACACCCTGATGACGTCATCAGATGCCCTATGTACTTTACATGACACCCTGATGACGTCATCAGATGCCCTATGTACTTTACATGACACCCTGATGACGTCATCAGATGCCCTATGTACTTTACATGACATCCTGATGACGTCATCAGATGCCCTATGTACTTTACATGACACCCTGATGACGTCATCAGATGCCCTATGTACTTTACATGACACCCTGATGACGTCAGCAGATGCCCTGTGTACTTTACATGACATCCTGATGACGTCATCAGATGCCCTATGTACTTTACATGACACCCTGATGGCGTCATCAGATGCCCTATGTACTTTACATGACACCCTGATGACGTCATCAGATGCTCTATGTACTTTACATGACACCCTGATGACGTCATCAGATGCCCTATGTACTTTACATGACACCCTGATGACGTCATCAGATGCCCTATGTATTTTACATGACACCCTGATGACGTCATCAGATGCCCTATGTACTTTACATGACACCCTGATGACGTCATCAGATGCCCTATGTACTTTACATGACACCCTGATGACGTCATCAGATGCCCTATGTACTTTACATGACATCCTGATGACGTCATCAGATGCCCTATGTACTTTACATGACACCCTGATGACGTCATCAGATGCCCTATGTACTTTACATGACACCCTGATGACGTCATCAGATGCCCTATGTACTTTACATGACACCCTGATGACGTCATCAGATGCCCTATGTACTTTACATGACACCCTGATGACGTCATCAGATGCCCTATGTACTTTACATGACACCCTGATGACGTCATCAGATGCCCTATGTACTTTACATGACACCCTGATGACGTCATCAGATGCCCTATGTACTTTACATGACACCCTGATGACGTCATCAGATGCCCTATGTACTTTACATGACACCCTGATGACGTCATCAGATGCCCTATGTACTTTACATGACACCCTGATGACGTCATCAGATGCCCTATGTACTTTACATGACACCCTGATGACGTCATCAGATGCCTTATGTACTTTACATGACACCTGATGACGTCATCAGATGCCTTATGTACTTTACATGACATCCTGATGACGTCATCAGATGCCCTATGTACTTTTACATGACACCCTGATGACGTCATCAGATGCCCTATGTACTTTACATGACACCCTGATGACGTCATCAGATGCCCTATGTACTTTACATGACACCCTGATGACGTCATCAGATGCCCTATGTACTTTACATGACACCCTGATGACGTCATCAGATGCCCTATGGACTTTACATGACATCCTGATGACGTCATCAGATGCCCTATGTACTTTACATGACACCCTGATGACCGCATCAGATGCCTATATACTTTACATGACACCCTGATGACATCATCAGATGCCCTATGTACTTTACATGACACCCTGATGACGTCATCAGATGCCCTATGTACTTTACATGACACCCTGATGACGTCATCAGATGCCCTATGTACTTTACATGACACCCTGATGACGTCATCAGATGCCCTATGTACTTTACATGACACCTGATGACGTCATCAGATGCCCTATGTACTTTACATGACACCCTGATGACGTCATCAGATGCCCTATGTACTTTACATGACATCCTGATGACGTCATCAGATGCCCTATGTACTGATAGCCTGCGACCACTGGCAGTGGCTAGTGGCAGGAACGAGGAACGAGGGACGAGGAACGAGGGACGAGGAACGAGGGACGAGGAACGAGGGACGAGGAACAGGACACGAGGGACGCGTTACAAGAAAAAACGCGAATTTTAGCTAAGCTTCCGCCGATCTAACTTTGTTAATTTTCAATCGATTTGGCTCAAATTTTGTCAGCGGGTGTCTTCTATACTCTCTCACTTATATCCAGAAGGAAATCTCTAGAAAATTTGTTTTACAGGTTTTATTAACTACTTTACCAAAATCTAAGTGATCACAAGTGCCAGGCAAAACCAAACCTCCTGATGACGTCATCAGATGCCTTATGTACTTTACATGACACCCTGATGACGTCATCAGATGCCCTATGTACTTTACATGACACCCTGATGACGTCATCAGATGCCTTATGTACTTTACATGACACCCTGATGACGTCATCAGATGCCCTATGTACTTTACATGACACCCTGATGACGTCATCAGATGCCCTATGTACTTTAGATGACACCCTGATGACGTCATCAGATGCCCTATGTACTTTACATGACACGCTGATGACGTCATCAGATGCCCTATGTACTTTACATGACACCCTGATGACGTCATCAGATGCCCTATGTACTTTACATGACATCCTGATGACGTCATCAGATGCCCTATGTACTTTACATGACACCCTGATGACGTCATCAGATGCCCTATGTACTTTACATGACACCCTGATGACGTCATCAGATGCCCTATGTACTTTACATGACACCCTGATGACGTCATCAGATGCCCTATGTACTTTACATGACACCCTGATGACGTCATCAGATGCCCTATGTACTTTACATGACACCCTGATGACGTCATCAGATGCCCTATGTACTTTACATGACACCCTGATGACGTCATCAGATGCCCTATGTACTTTACATGACACCCTGATGACGTCATCAGATGCCCTATGTACTTTACATGACACCCTGATGACGTCATCAGATGCCCTATGTACTTTACATGACATCTCTGATGACGTCATCAGATGCCCTATGTACTTTACATGACACCCTGATGACGTCATCAGATGCCTTATGTACTTTACATGACACCCTGATGACGTCATCAGATGCCTTATGTACTTTACATGACATCCTGATGACGTCATCAGATGCCCTATGTACTTTACATGACACCCTGATGACGTCATCAGATGCCCTATGTACTTTACATGATTTACTCCTGATGACGTCATCAGATGCCCTTATGTACTTTACATGACATCCTGATGACGTCATCAGACTGCCCTATGTACTCTTACATGACACCCTGATGACGTCATCAGATGCCTTATGTACTTTACATGACACCCTGATGACGTCATCAGATGCCCTATGCGTACTTTACATGACAGCCCTGATGACGTCATCAATAGATGCCCTATGTACTTTACATGACACCCTGATGACGTCATCAGGATGCCCTATGTACTTTACATGACAGACCCCTGATGACGTCATCAGATGCCCTATGTACTTTACATGACATCCTGATGACGTCATCAGATGCTCCTATGTACTTTACATGACACCCTGATGACGTCATCAGGATGCCCTATGTACTTTACATGACATCCTGATGACGTCATCAGATGCCCTATGTACTGATAGCCTGCGACCACTGGCAAGTGGCTGAGTGGCAGGAACGAGGAACGAGGGACGAGGAACGAGGGACGAGGAACGAGGGACGAGGAACGAGGGACGAGGAACAGGACACGAGGGACGCGTTACAAGAAAAAACGCGAATTTTAGCTAAGCTTCCGGCCGCCATCTAACTTTTGTTAATTTTTCAATCGATTTGAGAAACTCAAATTATTGGTCAGCGGGGTGTCTTCTATACTCTCTCACTTATATCCAGAAGGAAATCTCTAGAAAATTTGTTTTACAGATTTGCTAGATTTTACAACTACTTTACCAAAATCTGCGATCACAAGTGCCAGGCAAAACCAAACCTCCTGATGACGTCATCAGATGCCTTATGTACTTTACATGACACCCTGATGACGTCATCAGATGCCCTATGTACTTTACATGACATTCCCTGATGACGTCGCTATCAGATGCTCATTATGTACTTTACATGACACCTCTGATGACGTCATCAGATGCCTCAATGCGTACTTTACATGACACCTCTGATGACGTCATCAGATGCCCTATGTACTTGAAGGCATTTGACACCCTGATGACGTCATCAGATGCCCCTATGGTACTTTACATGACACCCTGATGACGTCATCAGATGCCCTATGTACTTTTTACATGACACCCTGATGACGTCGCCATCAGATGCCCTATGTACTTTACATGACATCCTGATGACGTCATCAGATGCCCTATGTACTTTACATGACACTCCTGATGACGTCATCAGATGCCCTATGTACTTTTTACATATGACATCCTCTTCGATGACGTCCAATCAGATGCCCTATGTACTTTACATGACACCCTGATGACGTCATCAGATGCCCTATGTACTTTACATGACACTCTGATGACGTCATCAGATGCCCTATGTACTTTGTTACATGACACCCTGATGACGTCATCAGATGCCCTATGTACTTTACATGACACCCTGATGACGTCATCAGATGCCCTATGTACTTTGGCGCATGACACCCTGATGACGTCATCAGATGCTCCTATGTACTTTACATGACACCCTGATGACGTCATCAGATGCCCTATGTACTTTACATGACACCCTGATGACGTCATCAGATGCCCATGATGTACTTTACATGACACCCTGATGACGTCATCAGATGCCTTATGTACTTTACATGACACCCTGATGACGTCATCAGATGCCTTATGTACTTTACATGACATCCTTGATGACGTCATCAGATGCCCTATGTACTTTTACATGACACCCTGATGACGTCATCAGATGCCCTATGTACCTTACATGACACCCTGATTGACGTCATCAGATGCTCCTATGTACTTTTTAGGCGCTATGACAACCTCCTGATGACGTCATCAGATGCCCTATGTACTTTATACATGACACCCTGATGACGTCATCAGATGCCCTATGTACTTTACATGACATCCTGATGACGTCATCAGATGCCCTATGTACTTTACATGACACCCTTGGGATGACGTCATCAGATGCCTTATGTACTTTACGATGATTGAATTCCCTGATGAGCGTCATCAGATGCCCTATGTGAAGCTCTTTACATGACACCCTGATGACGTCATCAGATGCCCTATGTACTTTACATGACACCCTGATGACGTCATCAGATGCCCTATGTACTTTACATGACATTTCCTGATGACGTCATCAGATGCCCTATGTACTTTTACATGACACCCTGATGACGTCATCAGATGCCCTATGTACTTTTACATGACACCCCGATGACGTCATCAGATGCCCTATGTACTTTGCATGACATCCTGATGACGTCATCAGATGCCTTATAAGTTTTTTACATGACACCCTGATGACGTCATCAGATGCCCTATGTACTTTACATGACACCCTGATGACGTCATCAGATGCCCTATGTACTTTACATGACACCCTGATGACGTCATAAGATGCCCTATGTACTTTATATGACACCCTGATGATGTCATCAGATGCCCTATGTACTTTACATGACACCTGATGACGTCATCAGATGCCCTATGTACTTTACATGACACCCTGATGACGTCATCAGATGCCCTATGTACTTTACATGACACCCTGATGACGTCATCAGATGCCCTATGTACTTTACATGACACATCCTGATGACGTCCATCAGATGCTCCTATGTACTTTTACATGACACCCCGATGACATGTCATCAGATGCCCTATGTGTACTTTACATGACACCCTGATGACGTCATCACAGATGCCTTATGTACTTTTACATGACACCCTGATGACGTCATCAGATGCCCTATGGCTCTTACATGACACCCTGATGACGTCATCATGATGCTCCTATGTACTTTACATGACACCCTGATGACGTCATCAGATGCCCTATGTACTTTACATGACACCTCTGATGACGTCATCAGATGCCTTTATGTACTTTACATGACACCCTGATGACGTCATCAGATGCTCCTATGTACTCTTACATGACACACCCTGATGACGTCATCAGATGCCTTATGTACTTTACATGACACCCTGATGACGTCATCAGATGCCCTATGTACTCTTTACAGATGACACCCTTTGATGACGTCATCAGATGCCCTATGTACTTTACATGACACCCTGATGACGTCATCAGATGCCCTATGTACTTTACATGACACCCTGATGACGTCATCAGATGCCCTGAATGTACTTTACATGACACCCTGATGACGTCATCAGATGCCCTATGTACTTTACATGACATCCTGATGACGTCATCAGATGCCCTGTATGTAATTTACATGACACCCTGATGACGTCATCAGATGCCCTATGTACTTTTACATGACAGGCCTTTCGATGACGTCATCAGATGTCGCCTATGTACTTTACATGACACCCTGATGACGTCATCAGATGCCCTATGATTACTTTCAGCATGACACCCTGATGACGTCATCAGATGCCCTATGTACTTTTTATATGATACCCTGATGACGTCATCAGATGCCCGGCTATGTACTCTTAGCATGACACCCTGAATGACGTCATCAGATGCCCTACTTGTACTTTTTACATGACACCCTGATGACACAGTCATCCAGATGCTCCTATGTACTTTTTACATGACACCCTGATGACGTCATCAGATGCCCTATGTACTTTACATGACACCCTGATGACGTCATCAGATGCTCCTATGTACTTTACATGACACCCTGATGACGTCATCAGATGCCTTATGTACTTTGAAGATGACACCCTGATGACGTCATCAGATGCCTTATGTACTTTACATGACACTTCTGATGACGTCATCAGATGCCCTATGTACTTTACATGACACCCCTGATGACGTCATCAGATGCCCTATGTACTTTTATACATTGACACCCTGATGACGTCATCAGATGCCCTATCACGTACTTTAGCATGACACCCTGATGACGTCATCAGATGCCCTATGCGTAACTTTACACTGACACCCTGATGACGTACAACAGACACCTGCCCTATGTACTTTTTACATGACATCCTGATGACGTCATCAGATGCACCTATGTTACTTTACATGACACCCTTCGATGACGTCATCAGATGCCTTATGTACTCTTTACATGACACCCTGGGATGACGTCATCAGATGCTCCTATGTACTTTACATGACACACCTGATGACGTCATCAGATGCCCTATGTACTTTTAAGATGACACTTGAGTGACGTCATCAGATGCCCTATGTACTTATATGCATGACACCCGATGACGTCATCAGATGCCCTATGTACTTTCTAACATGACATCTCCTGATGACGTCATCAGATGCCCTATGTACTTTATATGCAGCACCCTGATGACGCTGTATCAGATGCCCTATGTACTTTACATGACATCCTGATGACGTCATCAGATGCCCTATGTACTGATAGCCTGCGACCACTGGCAGTGGCTAGTGGCAGGAACGAGGAACGAGGGACGAGGAACGAGGGACGAGGAACGAGGGAGCGAGGAAAACCGAGGACTTGAGGAACAGGGACGACGAGGACGCGTTACAAGAAAAAAACGCGAATTTTCGTTAAGCTTCCGCACCGATCTAACTTTGTTAATTTTCAATCGATTTGGCTCAAATTTTGTCAGCGGGTGTCTTCTATACTCTCTCACTTATATCCAGAAGGAAATCTCTAGAAAATTTGTTTTACAGGTTTTATTAACTACTTTACCAAAATCTAAGTGATCACAAGTGCCAGGCAAAACCAAACCTCTCCAGCCGCTTCGCGGCTGGAGCGATAATCTGGCATGAGGAGGATTGAAAACGATTGTTTCAACTCATCCGTTGTCCGCGATCGGAAACTGTCTTTGGTCGGCTCTTACTCAGGGAGTCGGGGGTTCTAATCGGCCACGATAGGCTTTCGACTCGACTACAGAGCGGTTGGACGACGATATGGCCACGTAATTTCCTTGCGCCACGTGGCCTAATCGTCGTCCAAGTGAGAAGCTCGTGGCGCCAATCATAGCCGTTTCACTCGGCCACGATACGCTTTCGATTCGACTACGATTAGAGTTTGTACGACGAACTGAGCCACAATGCCCATGATTGAACACGTTGATCGATCGCTTCAGAAGAACTGACCTCGGCGCGTACCGCAGCCGCATGCAGCCCAATGGCGCATAAGGGCCCGATCCCAGAGAGCGTCCGCTCCCTTCGGGGCTGCTCCTGAAAGGTGTTTTACTACGAGTCCCTTTCTGGACGATTTTGAACCGCTATAAGGGGCTCTCCCGCACGGTCTCTCAGCGATGGAGGTCCCTCGCTGTCGACCGTGGCGAGAGTGATGTCCCCTGTATCGCGGACTGTCGTCGTGGGGTGATCCTGCTGCGGGCCGTGCGACCTTGACCGTATCCTTGTTGGGGGAGACCCGGGCTCCCCATCGAAGGGGTGGGGCCTGTCTCCCAGCGCCACGTAGTCCTATCGAACAGGCCACGTGCTGCGGCGTGGAAAAGAGGGTGCGGCAAAAGTTTGCCCGCGTTCCGCTGAGCCACGTACTGCTATCGAACAGGCCGCCACGTGCTGCCGCGTGGGAAATCGGGGGTGCGGCAAAGGTTTTTTCTCTCGCGCCACGTAGTTGCCCATCACAGAACAGGCCACGTGCTCCTCGGAGCAGCTCGTGCTGCTGCAAAAGTTCCTTTCAACTCGACTAGGTGCCCGAATAGAAAGCCTATCGTGGCCGAATAGGACCCCCCGAGTCCCTGAGTATCAGATTCATTTTTCCTTCCGTGGAAATCTTCTTGGAACGGCCCCAGTTGTCTTCGCACACGAAGGATCTTTTGGAATTTGGCGTTTTTGCAGACTGTACCTATTGTGGTAGCCACAGATATTCCTGAATTCATCTTTCTTTCAGCTGTACAGCCTAAGCGAGACGGCCTTCCGTCAACAAATGAGCGTAACCTTGGCCTTTGTAACTCGAATGGTGAAGCGGAGAAGCATAGTCATGATGTGAGTTTAATGCGCCAAAGGCCATATGACAGCCGCTGCTGCACCCCTTAGCTTGATGATAATCGTGTTGGGACCACCGAATCCCGCCACGATTACCCTTTATCCCAGTGCGATCA